>CM042535.1:11151398-11556398 GCA_023630585.1 Cranoglanis bouderius | reverse complement strand
TGCGAACGTACTTTGTGTAACGTACGTCTGCTTCGTTTTAATATTTTTACTGGACGTTGTGTCAACATTTTCAATCTGACAATTTGAATTTTTAATGGTCAAAAACCGGTATTTACCGGCTAACGGAAACTCTGATTGGTGTCTGTGTGTAGAAGTCATAAAATAAAAAATCTATAACAAAGTTTCTACAAAAAGATTTTATTTATGGCAGGAAGGGGAACGCTTCGGTGTATGGACTGTGGGCGGGTCTTTGGCCGTATTTCTTTTAAGCTGGTGTTTGACATGTACCTTTAATTTGAACCTGACATTTTGAAACTGACAGCTCAGACTATGATTTATTCTGAATTACTATTGCAGGATTTCCAGAGTGACGTGCACCAGCTCAGAGCAGAGAAACAGTATTTTTCCGTGACTTGGTAATGACCCCTCCCCTCCCAAAAAAATCCTTCATGGACTGTAGCTTTATATCTGATTCGAAGAAGTGAATGATGCAGCATCACATCTGGTTTTAGCTATTATATCTGGAATATTGCCACAGTGCTGGGCAGTCCAAGTTGTGTGTGTGTGTGTGTGTATAAAATAGAGAAATTGCTGTGCTGTTGCTAATTGAAGAGGTGAGTTTATTTTAAAAGCTTGAATTTCTTTCTGGTTAGAGCTCTCATTCCTCTTTAATACTCTGTGTCTGCATGTATGCATGTGTGTTTACGGACCAACTTTATTTAGCTACTACACTTTCATTATGTCACAGTAATATTAATGTTTGCCTTGTTCAATTCTTCGGAATAAGGGGAGCCTAATTATTACATTCTGGTAGTGACGACAATGACGACGATGATGATGATGATGATGTCCTGGGTTTGAGTGTGGAACATATGGGTTGGAACAAATACTTATAGGCCATAAAGTCATTGATTAAGCAGTTTCAATTCTCTTGCACCACTTTACATGATTTTCTGAGTGACAATACTGCAGAAACATTGTCTCACAATGATGATGTGATGACAAAATGATCGTTAGACAAAAATGTTCAGAATTCACTTTTTGCACATCAGAATCCAAGTCATGTCTCAAGATTCTGAGCTGAAATCCGAGTCAAGTCCTTGGGCCTGGCCGAGTCGAGTCGCAGGTCTCTGAGCTGAGGGCCGAGTCGAGTCGCAGGTCTCTGAGCTGAGGGCCGAGTCGAGTCGCAGGTCTCTGAGCTGAGGGCCGAGTCGAGTCGCAGGTCTCTGAGCTGAGGGCCGAGTCGAGTCGCAGGTCTCTGAGCTGAGGGCCGAGTCGAGTCGCAGGTCATGCACTCAGAATGTAAGCTTGCACCTCAGTAAAACGCTGCTATGTTATTTCTAACGTATCTAAAATATCTATAGATATCTTAAACACTGCAGTGCGTTTTTTCTGGTGTTATGATTTACTGCTGCGAGCTTCACACAAATAGCATGATAATAAATTACTGTACCTGGCAGTTACATAAATGACACATAAAGCCATACACGTAAGTTCAGAACAGTGCTATTCTTTTACTGTGTAATTTTGACAGTCCTTTATTCATTTATTAGTCTTTTGTTCATGTTTTTATCAAGGCTGAAATTTCAGGAGTCTTCCATCTTGAGTCATGTCCTGAGTCAGTAAAGTTGAAGTCTGAGTTGAATCACGAGTGAAGTCTTAAGTTGTGTAAGAGATTCTCAACATGCGACCCAAGTGGGACTCGGCTCTACATCCCTGACTCAAGTCCTGATCTTTACATGATATTTGGATCTCTGAAGTTGTACCAACATCCAGCACATTTCGTTTAAAGAAGCCTATGAAAACCTGAGTCTATGGATCTGATAAACAAGGAACAGAAGGGGAAAAAGAGGTTGTCCAGGCAGCTACTTGCTATTGTGAGTAATATTTCAGCTAGTCAGTGTTCTTAAAGCGCCGACTATAGCCACTATACTCTCAGGAAAGTCTTGTGACCTAATTCAGTGCAATAGTGTTTCTCACAAGGTTATAACGGCTCATCAGATCACTCACTCCTACATGCTTCAGGTATTCATTATGTATTTGCACTATTGGGTGGTCTCGAGTCCTCGGTAAATTTGTGTCAAAGGCAAATATGCAGCAGAGTGTTTCATTTCAGTTTGCTGTGACAGAGATTTATCTAGTTAGAGTCTTTTATCTGATTTTCAGCGTCCCTGTGGACACATGATCGAGGCTGGTGATGGCAGCGGTGCTGTTTCTGCAGAGCACACTGACAGCTAGAGCAAGAGGGAGAGCGAGAGGAGTAAGAGGAGGCTTTATCACGGCTCCAAAGCAGTACATCATATACGCACATCCATCCGTGTCCCTCTTTCTTTCCCTGCCTCTCGCCGGGTTCATGCAGGTTTCCTCACATCATTCACTTCCGAGCTCTCGCTATCTGATGTAGATGCTGAATTAGTCCGAGCTTTAAAGGATCACCTTCGCCAGTGAGCTGCTCCAGACTTCAAAGGTCAGTGAGGTGTGTGTGTGTGTGCGCATGTGTGTGTGTGTGTGTGTGTGTGTGTGCGCATGTGTGTTTATCTTCTGCTGCACTTGGATTGGGTTTTATCTTTTTAACCTTTGAAGACAAAGAGGACTTGCTTATTATCTTAAGAGCATCTGGATTTGGGCTGGGGCCGGCTGATGGAAATGTAAACAAGGCATCTCCACTTGTCTGGGACACACACACTCACACACACAGACACACGGACCGACTCTCACACTGATGTTGAGTACAGCTTGTGGCTACTGTTTTGGAGTGAGGAGCAGAGAAGTGGTGTGCAGACTTGGCAAGCTCTCATGTGTCCTAATTCTTCTCTCACTCACTCACTCTCTCTCACTCTTTCTCACTGTGGTGAACTTCAGCCAGATGACGCTGCTTGTCCTCTGACGCATCATGTCTGTGAGTTGAGCGTCTTGCTGACCTTGCCACACTGTCCACCGACTCCCTGCTGACTAAGACCACACCATGTCCACTCTGACTTGTGCCTCAGCTTGTGTCCTAAAGGCTTTACTGATTTAAGTGGAGTTTGGTGACATAATTTAGTTTGAGAGGGAGAGACATTGCAGTAGCCCAGGCACTCAGAGGAAGCACATTTCATTTCTGTCCAGCTATTAGTATTTTTTTAATTTTTTTATTTGTGATTACCCAGTAGACAAGCATGTAGGTTCGGCGACCAGAGAAAGAAAATAAGCAGACGTTGTCCTTGAGTATGTATGTTTAAAGTAACACACTTGACAGCATGACACACCTCGATGCTGTAACTATAGCATGTGCTTCTGAATCTCACTGCCTGCTGCATTACACACTGCTGAGAGTAGAAAGATTTGTATTATGCAGATTAAATGGAGTGCATGGATGACTTTTCCAAATCAGAAACACGCAGGTGTGTATAAACACTGACGAGTCTGAGCCGAATAAAGTCCACTGTAAAGCTTTTTTATATATAAATAAATAAATAAATGTGTGTGTGTGTGTGTGTATATATGTGTATATATATATATATATATATATATATATATATATATATATATATATATATATATATATATATATATATATATATATATATATATATATATATACACACACACACACACACACAGCCGTGGCCAAAAGTTTTGAGAATGACACAAATATTAATTTTCACAAAGTCTACTGCTTCAGTGTTTTTATATCTTTTTGTCAGATGTTACTAACTGTTACTGAAGTATAATCACAAGAATTTCATAAGTGTCAATGGCTTTTATTGACAATTACATGAAGTTTATGCAAAGAGTCAATATTTGCAGTGTTGACCCTTCTTTTTCAAGACCTCTGCAATTCGCCCTGGCATGCTGTCAATCAACTTCTGGGCCACATCCTGACTGATGGCAGCCCATTATTGCATAATCAATGGTTGGAGTTTGTCAGAGTTTGTGGGTTTTCGTTTGTCCACCCGCCTCTTGAGGATTGACCACAAATTCTCAATGGGATTAAGGTCTGGGGAGTTTCCTGGCCATGGACCCAAAATGTCGATGTTTTGTTCCCCGAGCCACTTCGTTATCACTTTTGCCTTGTGGCAAGGTGCCCCATCATGCTGGAAAAGGCATTGTTAGTCACCAAACTGTTCTTGGATGGTTGGGAGAAGTTGCTCTCTGAGGATGTTTTTGTACCATTCTTTATTCATGGCTGTGTTCTTAGGCAAAATTGTGAGTGAGCCCACTCCCTTGGCTGAGAAGCAACCCCACACGAGTGGTCTCAGGATGCTTTACTGTTGGCATGACACAGGACTGATGGTAGCGCTCACCTTTTCTTCTCCGGACAAGCTTTTTTCCAGATGCCCCAAACAATCGGAAAGGGGATTCATCATAGAAAATGACATTACCCCAGTCCTCAGCAGTCCAATCCCTGTACTTTTTGCAGAATAGCAGTCTGTCCCTGATGTTTTTCCTGGAGAGAAGTGGCTTCTTTGCTGCCCTTCTTGACACCAGGCCATCCTCCAAAAGTCTTCGCCTTACTGTGCATGCAGACGCACTTGCACCTGCCTGCTGTCATTCCTGAGCAAGCTCTGCACTGGTGGTGCCCCGATCCCGCAGCTGAATCAACTTTAGGAGACTGTCCTGGCACTTGCTGGACTTTCTTGGGCGCCCTGAAGCTTTCTTCACAACAGTGGAACCTCTCTCCTTGAAGGTCTTGATGATCCGATAAATGGTTGATTTAGGTGCAATCTTACTAGCAGCAATATCCTTGCCTGTGAATCCCTTTTTGTGCAAAGCAATGATGGCTGCATGTGTTTCCTTGCAGGTAACCATAGTTAACAGAGGAAGAACAATAATTTCAAGCACCACCCTCCTTTTAAAGCTTCCAGTCTGTTATTCTAACTCAATCAGCATGACAGAGCTCCAGCCTTGTCCTCATTAACATTCCCACCTGTGTTAACGAGAGAATCACTGACATGATGTCAGCTGGTCCTTTTGTGGAAGGGCTGAAATGCAGTGGACATGTTTTTTTGGGATTAAGTTCATTTTCATGGCAAAGAGGGACTTTGAAATTAATTGCAATTCATCTGATCACTCTTCATAACATTCTGGAGTATATGCAAATTGCCATCATAAAAACTGAGGCAGCAGACTTTGTAAAAATTAATATTTGTGTCATTCTCAAAACTTTTGGCCACGGTTGTGTGTGTGTGTGTGTGTGTATATATATGTATATATATATGTATATATATATATATATATATATATATATATATATATATATATATATATATATATATATATATATATATATATATATATATAAAATAAAATAAATAAATAAATAAATAATCTTCTGCTAGCACAAGATGTGCAATAATGTTATGTCTTGTGGTGCAAAGAGAGAATGCCAAAGCTCATAGCCGAAACATTCACCAACAACTTGATGGCTTTTAGTTGAGGTTGCACACACAATGTGCTACATGAAATTCCTCTATGGGAATTCATATACTCCTTCATTTACCTTATGGTATGTCTCAACCAGGTGCCTAGTTCAGTAGGTAGTGAATCAGTATATCGTGTACAAGAGCTGGGGCACTGGTAAGGACCCTGGCTCATTACGCATTGGGACACTGAGAACTGAATTTCCAGTGACATGACTATGTACTCACATTGTAAAACGTCACCAAAAGTTAAAAATGTAAGAAGTTTCATATGTCAAATTTGTTCGCTTAATCACACGTATTTCTGTCATATGTCAAGCAGGATCACAGGCAAGCTAGTGGATTTAAAAAAGAAAATCATTGAACACTTAAGTCGTTTGACTCAAACAAACCGTATATAGAAAGTCAATTAAAGTTACCTTATTGATAGTGATGTACCAGTTCAGTACTGAGTATTGATATCAGGGCTTACACTGGATGCGAAATGTTGCCTTGGTTTTGGATTGTATTGAACTGTATTCTCTTTTCTGATGGTTTCTTGATCTACTGGCATATTTCATGGCATAAATGCATCTTCGGTTGACTAACAGATCGCAGCTTTTGCATTAACATTGCACACAAATTGGCTTAAATCACTCCACTGGTGCCTCCTATCCTGGTTTTTTAATTTTTTTTATTTAAAAAAATTTTTTTGTGTGCGCAAAACTTGGCATCAGAAACTTGCGGACATTCAGCTTGGTTTCTGGGAAGATGTCCGTATTAGATATCAGACAATACTGAAATTGTATCAAAAATAGGAAAAGTGGGATCTGTGCATTATTACTCAATGCTACACAGCAATTTTATAGAGAGCTGACAAACACAAATGGTGAAAATGTGTTAAAAAGTTTGGGTTAGTCGAAAGTCCCAACCTATTTTGTCTCTGTAAAGCCTGCACAGGCTCGCTTTGATGTCTTTATCCTGTGATGTTTTTTTGTTCAGCTATATATCAGTTCTACAGCTTCGCTCTCCTGGTCCTGAGCCTTAGATGTCTGTGTTCTGATACTCTGCTTTGACCGCTCTCCTGGAAAAGAAGCGTCAGCGAGTCTGCTTTTGTAGCCTGCCCTAAACGATAGGCTTCTACGTTCCTGTTGCACTTCTGCCTGGGTAATGAAGAGATTGCACTCAGCGGCGTTCACCTAATGATGTACAGCCAGCAGCTGAACCGGAGCTTCTCTTATTGTAAACCTTAATTCGGCTTTGTTTGAAGCTTGTTAACCAGAAAGCGTCTGAATTAGCAATGTGCAGGCCTAAATGAGGAACTGTATGCCCCTGTGTTACTCCCTTCTTGTTAGGAACTGTCAATTATGTGGAAATATGAGTTCAGTGATGACGCTTTAATTGACGCACTGAAAGGCTGCAGAAATACCTTTATGTGAGATTAGGGACTTTGTGTGGAATGAAGGAGATAAAAAAAAAAAAAAAAAAAAAAAAGACCTGTCAGATTTGAAGTGATATAAAAGTATTTTATATCCTCTGACAAATGTTCCCTGACACATATTTTTACCAGATGCAAGTTAATTCTTGGCCTTTCGCTGTAAGCTGGAGATCGTCCAGAGAAATCTTTTATTGTACCAAAGAGTTACCAATATATGAAACATAAATGCTAACTCTTCAGCATTAATTGACCATGGATAATATTAAAGTAGGTTAGCAGATGTATTAATTGACATTTGTTTCAGTGTTCATGAAATCCACCTGCATTGACTAACATTTATTTAATCCATGAGTAATAATACTTCCAGATAAATAAAGTTGATGCACTCTATCAAGTGATGCACAAAATCGACATTTTCAAGTAATTTTCACATTTTAAATTAACAAAAAAACAAAACAAAAACAAAACAGACCAGTCACAAGTAAAAGGTTAAGTACGCCCCTACATTTAGTAAAACTTAAAATCCATAAAATTAGAATCAGGTGTTCAGGATTGGGTGCCAATTTATCCAGGACTGGAAGTTCCAGCAAATTCAGCCCAAGAGCAGACTGTCTGCTGCAAAAAGAAGTCTCCACAAACCCCAAAATTTCATCACAGGATTTGCTACAAGTCTTGCAGCTGTTGGTGTTAAAGTGCATGCTTCTACAATCAGAAAGAGATTACACAAATTTGACCTGCATGGGAGGCATGCAAGGAAAAAGCCTTTACAAAGCTACAGTTTGCCAATGAACATATAGGCAAAGACCAGGCCTTTTGGAATAATGTGGACAGACGAATCAAAGATAGATTTATTTGGCCACAGTAACAGCAGACATGTTTGGCACAGACCAAAGACAGCTTTTCAGGAGAAAACTGTGAAGCACAGTGGTGGAAATGTTATGGTTTGGGGTTGCTTCGCTGCCTCAGGGACTGGACAACTTGCATTCATTGCTTCAACTATGAATTCTGCATCATATCAAAGAGTGCTTGAAGATAATGTGTCCGAAAGTTGAAGTTGAACTGAAAGTGGACCTTTCAGCAGGATAGTGATCCTAAGTACACAAGCAAATCCACCAAGGAATGGTTCAAAAAGAAGAAATGGAGAGTTATGGAATGGCCTAGTTAAAGACTGGATTTGAAAAGCTGTGGGGGGATTTGAAACAGGCAGTACATGCAAGAAAATCCTCAAACATCTTGCGACTGAGTGGTCAAAAAATTCCAGCAAGCCGATGTCAGAGACTGGTGGACAATTATGCAAAACGCCTACAAGAAGTTATTTCTGCTAAATGGGGCAATACTAGCTTCTGAGGCAAATGGTGTACTTACTTTTTCCACAGAAGAATATCACATCTATTGATATTTCTGTTGAATAAATGATTGAGAAAGCTAATTTTCCTTTTGGTTTTGTTCAAGTACATTAGCTTTATTAATAGGCACTGTTTCAAAGATGATCAAATGTTTGCTTGTCCAAATATGCCAAAAAAGCCAACAATTTCCATGGGGTGTACTTATTTTTTCACATGACTAGTTATAGGAGGTTGTAAAGAGTTTTACAGTTATATATATATATATATTTTTCATGTTTGTGGCACCATTGTTCTGCTACATGGCTCATTTGTCTTTACATTTTAACAGATATTTCACCTGAATATTTTCATTATTTAATTAAAATGCACACAAAGTTACATCATGTTATGGAGACTGGGCAATTTCTGCATAACGTTCTCTGAAATATTTCAGGGTTTTTGTGTGCACCTGAGGTCTATCGCCAAAGGACCTGCTGTTAAAATTTACGCAGTGCTTTTCTACTCCCAAGAGTGGTCCAAACTTCTCCCCAATCCAGCCCGTAAAACTACTGTGCCCTTAAACCTCGAGAGACATAATTCTATGTGAACCGCTAGTGACCCAGAGCTGTTACTCCAGATGAGAATACTGCTTTGTAATGTGCTAAGCAGAAGGTTTTGAATGCTGATGAGGATAAATAAATCACTAGACTTGTGCCAGAGTGGTGAGTGAGCTAGTAAGTGCAAGAGAGATGGCTATCACTACATTATCCAGCGCGGGTAGGAGAAACAGAGGCGCCACTGGCCCTGAGGCGGTGGAGGAAGATCTGCCACTGTCTGAGGGAAGTAGCAACTAGCTCAGTGCTGTAATCTTGTAGGAAGCCAAGTGCCTGACCTCAGCATCTGCTGCATAGAAAATGCTGGAAATTACTGGGTTGTGAAACTTCATACATTCTATACCTGGTTGTTTATATATAGTATAACCCCAGTTCCAAAAACGTTGGGACACTGTGTAAAATGTAAATAAAAACTGAATGTAATTTGTAGATTTCATAAACCCATATGTTATTCAAAATAGAACATAGAAAACATATCAAATGTTTAAACTGATGAAATTACCATTTTAAGAAAAAAATAAGGTAATTTTGAATTTGATGGCCACAACACGTCTCAAAAAAGTTGGGACAGTACCTATACATCTGGGAACAGAGGAAACCAGTTGCTGGAGTTTTGGGAGAGGAATGTTGTCCCATTCGTGTCTGATACAGAATTCTAGCCGCTCAACAATCCTGGGTCGTCTTTGTCATATTTTTCATTTCATGATGTGCCAAATGTTTTCAATTGGTGAAAGATCTGGACTGCAGGCAGGCCGGTTCAGCACCTAGACTCTTCTACTTTGAAGCCATGCTGTTGAAATAGGTGCAGTGCAGTGGTATGAAAAAGTATTTGCTGATTTCTTATGTTTTTGTGTATATCTCTTACTAAATAGTTTTAGAACTTCAAATGAAATACAACATAAAACAAAGGCAACCTGAGTAAACACACTATACAGTTTTTATTTATTATTTTTTTATTGAAGCAAAAAAAGTTATCCAATACCTATCACCAATGTGAAGAAACTAATTGCCCCCTTAAACTTAAAATTTGGTTGTGCCTCCTTTAGCAGCAATAACTGCAACCAAACACTTCCAATAACTGAAGATCAGTCTTTCACTTACTTCTAGGACTAGGACTTACTCCTATGCTTTGGATCATTGTTTTGCTGCATAATCCATTTGTACTTGAGTTTCAACTTACAGACTGAAGACCGGACATTCTCCTTTAGGATTTTCTGGTAGAGAGCAGAATTAATGTTTCCCTCAATTATTGCAAGTTGCCCAGGCCCTGAAGCAGCAAAGCATCCCCACACCATCACACTTCCACCACCATTCTTGACCGTAGGTATGATGTTCTTTTTGTGGAATTCTGTGTTTGGTTTATGTTTTGGTTTATGTAAAGGGACCCCTGTCTTCCAAACTCCTCTTTCAACTCGTCAAGAACATTTTCCCAAAAGGTTTGAGGATCATCAAGGTGTGTTCTGGCAAAATTCAGACGAGCCTTAATGTTCTTCTGGGATAGCAGTGGTTTTCACCTCGCCACTTTTGGATGCCATTTTTGGATGCCATGGATGCCATTTTTGTCCAGTGTCTTTCTGATAGTGGAGTCATGAACAGTGACCTTTATTGATGCAAGAGAGGCCTGTAGGTCCTTTTGATGTTGGCCTTGGCTCTGTTGTGACTTCCTGGATGAGTCATTGCTGTGCTGAATTTTGGAAGGTCGGCCACTTCTGGGAAGGTTCAGTACTGTGCCGAGTTTTTCCATTTGGCGATAATGGCTCTCCCTGTGGTTCTGTGGAGTCCCAGAGCATTTGAAGTAGCTTTGTAACCCTTCCCAGACTGATTTCAATCACTACCTTCATAATTTCTGGAATTTCTTTCAATTTTGGCATAGTGTGTTACTGAGTAAGACCTTTTAACCACCTTCATGCTGTTCTATTTAAGTGTTGATTTGATTGAACAGGGTTTGCCGTAATCAGGTCTCGTTGTGTCTAGACCAGCTGACCCATTTAGAGTTGTCTAGACCCATTATGAATGCAGTTTAATAGATTTGGGGAATTAGTAACTAAGGGGGCAAATACATTTTCACACAGGCCCAGTTGGTATTGGATAGCTTTTTTGCTTCAATAAATAACATTATCATTTAAAAATTGTATTTTGTGTTTACTCAGGTTGCCTTTGTTTTATCTTGGATTTTGTTTTCATTTCTGAAACAATTTAGTATGTGAGATACACAAAAACAGAAGAAATCAGGAAATACTTTTTCACAGCACTGTATATAGCTCTGGTTACGTTTGCCTAATTCACATAGTGGCCATGAAAATGCACGTGCGTGCTCATGCACTTGGGCTGCTTGGCTTGTTTTTTATAATGTTGGCTAGTTGTTTTTAAATGAAGCATATTAGCTAGCTCCATTAGTTACGCTGGATGGAGTAGGTTTACTTTGGAGAGCGGTTTTGTAGTGGTAGATCATCAAGAACAACATACTGGGTACGTACTGTCCCCCCCAACACCCCGTGTGTGTGTGTGTGTGTGTGTGTGTGTGTGTGTGTGTGTGTGTGGCTTCCAATAAACTCCTCGTGCTGAGTTTTATATTTCAGATGTTTTCTCAGGTTACTTGTATTGAAGGAAGATGCTGTAGTTCCTCATCTTGAGCACAGTTTGCAGTCTGCTTAGCTTTGATTGCCATCATTAATCATGAAATTCGTGAAATGATTGCTGTCATTTCGGGGTTTTCATGTGGGCTGTCCATAATAGCAGAGAGTTATGAGTGCAGGAAACTTCAGACAGACTTCAGAGTATCAGGATGAAATTTCAGTTTCATACAAAGACTTCAACAGCTAAAACTGGAATTGGCTGAAAATGATCTTTTGATTCTGTTCATCCATTCAGTGTTGCTAAAAATGAAATGTGCATTTTGATGAGCTTCATTTCCTTTCTCAGGCCTCGTTGGCTGCCCGAGTGACCCCTTGAATTAGAGCACACTTTAGTCTCGCAGCAGGAGGCTCGCTGCCCAGCTCAGGATGATGGGATTTAGCAGAACTAAGCCCCTTTTTCTGTTGTGTTCTTGACATCTATGGCCTTTAGTTCTTCAGCAACAGTGAGCTCCAGTCTTAATCTCGGACGGATAAAGCGCGTGTTCTCTACTCAGTCCTTCATCCTTACAGGTACATTAGATCTCAGTACAGCGTTCCTGCTCCATATGCACCGCCATGTGTTCGCCTCATTCTCTATTCATTTAGTGCAAGAGACGTTTAGAATACTAACCGCTATCGGTACGGCTCTCAAACTCTCAGGAAGCCATTGTGCTGTGGGATTTTCTCTATTTGTCTGTCTATCCTTCTCTCCTTAGATTTGCTATACTCAGCAATCCCGCTCCTGCTGTGTGAGTGAGTAGACTCTGCTGTTTTGCTTACACACAAATCAATGACAAATTAGCTTTCTGCAAAGATCACAGTGACTGTGCCGGAACGGGCTGGTGATGTTTTGAAAGAGCAGTGAAATTAGAATCGACTCAGTGCTGCAAATCAAACATGTCACGTTATGCTGGAGTGAATGTCGGCGGTGTGTGTTGAATAAAGCTTCTCACCCCATGCCATGATCTATGTTTTTCCACCCCTTCCCACAGGTCTTGTGGAAATTTTCAGCACACATCGTACAGTTTCACTCGGGTGATTCACTGCTCTCCTAAGCCAAAAATAGTTTTAATTAAGCAATCTGTTCTGAATTACGCTCATCTCTCCACATGCCTCTCACAAAAATAAAGAATTAACTAAAGAAACAGGTTTCTAATTAAACAAAAATATTGGTTGAACCGACCGTATCCTTCTAAATTAACAGTTATTTTTATCCTATTTGTCTCACAGAGCGCTCTTTCATCATTTGCAGCTACTACCATGAGACCATCGGTGAAATGACCGATGTATATAAAGGCTGTATGTCTGAATCACAGCCTTAGTACTATGTAGTGTATTTGTAGGGAATTTTAAAAATGCCCAGAAGCATAATCCCATAATGCCTTTATTAGGGTTGGTGACTAAATGATATAACCAAGTATTTTCAACTCCACTGCCCTGCAGAGGACATTTTCTCTGCTCTCTACACACCTGATCCAGCCCTCCATAAGGAATATTTGAGGCAAGTTGGCCTCCAGTGGGCTTTCTCTGCTTAGATCAGGAAAAACACTAAAATGTACAGGGCTGGGTATACTCCAGGACCAGAGCTGTGGACCTGTAGGTTACTCGATACCCCTAATACATTTGGAAATAGGGAGCTGGGCACAGATTTGGACACATGGTGTGTGTGTGTGTCTTATGACTCATCCATAGACATGCAGTGTAAGGTTAAAAAAGGGAGTTTGGTAGAATAAGCTTCCCCCTAAACAGAAGTTTAATATTTAAACTGATTACATCATATTGCTATTACACTAAAAAGGCTACTGATGATTAAGATCCTTGAAAACTTACTGGTCCTGCTTTGGGTTGTGGTGGCTACACCCTGGATGAGACACCAATCCTTTGCAGTGTGTCATACACATGTACTTGTTCGCCACTAAAGTAGCCAGTCCACCTACCAGCATGTATTTAGGTGGTGGGAGGAACAAATTGTGTATGAAGAAAAGGAATATTTTGTGTTCACTTTAGGGAAAAACTGAAAGTGTTGTCTTGCAAAGAGGGTGTGCCGATCTTCTGTGTTTGGCTGGAAGGATATGATCTGCCAGATGCTCTTCTCCTGTTGGTTAAAGGTCTAAAAAAGTTAGTTGAATTTCCTTTATTCGAATGCGTCCATCGGATCCATGTGAACGACTCGAGTTACATTAACTCGATTTGTTTTTGTACATCCAACATGATTTGATCATGCATCTTCAGAGCCCTGCACTCACACGAGCTGAAGATCAAACCCAGGTGTTGTGAGGTGGTGACATTACCCTCTTCACTATCATGCCACACATGATTGGATCAGGTTAATTTAATACGATAGTCATTTCTTCCAGCCCCAACATCCTTGTGGGATTTTATAATGTAATTGGATCATGTTACCACTACGTGACTTGATCACACTTTACTGCATAATTCAAACTAGTATTTAGAAACGTGTTTAAATTCAGTTAAGTATGATATCACGTTTTGATGAGAAACCATACATTTTTATGTAAACTATACATATTTTCTTTTAAATCTGACCGACCACAAATTTCATTTTGTAGAACCAAATACCCAGAAAAAACGCACATGGACACAGGGGAAACTGGTGAACCCTCTACCATGTAGGCACCAGCACTATGCACCTCTATGCCACTCTCTGTTGAAAACATTCTAGTGCATGACTGATTTTTATATGCATGTTTGCAGGCAAAACAAAGTCTTTTGGTATAACCCAGATGGCCAGAGCAGAGAGCTTCAGTTCTCAGGCCATGCCAGTGCATCTCCAAGTCTTTCCATGGCAATGTCTGAATCTGTTGGAGAATCCTCACTGTGCTGGTGAGGAAAGCGATTCTTTCTGTCTCTGCTAAATGTCAAAGAGATTCAGAGCTCTGAACTTGTGGGGGACATTCAGCCCCCTGTTGACAAACTATGTCTTCATATAAAGAAAGGGAATATTTTCTTTAGAAGACGCTGAATTGTGGAAAGGCCATGGGGATCTTCTATGTTTGGCAGGAATGGTGGGATCTGTTACTGGCTGTTCTCTTGTTGGCCTGAGATCTTCTGCCCAGAACTGACAAGATACTGGATGAAGAAACCGCTAAAAAGCTTTAGGGTTTTTTCTTTCATCTGTCATTCCATTTTTCTGTCCACCTCTGATTCTATCCATCTCTCTCTTCAGACTGGCCGACAGAGAGCCAAATCCCTGCGGTGTGTTTTTAGTTCGTGTCCTAACTAACTCAAAACTGTGCTTCCAAGCTTTGGCAGCTTGAGAACCAGGATGAGTCTTGTCCAGAGTTCCTCTAACCACTTTAATCACTGCACCTTTGGAAACAAAAATCTAAAAACAAAAACACATCTGTAAATTCCTGTAAGGGGTGAAGATGGGGAGACTGTTCACTGGCACAGGACACCAAACTAAATTTAAAACATCTCTTTATTCTTTGTCCCATTTAAAAAAAAAAAAAAAAAAAAAAAAAAAAAAGTTTAGTCATTTTTCTTTGCCTTTTGCTTTATGATCAGGCCTCAAGGTGTGGTGAAGCCCTCTCATGCATGGTGAGCTGTGTGAATACTTCCTGATGTCTTTAAGTTAGCTGAGGCTTAACTCTTCTCTGCAGGATCAGTCATCATCTCTGCATTGCTGCAGTCTTCAGTGCGCATCCTTCTCCAGCTTTCCAGTTCTCATAGTGTCGCTTTGTTGCTCATGTGGAAGACTTTGTGTTTGCCTCCAGGCTTGTTCCGACTCAAATCAACTGAAATCAGTTCTCTTCATGTGACTAGCCAGATTAGCCAGATAATCAAGATCTGCAAGAAGGGATGAAATGGTTTTGTTTCATAAGGGACTAGAGACCTAGTAATGGGAGACCCAGTGCTTTCTACAGGTTTGAGGTAAACCTAGGTGTGGTGTTGGGACAGTTGGGTGGGACTGGGTTAGGGAGTTGTTTCTAGCGAACAAGTGTCTAGTTTCTAGCTAACAACTCCTTAGTGTATTTAACATGAAACAGTTAGCAGGGAGGACAAGATTTACCATGTCTCTTATGTCTTTTGTGGTGTTCTAGTTCCTTGTTGGTTTTTTGGTAGTTTGTTAGGGTACTGTTAATCTGCTCTCTCCAAATTACTCTTTGTAACCAAAGAAAGGAACAAAATAGGTTGTGCAACAGAGAAATTTTCAACATTTTCAAAATCGCTGCATAGTCGAAAGACTGAGTTTGAATCCTAAAGATGGCACATCCATCCATGGCCAGGAGTTCAAGAGACTATAATTAGCCCTAGTGTTCATGCTAGCAAGCATCAGGTGTATATTTTATTCTAGGTAAACCTAGGAAAGTACAACGCGCAATGGCTTTTCTAGCATTTATGGGGACTAAATGCAGTTAGGAAATAAAGTGCTGGGTTCCCGGTTGAATCCTGAGCTCAGGTTATTGTCAGTGGAGATTAATTTGTCTGCATGGGTTTCCTCCTGGTTCTCCAGTTTCATCCCACCTCCCAGAAACATGAATGTAGGTAGATTGTTGGCTCCAAGTTGCTCCTCAGTGTGAATGTGTCTAGATGGTGCACTGTGATGGACTGGCGTCCCATTAAGGCTGCACTCCCACCTCGTGCCCGTTGTTCCCAGTATGGGATCTGGACCCACTGCAAGCTGAATGAATGAGTCAGCGTTTCCAGGGACAACAGAAATCTGTGTTGGATTGTTCTGAGAAAATTAACTACAGCCAGTCTTTTGGATTTGTCACTTTACCGCATCATACCAATAGAGAAAATGCCATTTTAAACATTGCTTGTCACTCAGTCTTTGTGTTGCTTGCTGCTTCTGCTCTGTCTCAGTGTTGCGTACTTACATATAAATGAATAGTCATTTGAAGATTTGTGTCTTGCTAGTGTGAATGCAGGATTAGAGTGACATTAGCCAATCATGGGTGTATATTATGCAGTAGCTTATATACAAGTAGGGTACTACCATATCTAATTGGAACTTAAAAACAGTTGGAGGGTGTGTGTCAAATTGTGACAGCAGCAGTCAGTACAAAAACAGACAAACTTAACAGCAGTATCGACGTCTGTTTTCTAGTCTAAAGGCAAATGAAAAGCTCTTCAGTGAAGCAATACCTTGTTTCTGCTGCCGGGAATGTTTTAAAATGCAGTGCAGAGAAGTACAGTGCCATTACTTTTTTATTTACAGCTGAACTGGCCATGCTGTATGTATGCGTGTGTGTACACAGTATAAGCCTGACATAGCAGAAGGACTACAGTGGTTCTCAGCAGCTTCTTAACTGGTCTCCCAGTGGCTCACAAAAAGATAGTATACCTGCTCCTGTGAATCTTTTTTTTTTTGATGTTCAAGATGATAATTCCTTTTATAAGTGCCTCTTCACTTTCTGTACTTGCACAGGCTGTGCAGTATGTGTGTGTATGTGTGTATACATGCACATGTGTGTCTCCTGCAAACCTCAGCTCTCCTCTTGTAATTCACTGGAGAACCATGTAATGGAGGATGGACCTCGTCCCACTATTCACGTGAATCATTCATCAGCTCATAAAAATTTTCTCTCTGCAAGTTAACCCTGGCCCGCCTCCGTGGATAAGGGATTATGGGTGTAAACAGAAGACACTGCAGCAGCTATAAAAGTCAGCAGCAGAGGAAGAAAAGGAGTTCAGTTGTAATTCTCTATATAGCTGTAACGAGCTCATAAAAAGTAGTGATTAAAACTCATTTTCCTACAATGTGATGCAGTGTAAACACGGTTTCACTTGATGTTTAGAAGATGACATGATTGCAGTCTGGGATAATTAAATGCTCAAAATCTACTGCGTTTCAATAAAAGATAATCAGTGAGAGTGATTTATTGAAGGACAGCAGGTAAATGAGTCCTATACTATACGATAAAATGAAATTATGTACGGCTGCATAACAGAAGATGTATATAGTGTACTGAAATGGTCTGGGATTCATTCATTCATCTTCATTAACCACTTTAAGCTGGTCAGGTTCATGGATTATCCAGAGCCTATCCCGGGAAAATTGGGCGTAGGGCAAGAGAATTCACCCCAGATGTGTTGCCAGTCCACTGCAGGGCACCATGGACACACTTATTCATACCTAGGTGCAATGTAGCATAGCCAGTCCACCTACCAGCATGTATTTTGGATATTGGGAGGAAACTGGAGAACCCAAAAGAAACCTACACGAACATGGGTAGAACATGCGAAACTCTTGTGATTATGGCCTGATTTTGTTGTAATAAAGGCCTATTGCACAACAAGCCCCAATCTTTCGATTAACCCCCCCCCCCCCCCCCCCAAATTATGGTTTTCTTGCTTGAGGCTAAAGTTTCCTGTGTAATTATTACAGGTAAAAATAAAACTAGTCCACAAGTGTATAAGATTAAAAAGATAAATATAAAAAATTCAAACAATTTTCTGAACGTTATTAAAAATGAGGACATTTATTCCACTTCCCTCTTTGGACTCTTTCACAACTCCAGCTGTTGTTTTACATATCAGCCTTTTCATATTTTTTAATTTCCAGTCATCGTTAATGTCTTTTCTGAGTACTTGGTTTCACTTTTGGTAATGGTTCCCTAAACACATTGATATCTTTTTATACCCTTCTCCACCTCTGAAAGCTCAATATTTTCTGTTTTTATATTTTGTGTTTGAGCATTTAATGCCTTGAATTAGACTTAATGTCTTGCATTGACTGCACCATACTCTTTCTAATAAATATAACTGTTGACTACATTGCTTTAATATTTACGGCATGTTTAGGAGTTTTCAGTAGGAAAACAATTTAATTTTGTTTTGTAGATTATCTGTAAAATAGAGGTACAGTGGTGCTTCAAAGTTTGTGAACCCTTGAGAATTTTCTATATATCTGCATAAATATGACCTAAAACAACATCAGATTTTATGTCCTAAAAGTAGATAAAGAGAACCCAGTTAAACAAATGAGAGAAATTTATTATACTTGGTCATTTATTTCTTGAGGAAAATCATCCAATAGTACATATCTGTGAGTGGCAAAAGTATGTGAACCTTTGCTTTCAGTATCTGGTGTGACCCCCTTGTGCAGCAATAATTGCAACTAAACGTGCACATGGGCTTGGAGGAATTGTAGCCCATTCCTCAGTACAGAACAGCTTTAACTCTGGTATGTTGGTGGGTTTCCTCACATGAACTGCTTGCTTCAGGCCCTTCCACAACATTTCTATTGAATTAAGGTCAGGACTTTGCTTTGGCCATTCCAAAACATTAACTTTACTCTTCTTTAACCATTATTTGGTAGAATGACTTGTGTGCTTGGGGTCATTGTCTGGCTGCATGAGCCACTTTCTCTTGAGATTCAGTTCATGAACAGATGTCCTGATGTTTGCTCACAGCTGATTGTCATCCCATTGACTTGAAAACACCACCTGTCTCTAATTTCACCTTGAAATTAACTGCTAATCTTAGAGCTTCACATACTTTTGCCACTCACAGGTAATACTGGATCATTTTCCACAATAAATAAATGACCAAGTAATATTTTTGTCTCATTTGTTTGATTGGATTCTCTTTGTCTGCATTTATGACGTGTGAAAATCTGATGATGTTTTAGGTCATATTTTTGCAGAAATATAGATAATTCTGAAGGTTCACAAACTTTCGAGCACCACTGAATATTATGCTTTCCACGTTAACCAAAGGAGATGCAAACCTTTTTCACTCAACTTTATCTTTAATCATGAGTGCTTTTCCTTTACTTTATTAGTGCAAGTGAAATTTGTTAGCTAACTCCCTGGATGGATGATACATTGAGTCAACCGAGATGATAGAAATTATTGCAATCTGTTGCAATTCTATGTACAGATCTTAAAATAAATAAGTAAATAAATAAATAGATTTTCTGTAATCCAGTGGGAGCTTCAGGTTTCAAACTAGTGTGTAAATCACCAAGGATATCATTTCGTGTGCGTTTGTGCTCACTACCAAGGGCAAGTGCGTTCCTCTTTTAAAATCCATTCCTCATTGTCCCCTTCTCACCTCGTTTGGAAAGTGATGTACGTTTCATGCACTTCCAGGTCATGAGGGTAAGTCAACAAAGGCATCTTACAAACTGCATTGAGGGCATTAGTGTTTGAGAAAGCATGAGAGCAGAAGCTAACCTACTCTAGCAAGCGTGGCTTACTGCGATAACTCTACGTTTTGGTGCTAGGTTCCTACATTGTGCTGTTCTTTGTTGTCCTGTTGTGTTTAGTTCTTTGTGATTGGCATAGCAGGCTGGGAATCTAACTGACAGCTGTGAATTATTCAAATGCACTGTATCTTTAATAGAACAGTCAACTCTTCAGTACTTCAGTAGCCATCAGTGTGGTATGGAATGGGGGCGTCTCCTACACTGAACTATCCTTCATTCTTCCTCCATGGCTCTTATGGCTTGTCATGGATGTCAGTGTGTCAAAGACTAGGATGCCATCGGTCAGTTAGTCTGGCAGTGAGCTGAGACGGTGCAGTGGATGTCATTTTGACACACGCCACTGCTGAAGGCTGTGATTGATAGTTTGGTGATGGTTATTTGTCGCCTGCCATCACAGTGGTTGATTTGATGCTGTTGAATGAGATAAGCAAGATTTCTGCTTGTGTGGAAGGCACTATTTTAATCCAGAGCCAACTTTAAAACATGGAGAATGCTGCTTCTTTATTTTCTCCATATCAGCTAGGGGTTGCACAACTATTAATTTTTACTAGTCTACCAGTAATTTAAATAAAATAAAAAAAAAAGCACTGAACAATTGTCTGTTCCATAATTAAAGCAAAAACTAGTTCGGGATGTTTCTATTTTTAGGCTGTTTTATTAGTGCAGTTATGTTCTGATAAAGAAACCGAGCAAGTCAAATGGCACTTCAGTGAAAAGCCATACACAGAGTACAAATTACCAGCGTCAATGATTTTTGGGCTGCACTCTAAATCAGTGCAATACATGTGCAAAATAATAAATCTATGTATCATATTACAGTATATGGACAAACTGGCAACTTAGCTGAAACTGAGAGCGCACAGCATGGAAGCTCATGTCCATTAATAGAGCCCTCTTTATAACTCGATAACCAGCTCTCCTTGGGTAGAGGACACTAGGTCTATGGCAGTGTTCGGGGGGGTTTTTCCGTCATGTTCAACTCCAACCTCATTAGCATCTGAAAATGAGTGGGATTTCTATAATGATGTGAAACTTGATGCGACACTGAACGGCTCTTTCACACAGAGTTGGTCACTATGAAATCCTGTTTCATGATGCAGCAGTGCACAGGTTTTATTTAACTTGTATTTAGCTTTCCAGAACAACCAAAATAACCAGGTGGAATTCCTTCAGGAGCAGATGGGAAGCCTTGTGCATTCGATGTCTCTTTTCCCAGTATAGTCTAACACATTGTGCAGTTGCAGTATTTTCAGACTAACCAAATACAGCAATTAGTGATTAAAATTTTTTTTTTTTGTTGTTGTTATTCGACTAGTCTATGTAACCACTAATATGAACCTGGAGTGTGTTCACCGGTTTGCTTCTGTATTTATTTATTTATATCTTACTTGTTTCTTTTCCTTTTGGTTGCTGATTCTGTACATTGCTGTATGTCTTCTCATGAGGGTTGACTTGCTTGTAGTACTTACCTAGCGAGAGCAGTGTGTTGTACATGCCTGTAAACCCCTCACGCTGTTGGAGGCATGAGCTGAGTAGCTTTAAAATTAGAAACGAGCATGTTTGCCTTTCATTAGTAGTGTGCACATTAGCTGCGGGCTATGTATATGCACATTATCTAATTGATATTAGCTGATTTTAATGATCTTTTTATGTTTGCACTCGAGGCTTTCCCCCTTCGCTGCACTTTGGATTCTTAATGAGTTACTTTTGTTTCTGCAAGCAGCAGTTTAAGACCTGCCTGCTTTTGAGTGTTCACTGTCAGGTGGACTCATGGTGCTGATGTGTGCAGCCGTCATTATTTGTTTTGGAAAAAAAGGGGCGGGGGGGGGGGATGTGGCATGCTGTAAGAATTGTGGCATGTTGCTTCCCTGTATCATAAAGGAACGGAGCAATAAAAAGACAAAGAAACGGAGCAGTGGATGGAGAGAAACGCTGGGGGGAGGTGATTTTCCTTTCTGTAACAGATGGCAGCTGGAACCAATGGTATGTATGTGTTGAGTCAGAGTCACAGTCAGGACAAGGTTAACATCTCTTATTCATACTCGTACAAAAATCAGGGCCATTGAAATCCTGTTTAGAATACGAGCGTAAACACATGCAAAGCACATCTACACAACAGAGTGCACGGACCGAGATGACCTCATAACAAAACCCAGGTGAAACCGATGATCATGAGAAAGACCCACAAGCATAGACAGGAAAACAGGAAAAGCAAAAGGGCCCAGAAAGCACCGGAAGGGTTCGTGACGCCCTCTCATAATACTGTAGTGTGTTGATGAGTTGCATGCAAAAATTCATCTGCTGCTGTTAATGATTCCCGTCCTGCAGCGTGAGTAAACACACTGCACGCACGAGAGGGGTGACCTCAGTATCAGACATGATGCAGGCTGCGTCCGAATATCCCTACTACTCTACTATACAGTAGGCGAAAAGCAGTACGCCAAAGGAGTAGTATGTCCTAATTCTCAGTATTCATAAAACAGTAGGTGAGAAATACCTGGATGACCTACTGCTTCCGCCGAGATTTTGCAGTATGTAACCAATGGACACTGCGCTATCCCATAACGCAACGGGACTGGCGCGGAAGACCTTTCAGGATTAAAAATGGCATAAGGCAGCATGTAGGTATTAAACGTTGTTGCTTATGGTTAAACCGTACTTGTTTAACAACAGCTGAGTAAATTGTTGAAGGTTTAAACAAGAAAAAACAGTTGCAGTGCAGGTGCTCTAATCGGACGGGCTCTTCAAGTTTTTTCGATTATGACGAAGTCGTAGGTCACGTGACAGTGCCAACGTGGCAGATGTAGTATTTCTGGATTGTATTCATACCACACACATACACTGATCAGTACGTACTGTATCAACGGCCAAGCAGTAGATCGAACTGAATCGAATGCAGTACATACTGTCATAGTACCCGATTTCGGGTGCAGCCACAGTCTCAAAAGACAAATCCCTAGCTATTCCTGTAAAGACGCATTTATAATACATATATCAAGATGAACCTTGCACTTTGACAGGAAGCGGCCATTTTATTGACACTACAAATGACCAAAAAAAGACTTCTTTTCCCCATATCCTGTTGATCGCATTTATTCACCACTACCACTTCAAACCCAAAGGTGTATACGTGCATGAAGGTTTTAATCCCGTTGAGCTGTCAGTCTGTTTATTAACATATTATTAAAATGCAAGTCCATTTTTTTTGTTCCAACACAATTTTTTTAAAACACAATATAAGACTAAGGAGTTTTCTGTGTATTAAGATCAGTGGAGATGAGCCGGCTATGGCCTGTTGGACACTGTTGGCTGTGTTGTATTATCAGGCAGTGGGGAGTAATCTAATAACCAAATTTGGCCTATTTGCTTCTCATGAATGAATGCATGTGGATGAATGGATTCCTCCTCTAGGCTGTGTAGCCCTTTATGGAAGGTAGAAGGCTCAAGGAGATTAAAAAGACAGAGAGGGAGAGAGATGCTGCTTCCTTAGGAATGTCTAGTGGGCTAGACTTGCATGGAGAATTGTATTTTCCTGATATCATATTTTTGTTTTACTACTATCTGTCTTCCTGTCCTCTATGTCTTCTGTTTTTCCATATTTTGAGAGAAGTGACACGGTTCCGAGGTGAATGAAAAGCAGAATGGATTTTACTTAAACTGTTTTATTGTAACTAAACTTCAGTAATATTTTTGTGGTGGTCTGGGAAAACCTGTTAGATGTCGCTCTGGTTACATTTTTTCTGTCTATAACATGCACTATATGGCCAAAAGTTTGTGGACACCTGACCATCACACCCAGAAGTGCTCGTGGAACATCCGATTGCAGACTGAGTCCCTTCTTTGCTGTTATAATGACCTCCACTCTTCTGGGAAGGCTTTCCACTAGATTTTGGAGCATGGCTGTGGGGATTTGTACTCATTCAGCCACAAGAGCATTAGTGAGGTCGGGCACTGAAGTCAGGCGAGGAGGACTGGGATGCAGTCGGCGTTCAGATTTGTCCCGAAGGTGTTCAGTGGGGTTGAGGTCAGGGCTCTGTGCAGGCCACTCAAGTTCTTCTACTTCAGCCTTGGCAAACCATGTCTTCATGGAGCTTGCTTTGTGCACAGGGGCATTGTCATGCTGGAACAGGTTTGGGCCTCTTAGTTTCAGTGAAAGGAAATCATAATTCTACAGCATATGAAGACATTCTAGACAATTGAGTGCTTCCAACTTTGTGGCAACGGTTTGGGTTGTGATGTCACCCCATTAAACCAAATATATGTTTCACCCCAATGATGCAGAAATATTTTATTTACATTTTAAGCTAAACTATCTTCCTGCAAAGATCATGCTGGGTAAGGGGCTCTAACAAATAAGGTGGTAAAAACAATCAGTCTGCATAAAGATGTCTAAAACCTTGCTAAGTGTGAGTTCCAGTGAATGTCACACTTTGATCAAGTTGCTGCATAGCCGTGTGCAGTAGCGAAATGGATATATGCGTAATCAGTTGGGTTTGTAATCAGATCCCGGCTGTGAAAATGGCAGAGAACGGAGTCTTTTTACATGCGCTTTTCTCCCTTTTCACTTTTGAGGGGACTTTAAAATGCCACCATTTTTTGTTGTTGTTGAGTGAAAGAGAAACATGTTAGTTCAGGAACACCTGCTACTTTTCAGAACTATATATAGTGCAAAATGTCAAAATTTCTCCATGCTCATGGTCTTTTCCAGGCCGCACGTTTATTTAAATAACCTATACACAATACATTTACATATACATTTAGCCACTGTAATGTCTTACCTGTGAAACCGAAAAAAAAAAAAAAAAAATCTCTGCGTCAGTCTTCAATCCCTTCAGATCTCGGAGTTTGTCGCAACTTCTCAAAAGCCACGCCTATATTTATTCTCGTTTTAGCACGGGCTCTGTCGCTTGCCCTTTTTGACCGCAGGCTCTCCGCAGTTCAAGGTTTCTTGCTTTTGACAACAGCTGATTCCGAACATGTCAACGATGATTGCGTTTAGAACTGCCCAAATTAAAGCAGCCGCCTAGATGACCAGTTTAAATTCTAAGCAACTGTTGTAAGGACAAACTACAAGCACTCCACCATCCTCAGCACTAGGGTTGTCACGGTACCAAAATTTCAGTAGTCGGTACCAATACCAGTAAAATTCCACGGCACTCGGTACCAATTTCGGTACCAAAGCAAAACACAAAAACATGCTAACTGAACAACACACTATTTTATTAATAAAGTTAAATATCAATATAAAATGTATTTAAAAACCAAAAAACATGCCATTCTTTATACTTCAAGTATTTCAAAGTGTTTCAAGTTTTTTTCCCCCACAAGTAATTAAAGGTATAAATATAAATAAACAAAAAAATGACAAACATGCAAAACATAAAAATATGCCATAATTGAACAACACACACTTCTTATTTATAAAGTTAAATATTAAAATAAATTAAAACAAATGTATATGAAAAATGCTTTAAGTTTTGGCCTTAGGTTTTTCCCCTTCAAGCAAATATTAACTAAATAAATTACAAGCAAAAAATACAACCTATGTAAACAAACAAACAAACAAACAAAAAAAAAATGCTGAAATGAAACACTTGCCACTCGTTAGGCATCTTTACGCACAGACTTTTAAATTGAAGTGCTGAAAGTGAACCGGAGTTATAACAGAGAAAACGTGAAAGATCAGGAACATCTGCCTATAATTTGAAATGACTCAGCAATACTCTGTGGGTATTTATTGATGTAATAATGTGTTTTGGACTAAATATTTTCACTTAATTGGATCGTTTGGACCTTTGCCAGTGTAACAAGACTGTTTTTGCTGGGATTTTATGGATTAGTGACTAATATGAGGCTTCATCTGTGAGTTGCCTCAGTTTTGTGAGTGTTGGTTTATATCAATCGAAGCACAAGTATCTTAGCTTTCCAAAGATATATCGCATGAGTACCTACGTAAACACAGCAGCTGTGTACATGTGTAGGATGTTTTTAAAAGAATTAAATGGTTAATGAGGACACATGACCGTATTAGCGTTACACGTGCGTATGCTAACCATTAAGTAAACAAAAACGAGGATTTTTTTTTTTTTTTTTTTCCCCCTCAAGCCTACACTTGAATTAAACTATGCTATAACATCCATAATGCAACCGCTGCCATAATTGCACGGTGCACCTATGAAAAGTTCCCGACCGACTACCTGTCAGACAGCGCGTCAGTACTGGGTTGACTCGGTACTACCGGTACTTGTGAAAATCTGGTACGGTCAACTTTTTGTTTTTTTAGTACCGACTTCGTACCAAAGTACCGGTATTTTTGACAACCCTACTCAGCACCCACACACAATATAGTAACCGGGTCTTCTTCTTTCTGTTTTCGAGTGTGACGTAACCACGCAATGCCGAAGGACGTCAAACTGACATTTCCCGCGAAGTCTGACCCGACAGCTCAAATTATAAATCATTATTATAAGCTGCGAATCAGGGTAAGGTAAGGAGACTTTATATGTACTTGCTCAGTAATTGATTTTTGTTCATTTTTAGTCAAAAAAGGGTGTGACACTGCAGCTTTTAAATATATGGAATACAGCTATGAACCGTTCTTTTAACATCTAGTCAAGAAAGGAATTTCATGTATGTCTATCTGTTTGATCTATTATAAAGTGAAAAATGGTTTAAAGTTTTTTCTGGGCAGCGGCCAAGTCTTTTGTGTTGTGGCCTTGTTTATAAGGATTGAGTGGAATAGCATTATATTTGTGCAGCAGTGCTGAAAGAGAGTAGTCAGTCAATATTTAATTCATTCTGTCCATGGAGATCAATACAGTATAATGCTGCTTCAGGGGTTGAGCAGCAGCTGGCTGCTTTGGTGGGGTTTGGTGCTGGGCTGGGTTAAGCGCACTGGACACACCATTATTTGTCATACTTTAAGTCAACAACTTTAACATCAGATTGAACCGTGATTAATTTCTTTTTGCGATAATGAACGTAATGAAACTAAATCTATTTGTCACAATGTATGTACAGAATGTCTTTTTACCCTCACGTTATTCTTCCTCCTTCGCTATTATTAATAGAACTACGCAAAAACATGGACACACGTGCAAAACGGATCACTGCCCACGTTTTGAAAAGGTGATTTCTGTCTTGCCATCTTGCATTTCTTCTCATCTCCTTGGCAACTGGAGCATTTAATCAAGTCATTTTCTAGTAGTATGAACACAACAGATGTTTGACATGGTGTGCTGTATGTATATTTGGACCTTATATCAGTCCCTCCAGGATTTCGCGTCGCAGAAAGTAACGCAAAATCAAGCAAACTCGCAATATTCGGAGGAACTTTTCTCAAATGGGCAATTTTTCAAAATTACAGCAGATTTTCCGCGGATTTGGGCCAAGATGCCATCATCACAACGTGCCTTCAGCTAAAGCCCTCTTCGATTCACGTGTGTCGAACATGAGTACAGCTAAAAGGTCCCATTTACCAACGAACAACACTGAAAAAGTAGCACTGCAAACTTTGAAAGTAGTTTTTTGAAACAAATCAAGCATTTTTGGCTGCAACAATCAGAAAAAAACTCCACAAAATCCTGTACAGACTGCTGTATGTCCTTCACACTTATAAGACTTCTCCAATGTGCATCAGTATTGTCTGTCTGCAGTGCATCCGGAAAGTATTCACAGCGCTTCACTTTTTCCACATTTTGTTATGTTACAGCCTTATTCCAAAATGGATTAAATTCATTATTTTCCTCAAAATTCTACAAACAATACCCCATAATGACAACGTGAAAGAAGTTTGTTTGAAATCTTTGCAAATTTATTAAAAATAAAAAACGAAAAAATCACACGTACATAAGTATTCACAGCATTTGCTCAATACTTTGTTGAAGCACCTTTGGCACCAATTACAGCCTCAAGTCTTTTTGAGTATGATGCTACAAGCTTGGCACACCTATTTTTGGGCAGTTTCTCCCATTCTTCTTTGCAGGACCTCTCAAACTCCATCAGGTTGGTTGGTGAGTGTCGGTGCACAGCCATTTTCAGATCTCTCCAGAGATGTTCAATCGGGTTCAAGTCTGGGCTCTGGCTGGGTCACTCAAGGACATTCACAGAGTTGTCCCGTAGCCACTCCTTTGTTATCTTGGCTGTGTGCTTAGGGTTGTTGTCCTGTTGGAAGATGAACCTTCACCCCAGTCTGAGGTCCAGAGCGCTCTGGATCAGGTTTTCATCAAGGATGTCTCTGTACATTGCTGCATTCATCTTTCCCTCAATCCTGACTAGTCTCCCAGTCCCTGCCACTGAAAAACATCCACACAGCATGATGCTTCCACCACCATGCTTCACTGTAGGGATGGTATTGGCCAGGTGATGAGCGGTGCCTGGTTTCCTCCAGACATGACACTTTCTATTCAGGCCAAAGAGTTCAATTTTTGTTTCTCATGGTCTGAGAGTCCTTCAGGTGCCTTTTGGCAAACTCCACACGGTCTGTCATGTGCCTTTTACTGAGGAGTGGCTTCCGTCTGGCCACTCTACCATACAGGCCTGATTGGTGGAGTGCTGCAGAGATGTTTGTTCTTCTGGAAGCTTCTCCTCTCTCCACAGAGAAATGCTGGAGCTCTGTCAGAGTGACAGTCGGGTTCTTGGTCACCTCCCTGGCTAAGGCGCTTCTCCCCCGATCGCTCAGTTTGGCCCGGCGGCCCGCTCTAGGAAGACTGTGGTTCCAAACTTCTTCCATTTACGGATGATGGAGGCCACTGTGCTCATTGGGACCTTCAATGCTGCAGAAATTTTTCTGTACCCTTCCCCAGATCTGTGCCTCGATACAAACCTGTCCACAAATCCATTTTGGAATAAGGCTGTAACATAACAAAATGTTGAAAAAGTGAAGTGCTGTGAATAGTTTCTGGATGCACTGTATACACCCATAATTTCTGATTCGTCTTTGACACAATGCCAACAGTCTCAATGTTACATGCACATGATTACATAGACTATCATATTGTGAAATCAAGTGTCAGTAACTAATTACGAATGCTATATTGATAATGTATAAATGCAACAGAGATGGGAGTGTCTTCATGAGGTACGCGTAGTCGTTACAGAAAAGTTCCACGCGTGCCACATACACGTCATATCCTTCATGCAAAAGATTGTTTTGACTTTTATAATAAGCTCATTGGCACCCAGGTTGCACTTGATCATTAGCAGGTCACATGACTATAACATGTACATATGATAGGGACTTAAAACCTTAAAACCCTGTGAAGCGTTGCTTCTCTGACACGTCCTTTTAAATGTTTTAAATATGTATTTTTTTCTGTGTTAATATTTTATTCTGCAGCTAGTACTTAAACCTGGGTATCTGTTTGGTTTGATGTTTGATGTGTTATGCAGTATTTCTGGGCTTTGCACCCAACAGGAAATGGTTATGATTGTAGTGACGGTTCATCACACAAACACTGCAGTATTACGAGTAGCCACTTTTTGTTTCTAGTAATTTTTAGCTTTTCAGGCTTCACGTGAATGCAAAAAAATCCAACATCATGCTGTTCTTATTGATTTAAGGTGTTTTCTTCAGACCAAACGTGTAACCGTAAGTAAAAGCGATGAGACAGCTTGGAAATAAATTTCCTCCAGAGCAGGTGGACCAAGCAGGTTCTATCTCTGCTGCGTTTTTCCACATAGCTATTTTCTAGAAACCTGGTCTCTATCTAAGAGCCCGCAGGCGTGTCATGTGCGGCCAGCCGTGCTGCTCGTGCAGCATGAATGAGTTCCGCTCCATCGGCATGCTCACAGTGAACAGGAGATTAGCAACAGATTAGACCCATGCTTTTTTTTTTTTTTTTTTTTTTGCTTATTCTAAAGACGCAGTGCGCTGCGAGTGAAGTAATAGCCTTCAGGGCCACGAGAATGCAGCGGACTGTAGCCAGAAACGACACATCCCGCAGTCTATTTATAGGTGTTGGTTTCTATATCGTAGGAGCTTGAGTGATTCAGTATTGGGGCAATTATACTGCAGTAGGCTTACTCTCTCCCTCTGTCTCAATGCATCTTTCTTCATAGCTCATCAAAATGGAACGAATACTGTTGGTGCTTTGCAGGCCTGGGGCTGGGAGATAGATAATGTATGGCAGTGCATGGTAGGGGTTCCAGGTACCCTTTAATAATAATTTAAAAAAAATAAAAAATCATGGACAACATTAGTACAATCTTATGAACATAATTTGTGCTAAAATGTTGAAATATTAGGCTCATTATTTAAGTGTACAATACTATTCTGGCTATTTATTAGACACGTAGAGCTTTCGTTTCCAGAACTTTCCATCGAATTAACAAGTCCAAGTTGACGACATTTATGTTTGAGTTATAGATTTCAATTCAAGTGCCCAGTCACACGGATCAATGACTTTAACAACTCAGTAATAAATGTAATAATTTTGATAATGGTGAATTGTGATTTCCACTGCTGTAACTAACTTAAAAAACAAATAAATAAATAAATCACAGATTCCCTGTCTACACTGACAAGGTGGAAATGACCACATGGAAATCAGAGCTGCTGGAATTGGTTGTAGGATGAAATTGGACAGCAGTCTTCTGAGAGAAAGGAATTCCCTGTCTTCACTCCTCCATTAGTCTCAAGTTAATTTCTCGAAAGGACCTCAGGCTGAGCAGTGAGAGTCCAGTTTTCAGGCACCATTCACATTTTCACGTATGCTGAATTTTTCCTCTCCATCTTAGGTCTGTGGAACTCGTTTTCAAAAAACCCAGGTTTTAGATAGGAAGTTGAGTGCTTGGAGAGTGCGGTGCACCAGGACTTTTGTATGGGTGAGAAGTATGGAATTAAATTTGCGCCAAAAGTATTGAATGTAATTTTTCAAGAAACGAACAAAAATATACAATGAGACAGAAGAAAAACACACTGAAACTGGAAACCGTGAACTCTGTAGCAAAAAATTATCATGGTCTTCAAATAACTAGCATTCTTTGTTAACAGCTTTCTAAGCTTCCTTTTTCGCTAATCATGCTTTATGAATGTGCTTCCAGTTTTCATTTACGCTTTCAAACTTTCCGTTTACGCTCTGCAAGTTTACGTTCGCCTTTCTGGCATCAATCTCACATGCGGGCGGGGCTAAACAGCGATTTACTCTCATTGGCTAGTGAGATTTGGATCAACAGCTCGAGTGTGCAGCTGAGGAGGAGGAGGGTGATGACTGTGATGAGGACAACGCCGCTCCTGAGAGCTCATCTCGAAAAAAATAGTCATATGAGTCTATCCAAACCTCAAATATTATTTACAAACTAATATATATCTAGTGTGGTAGTGGTAGCTCAGTGGTTGAGACGTTGATCGGAAGGTCTACTGATCGGAAGGTCCTGAGCAAGGCACTTGACTCTCAACTGCTCACATGTATAAATGAGATAAATGAAAGTCGCTCTGGATAAGGGCGTCTGTCAAATGCCAATTAATGTAATATACTGACTAAGTAAGTAATTTCCACTACAGAATACAAACACTATTACTATACAGAGAACTACATCCAGAACGCTCTCCAAAATTCACACCACTGGAGTCTCTATTTCCAGGTCAGCAAGCTGTCGATCTAAATCTCACTAGCCAATGAGAGTAAATCGCTGTTAAGCCCCGCCCACACATGGGATTTGTGCCAGAGCGGCGAACGTAAACTTGGCGGAGCGTAAAACGTAAAGTTTGAAAGCGTAAGAGAAAACTCTGGCAGCTAGAAAACTGTTAACAAAGAATGCTGTTTATTTGAAGACCGTGTTACATTTTTGCCACCGAGTTCACTGTTTTCAGTTTCACTTCAAAAGTTGTGTTCAATACTTTTGGCACAAATTGAATTCCATACGAGAAGCGGGTAGTTCTGTGTGATCTCAAATATTTGGTTTCATTGCACTCATCATCCTCCCGTGTTTCATTCGTACATATGCATACTGTACATATCCATATATATCCAAACATACTCTGCTGTATGCTATGTTTTTGTTTAGCCATAGTACCACACCATTTCTTTTCTCAACTTCACGATAGAGATGCTCAGGTTCAGGGGCTCTCTGTGGCAGTCCATATTTCATGGTCAGTTATGTTCTCCAGGCATTTCATAACAAATTTCATGACTCGTTGTTGTCACCTATTTTCCTGACCTGCTCATAATAGGGTTTTAATATTATTTTTTGCCTTTTTGTGTGGATGGAGAGAGCTGTTGTGTTGACAGAGCAGAGATATACGTTTCTAAAAAAAAAAAAAAAAAATCCACATATTTGTGGACTGTGCCTCAGGTTCAGAGCTATGGTCCAGCTTCAGTGCAGTTTATTATTTCCCCACTTTCAAATACATTTAATTGAGCAGATGAAGGGCTTGCTAATTACCTGATGAGTCAAATAAGATGTGTTAGAGCAGATAAACCACTTCAGTAAGAAGAAGGATGACTTCATTTAAAATTTATTGAGCGATATGCCAGACAGGCAGCTTTTAACTCAGTTGTTGTTTTTGCTCTAACGAGTGCATATGAGTGATAATCTGACGGAACATTTCAGCCTGCGGCTTAGCACTCGCTCCTCACCTCATCTTTTTTTAAACAGGCATGCACTTTGAGCCAATATATTACAGCCCAACACCAATATTTGATGGATTGACACACTGATTTGATGTGTGGAGAAAAAAGTTACACCTTTTTATAGTCCTTGTTTGTTTGTTGTTTCTTATCCCTGAGGAAATGGCATGGAACTAATGAGGGTGTTTGAGCACATGTTTCTGTAGGTTAATGGATTCAGGGCTTCGGCAGAGCAAAGCATCCGTCAACACATTAATGGAACTTTGAATGCCGCTGCATCGCTATAATTGCGGATCAAGTGTTAGATTTACTTATGTTTTTTTTTTTTTTTTTTTTTTCCCCCTACTGAAGCAGATCCAGAGCAGTATGTAATTTGCAGCCGCATGAGGATGTATTAAGATTTAACTGTTCTTTGCAAGAGTTCACTGCAAGTGCACCGCTTAAGGTAATTGCACGTTATCACGCAAGAGGAACCATACAGAACCACCTCTTTCTCTTGCTGTCACGTTCTTCCTGTTAAAGCTGGCAATCCATCACCAATTCAGCACGAGATCCAGTGTCTCCTTTCAGCCAGTCTCATCTCACAGTCGGTAGACGACCGGATCGCTGTGGCTAAACGGGAGCTCTTTTTGATCAAGACGGCTGATCGTGTTGAACTGGAGATGATGACGGACAGTCTGTCTGTCTGTTTCTGTTTATCTGTCTCCGTTTTGTTTTTGTTTTTTTCTGTCCCATTCTCACTCTTGAAGCTCTGTAGAAAATTTCCATGTGGGAGTTAGCGCTCCGTGGCACATTGCCTTCCTTGATGTGGCTTGCTCCTATGAGGAAGATGTTATTGCAGCAGAAGTTGCGGAACGGTGCAGGCTCACACAACTGTGTGCCAGCGGTATAGTGTTCATCAACCCGGCCATTCGGCTAATTACGCTCCATCTGGTGACTCCTCCCCTGACTCTCTCCTAGTTTCTGAAATAAACAACTTCCCTTTTTTTTATCCCTCCTCCTGTTCAAGCCACTGCCTGAGAATCTGAGCAGAATCCTAATGACTGAATTGCAGCCCGTTTGTGAAGTGCACATTGAAAGCGCTCACTCACGAAGAGCTACTTTTTTTTTTTTTTTTTCTTTTGCTCCTTTTCATGATGTAGTCTCATTAAATTGGAGTGATGTTTATTTGAATATGGAGTGGATCCTCTCCCGTGGCCTGTCTTTCCCACTGCCGGCTTATTGCCTTCCCGCCGTCTTGCAGGTGAGAACTTTCCATCAAGGCCAATTTGCGGGACTGAACTGTTGCTACAGCGTTCTGAAAACGAGCCCGCGTAGAGCGAAATGAATTCTAATCAAGCCCGTGCTCAATTAAACAGTCATCTGAAGGCCCCATGGGCGGACTGAACGACAAACCAGAGCCTCATAGATCATCTTTAACAATCAAGCTTTATCTTCCTCATTACTCCGCGCTCTCTCTCTCTCACACACACACACACACACACACACACACACACACACACACACACACACACACACACACACACACACACACATATATATACACGTCAGCAAGTCACCTTTCTCACATGCGCTCTCAGGACTCTGCATCCCATCAGGGGGGGGGAAATGGAGTCCAATCCATTAGTGCCGTGCTGAGCTACTGCGATATGCCTGAACTAAAATGTAATTTTGTCCGAGTGGAATCCTGGGGAAATTGCTCCTGTTCATGCTGCCCCCTCTCCACCCCGTCTCCAATCCCCCCTTTTCCCTCGGCCCACAGCTGTCTGGTAGAAATTGAGTGCACTTCTGTAGAATTCAATATGACATGCCAAAAATAATGGCCTCCTGTCCCTGAGATATCCATCAGGCTGTTTCGACCTCTCGTAGACATTCAACAGTGATAAATAATAAATCATGTTTGTGTGATATTAATAAGGTCGGTCTGAGCTGACTTGACTTTTGCCGCAGTCGCTTTTCTAGTCACCTTGCCAGGGTCGACCCTAAATTAAAACGGGATAGAGATTGTATTCATTTTCATGATGACAGACTGCTGGCAGTTATCGGGGATGTCTTTTGCCGTCATGTTTAAACATGCAGGGGCTTCGTTTCAGTGCCCAAGTGACTGTGCTACTTCTGGATCTGCTGCAGCAGATTCATCTGCTTCATGTCCTGTATGCAAAAGTTCACCTCCTGAACCTTATGACACTGCCAGGATACCAAGGTCCTGTTGGTTTAATGAGCTTACTGAGCTCAAGCTTATTCATTCACTTGCGCTCATTAACCGCTTTATCTTGGTTGATCCAGAGACTATCCCAGGAACACTCATTCACAATTTGGGGCCAGTTTAGAGCAGCCCATCCACCTACCAGCAAGTTCTTGGCAGGTGACAAGAAACCGGAGAACCCAGATGAAGCCCACGCAGTTATAGGATGAACATGCAAAACTTCACACAGACAGTAACCCGAGCTCAGGATCGAGCCGGGAACCCTGGAGCTGTGCGGAGATTAAGCTACATACTGCACCACAGTGCCGCCCACGGGAGCTGTAGCTGTATTTTTCTTTCTTTTTTTTTTTTTTTTCTTTTCTTGAAATACACCCAAGCTTTACATATTCAATAACGTTTGAAGACATTTAAGTATAGTTTCTACTGAAATCAAATGTTCCTGTACTAAATATATATCAAGTCTTTATCATTCACACCCAAACGTAGCCCGTTACTCCGATTTAAAGCGGTCATGTCATATGATTTTTAAACGTTTTTAAATGTTAATTATTTTGTTTATCGGGTGTAATAAAATAGGTTAGCATGCTTTAATGTTCACAAAACGCATTATTTGTCAAATAATGTACATTATTCCCAAGCTGCCTGAAACGCTCTGATTTCTCCAAAGCACCTCCTTCTGAAAAGCCCAGAGTGCTCTGATTGGCGAGCTGACCCGTTGCGTCGTGATTGGCTGAAAGCCTCACGAGTGTGTCAGAAATGTAACGCCCCTTGGCTTAGCTTTAGCCTCCAAAGCAATTCTAAGCTCCTAAATAACATGTCGTCAGTTTTACCGTATCAGTTCAAGCCCGATTCAGAAAATGCGGATGATCAAGCAGAAGCAAGTTTGCAAGCACGACTTGAGCAGAACGTTTCAGTGGTAATTTTTTATTTTATTTTGTAAATCTCTTACCTTTCAGATACAAAGTAAAGCCCGACACCCCGCCGGCTGCGTGTACATAGGTACTCGTGCGATATATCTTTTGAAAGCTAGGATTCTTGCGATTTCGATTGATATAAACCGTTTAAAGATGCGATCACAACAGCAGCTACAGTCGACGTCTTCGGCAGTCCACCAACATACAAACACTTACAATACTGAGGCAACTTAGCAAAGTTTAGCTAGCACGTTAGCAGAGGTCTACAACTGAGCCACAACACAAAACTCCGCATTTGAGCAGTCAATAGCAGATACTTCATAAAATAATCAAACATACTTACATGTTCTGATTCAGAGGCGCAAGATTGTCCGAGCAAAGTGTGAATCGCCCCACTTTTCAGGAGTAGCTTTTGTGTGTAGCCTGCCTTGAACTCTCCCAGGTTCAGGAAGCTGTCCGCCGTAAAATGCGCTGTGCACGAGCAAACGTTCGGGTCGTACTTCACAGGAACGGCGTTATAAATAAACAGTAACCACCGATTTCGTCCTTTTTCGGAAGGCTAAACAAAGAGGTTTTGCTTTCGCACCGAAATGCACAGCATCTCCACGACATGGCGCCTGAATTCACTGAAGCCTCGCCTTCTTTCTTAGCGCCTGCCTTTGGGCGGGATTATGCTGATAGTGCACTTTGTGACGTAGAGAAATTACGGAAGTAAATCCGGACTTCGAACGACGCGTTTCAGGCAGGTCTGGAGCAGTGCTCTCTGTTAGATAAAATAAATCCCTTTGGGGGAGACTATGAGCTTTGGGACTTTGCAGAGCTTATACATGCACAAACAGATACATTACACACCCAAACAAAAGGAAAACATTCAAAATCATGATATGACCCCTTTAAGCCGATTATTATTTGAACAGCGAACACTGTTCACGTCGAGTGCAGGAACTGTGGCTGGTTTTGTTATAAAAATGAGTGGTTGTTTTAGGAAAGAAGAGCTGGGTGGATGATTGAAATGGCAGATGCTGTGGTTTCGAGGCAGACTTACTGTAGATGTGAAACTGGAGTCATAACAGAACAAATGCAGGCACGTCTTCTATCGGACAGCTCTTGGAGAGATGCACGAGAAGCACTCAGGCTCTCATTATCATCACTGAAGGATTGTATGTGAGCTCGGAAGAATGTTGAAGGAAAAAATGTAGATGGAGCCATTAAAGCGCATGAAATGTGTATGAATTTTTCTAGTGTAGTGTGAAAGTTACTGTGAGCCAGTGAAACGTTGCTGCGATTATTCCACCGAATTTTTCTTAAAAAGAAGAAGAGGAAGCCTTTATTCGTCACATATACATTACAGCACAGTGAAATATCCCAGATTGTTAGGAAGCTGGGGTCAGAGCGCAGGGTCAGCCATGATACCCTGGAGCAGATAGGGTTAAGGGCCTTGCTCAAGAGCCCAAAAGTGGCAGCTTGGGACTTAAACTCCTGACCCTTCCGATCAGTAACTCAGAGACGTAACTGTTGGGCCACCACTGCCAAAAGAAGTTCAATATTTTAGTGAAGAGAAACTGAAACTAGTTATTTTTCTACAAGGTTGTCCATTTGTTTTAAGGTCTGTAAGCATACACAGAAAAGGTCACTGGATGCTCATTTGTGTGATAAGGTTCAAGTTAAAATATGCCTGGTTAGGTCATCTTCAAAAAGCCCTTCATTCAAAGCTTAGGCCTTGGAGAGAAAATGCCACATTCAGTTTCCTGTGTATGCCTTAACGACACCAGAGGCATGTCGTGTTATAACATTGCCACACACAGTGGAGTGGGGAAAAAAAAAAAAAAAAAAAAAAGGATTATAAATATAAAATGTGATACAGTCGTCAATTTACCTGCTATCAGTGTAGTATAATAAAAGTGTTTGCATAGCTACTTTGTTACTGTGTGTCTAGTCCAAATAACTTTCATTCATTTATACATTTATTCATTTTCAGTAACCGTTTTATCATGGTGGATCCGGAGCCTGTTCTGCAAACATTGAGGGTGAGACAGGAATACACCTTGAACAGGATGCAGGCGCCATGCACACACGAATTCACACACTCATTCGCAATTAGGGCTAATTTAGACTAATCTGTTGACATACATGCATGTCTTTGGGAGGTGGAAAGAAACCTGAGAACCCAGAGGAAACCCACATGGACATGAGAAGATGAATAGACTCTCGAACCGGGGACCAACGTTACCGCCCATAAAACCACAAAATTACATTCTGTGTAAATATTTTTGTTCATTTTTAAAATATATATTTTTTTGTCATCTGAGCAACACCAGCGATTAACACACTCATTAACCAAACTCTAATGGCAACTGACATTATAGATCTATTATAGAGCTGTCAATCATCTATAAACAGAATTATTTATCAGTTTCCTTTATTATGCCAGTTTCATATCAAAATATATTAAAATGTTCACATTCAAACGAGGATTTAATCGTTTATAAAATATTTAGATCAACTACCGGAGTAATCAGTTCAGAGAGACATACTTAAGGCAGGTTTGTGGAGACGAGCACAGACCCACTAGGCATTATCAGACCTTGCTGTTATATAAAAACAGTCTTTGCTGGGGTGGTGTGATACTGTACCACCACGAAATGGAAGGTCCAATCCACGGTGTGTTATTCTGCATCTACCCCAGCAGTTACAAATTTTTGTTTACTAATGAACAACACATTGTGCTTTTTAACAGCTTGTTGTTACATTTAATGTTCTGGAACGTCCACGAGACAAGTTAGTTCCTCATATCACTTACATTATAACAGCTATAAATAGTCGTTTGCTCACCAGCCTCTCTCTTTTTTTTTAAATTTTTTTTTTTTATCATCTCTCTCTCAGTTAATGAGACAAAAAAACAACACAGCTTTTCATGTGCCTGAGAAACCAGAATGAGACTTCGTCTATAAATGTTACATAAACTGAAAACTCCACCATATCAACAGTTATATGACTTTAAATAAATGCACACCTTCTGATTTGAGAATTTAAGCATGCGTTTTATTTTTTATTCTTAAAAATATGAACGGCACTTTGCATTAGTTGACAAAATTTGGGCTTTTGTTTTGTTGTAATTTGTGTAATGAAGGTTGTTGTTGTTGTTGTTTTTTTTTTTTTTTTTCCCCCCAAAGCAGTATCCATTGGTTATAGATGAAAGAAAAGAATGGTGAAAATGTCATGCACCTAAAGGAGATCAGTTTAGCACTAATATCTGTATCACGGGAAGCACATGTGCTAATCTGATTTCAGCTCAGTCATGCATAAGCACCAGCATCCTTTCTCCACTTTCTCCTTCTGAACGTTTTGTCACAGTTCTCCGGCCTTTGAGCCCTGAGCTACTTCTCGTGCGCATCTTGACCTTGGCTCACAACACACACCTTCTCCACTTGACACACAGAGCACCAGGTCAAGCTGTGGTCCGTGTTTGCTGCCAAACCGCTTCACTTATCTGGTCTCCATCCACTTCCACGCAGCCGTTGATGTATTTGCAGACAGCATATGAAGCGATTAAGCAGAGCTTTTCAACGTTTCACTGATAGAGAAAATGAGGAGCTTTTTTTTTCCACCCCAGCTTTTTCCTCATCATATTTCCTTTCTGCTCTGTATGGGGCACGACCCATTGCAAGCTTTCGCTAATGACTGTTATGCATCAAAGCTGTTTCATCCACACAGTAGGTTTGAGAAATCTTAATTAAAGAATGCATCAGGCTGAGATATGGCTGTGATAAAATCTGAAACGATCAGCAGTAAATGGTTTTTGATAGTGATAACGTTCATCATCACGTGCATGCACAATAATTCTGTTGTGTACGTGTGTGATGGAGAAAGATAGACAGAGAACGAGAGAAAGAGAGAGAGATGTGAGCTGTTTAACTGAACCGTACTCTCTGTTGGTGTAGCGTGCCCGAGCGTGCTACATTTAGCCCTCCATTTCTGTGCAGGCATGAAGTCATTTACTGAGGCGCACTTCCCCATTTGCTTTTTTGCAACCCTGCTCTCAGTGACAAAGTGAGCTGGAGGCTCCTGGCATAGCTGGTGCAGACTGCAATTTGGACTCTTTCCCTCAAACGAGCCTTCTATGGTCTGCGGTGTCATATAGACTCCATGTCTAATCTTACTCCGAGTCATCAATATTTATGTTACTCCATCAGGTTAAGTAAAAGTTTCAAAACACGCCCGATTTCTTGGCATACGATGCTTGAAAGGTTTATTTTTGGATCCCACCAGTGTTTTGGAGCTCTCATGATTCATGAGCTGTTTTGTCATCAGGTTTTACCCTCTAATCAATTAAAAACCCAAAATATGAAACACACGTAGGCTATTGTTTATTCCTCAGGTGGTCCTTGTGATCCATCTTCACTGCATTTGCTTTCAGCTTGCACTCAAGAGGTCTGTTTTCCTGATGAGTGTGTATTAATTAGGTCAGCACTGGTCAATCTGCATCAAGGTTCAGCTCTTCAAAGCATCCTCTTTAGGATCGATTGATTTACCAAATAAACCCCTACTTTATCTCGGTCTTTCCGAATCAGTGTCTGTGTTCTCGCTCCATTTCTCCAAGCCCACTGGCTCGGCGCTTAAGGTTCTGAAGTAGTGATCAAAATCAAAATCGTTAGACCCTTTAGCAAGACCCTCAATCTCTGTTCCTAACAACAATCTGGGTATGACATGCGAAATAATTTCTTATAGAAAGCAGTATTATTCGGTCCGTACAGGATTCCGCAGAGTTTTTTTTTTTGTGATCGTTGCGGCTAGCTACTCTGTAGCTCTAATGCATTGAAAAATGCTGTGATTCAACATCTTTCACACTACACATTTGAGAGGGTTGTTGCAGATTAGTCTGTGACTACAAAATTGGGGCTAAAATTGTATAGTGTGCACTAGGCTTTAGGGCACTTGATCTTGGCTCATCTTGACTTGAGCAGAGGTCCCCTAGGTTGCTCTCACTGCAGGCAGTGATGGAAAGCCAGTGACATGTTTTTGCTAACACTCTCCATCCCGGTTCTTGGGTTGATGAGCTGTCTCCTTTGCTACTGATCATTTCCCATGTGCTGTGTTTAAAAAGCAACCTGTTGCCCAGCACTAAAGCTCCCAGCCTGGGCAGATTCACGGCCTGGTGACTCATTGTACTGCCATTCTCAGGTTGTTCATCATCTAAATGAGAGCAGAAATGTTTTCCAAGCCACAATGACTGCATAAGAATAACCAACCATGACTGTTGTATGAATTGTATTTGAAATGTTTGTGTGAATATCCCTGCTGTGTGTTTATTTGAGACGGTTTGGTAATATGGTAGTTTTAGTGTGTGGCCTCTCTCTCTCTCTCTCTCTCTCTCTCTCTCTCTCTCTCTCTCTCTCTCTCTCTCTCTCTTGCTATCTCTCTCCGTTTCAGGCTGCAGAGAGTAGAGGATCTGTCAGTAGGACAAAACAATATTAGGACAAGCCTGCGACTGTGACTTTGAACCTTCAGACACGGTGAGTTAAATCGCATACAAAGACATATACAGCCTGTTAGTTACCACTTTGTGTGTTGGGGAAAAGATGCTTCAGTGGTTGATTGTGTGGTGTTTTTTTTTTTTTTCCCCCCCTTCTGGATGCGGCTTATTTTTAGTAGTCATCAAGTACAATTACATTCACTTGCTGCTCTAATCATTGGTTTTGCTATGGAAATTATTACAAGGTGAATATGTTGGGAAAATGTTAAAAATGACCAAAAATTAGTATATAATTAGTATATAATTAGTATATAGTAATAAGTAATATTTTGCTGTATTGAGAATTAAAGCACTGGATCTGTTGGTGTAATGTTTAACAAGGTTGGACTCTTTCATTCAGAACATTGCAGACTCTTTTATATTCTTCCATTCGTGCTTGTGGACGCCATCGTTAATTCAGACCACAGGTTTTAAATAAGGTTTACATCTGGAGCCTGAGATTTTGTGTTCACACAAGCCTTTCTGTACTGATTTGGATTTGAACGCTGCCAATCTTCACAGGGGCTACTGTTTAAAAAGATGTACAAGAACGATTTGTTAGAGGAAAGTTAAGTACTTTCTCCTGTTTGCATCATTGTGTGTAATGTCTAATTTATCATTTTTTGCTTATTTTGAGTCCACATTAAGTCCATGAAAAATATTCAAGGCACATCTGATAATATTTTGATGCAGAGAACAACATTGTCTTGATGTGCAAGTTAGACATGTACACTGGGTGGAGGGGGAAGGTCTCAGGAACAGTCTGCGTTTTTTTTCTTTTTTTTCCTTTTTTCTTTATTTTCTTCCTTTTTATTTTTTTTACTGCCATGTGGGCGTAAGTCGGTGGACAGACATGAAGCCTGCAGGACAAAAAAAAGGGAACTAATATTCCGCTAATATTTAATGGAATGTCTTAAAGTCTTAAACTGAAGTAGACACAAATCAAGTACATTTGCAGATTAAACCCATTTTGCGCCATTAGCAACGCTGCACTCACATGGAGCTTTTGTTTGTTTCATTCAATGGATTAGTGAATATAACATACAAATATCTGTACTGACAAATGAACAAATAAACAAATGATACAGACAAAAATGCATTACCACCGTGATCACATAACATTTTTTTAATCTGGTGATTTTTTTCCCTCCTAAACTCTGGTAGTTACTACCGAATTTAAACAGATGCAGACATGCACCGTTCGAGCTCCAGGCTGAAATATTGTGCTGACGTTCGCTAAAGCTTTTGCCATGCATTAATATTTCTGTTCATTATTTCTCTACCACAGTGCTGTTGAATCCTTGATTCTGATTGGTCCGAACATATTGCATAATCTTCTAGAACAGCAACTCTGCCATCTGTAATTCAAACGATAGGTTTATATTAACACAACTCATTCTAATACATTATCACACACCACCCCATCTTTGATTATATTCTTATAACAGCATGCCTTACATATTACACCTTTCAAGCACATAAACTCGTGCACCATCACTGACCGGAGGAATGTTTAATTTCATTGGAAAAATTGTACTTGATTACACCACATTAAAGACATTCCTCTCTCCTAACTGACATGGTTAACTCAATTTCTGTTTATTAACTCTTACTGATATTTGACTATTAAAATCAGACCAAACACGCCTCCCTCATGCCAGTAGACTGTTGCTAATGTTATTGGTTATTACCTGAATGCAAAATTTGTACGTACAAATTTGCATTTGAGAAATCAGAAGACAATGACATGATGGCCGTAACAGACACAGAACAAAGTCCCAAATTGAACTGTGGTAGGTGAAGATTTGAAATGAAACTCATTTGCATTGTGCTTAATGTCATTGAGGGACAGAAGATATGGCCCTGTCTCCCAGCAGACGGGATTGCGATGGCACGCTTATATGAGCGACGGAAAATTACATTCATTTCTCATTGAAATGTGAACTAGTTCTTTAAGAATTAAAGGCCTGCGTTAATTTATTTAACAAAGACGTTATTGCTATAGTCTCTGTGTCGGGTATCCACATGGATTGCATCAGCGAAGATGAAATTACACGTCGAGGGTTTTATTACCGATAGTTTTTCAGGTATATGCACAGACAAGCTGGTTCAGGATCTAATGTTTGGCTACTTTTGCAAGCAGACCAGATGCTTCCTTCTCCATCCTGTCTCTGTTTAGTGCTATTTTAAATATACTGCTTTTTGGTTTTCCTTTTATCCTCTTCCATCGAAATCCAAAACACTGGGCTGATTTAGGGACGATTTGTCATGCATTGTGCACCAAGAATCCTGTTAAGGGCATCAACAACCTTTATTTTATCAGTTGGAGAATAGCCAGTGTTGGTTAGTGGAGTCTGCTTACAGTCATGCTTACTGGTGCATCTAGATACAGCACCTTCTTAAGTGGAAAGCTTTAAAAAGCTCAAAATCCCTAGATCCTTCTCTTTGAGGAAGGAGAAACCTCGCAAAATGGTGGCTTTAGCAGCAGGGAATTGCAGATCTGGGAAAAGAGGGAGAGGCGAGAGGAAGATTCTGGGTTATGGTACTCACTGTCTCTTTTTCTTCTTTTCACCTGATCAGCACCATGAGCTCTACTGCCACTTGTCTTCTGATGGAAACGCTTTTTCTCCTTCACCGTTTTTCTGCTCATAGAGGAGAGATGGTCATTATCACAGGCTGATTGGCTTAAGGAGGTGTCAGTGTCACAGTGCTGAGGTCCTGTGTGACAGAGCAGAAGCATGGCCATCCTTTCCTTCACCGTCATTACTGTAGTTAAGTCCATGAATTTGGATAAACGGATGTTTTACATTATGGATGGGGAAGATAATTGATTCTTTGGTGCATCAGAGTAAAATGTCATAAGACAATTGGCAATTGCGTTATGTGACAAAAAGCACAATATTGTACCAAAAATTGGCTCAGTTGGTAGAGCGGGTTGTCCACTAATCATAGGGTTGGCGGTTCAATTCCCGGCCTTGGGCGAGACACCGAACCCCAAGTTGCTCCCGATGGCAGGCAAGCGCCATGCATGGTAGCTCTGCTGCCACTGGTGTGCGAGTGTGTGCGTGAATTGGTGAATGAGACACCGTGTAAAGCTTTGTGAACCGCGACGGTTAAAAGGCGCTATATGAGTGCAGACCATTTACCATTAACAATAGACCAAGCCTGTCATTTCTCCAAAACAGCACTTAAATTCCATTTTCTTGTATTTGATTATTACCGAGCCTGTACAGACAACAAGCATGAGCTGTAGCACTTAAAAGCAAATCACAAGGCATTTTCATACATTTATCATAAACTTGTCATAAAACATCAACATATTTTCCTGATGTTTAGCTATATTATAGATTTCCTAGGACATCCACGTAAATATAAAATAGAAAAACATCACATGAGTTAGGCTCGAATCCCAATCGAGCTTCCTGTTTACTACACTCTCTATATATGGTATAACTTAACTGCAAAAACATGCAGAACGTACATAATGCACTATTTGTTCAATAGACCACCATTTGAGATTCAGCCATGGAACAGTGTGACTCGGATATGTGCCCGTTAGGATTACTTGCAAGACTTTTAGGACATGCAGTTTGTTTTTATACAAATGTTAAAGGTATGTGAAAGTGATGTGTACCATAGTTGATACACATTTGTTCTATATCAAGCAAAAAAGGGAGCATTTAGGCAAAAAGTTTTGGCACCATGTTACAATACTTATTTTACATGTCGAAAAGTAAAGCATGTGAACATTCAAATGTGGCTTTCTTTCTTTCTTTCTTTCTTTTTTTTTTTGTGAAAGCCACATAAATATTCAAGTAAAATTTATTTGACAGCCTTTTATTAAAGCTATACACTCACCAATACTTTATTAGGAACATCTGTACACCTGATCCCACATGCTCTTCAGCCTCTCAACAACAAAGCACTTCCACTCACAGAACTGAAGCTCACTGGATTTTTATTTTTATTTTTTATTTTTTTGCTTGCTTGTTTGTTTGACTTTTGGCAGCATTCTTTGTAAACTCTAGACGGTTGTGTGTGAAAAGTCCCAGGAGATCAGGAAGTTCTGAAATATTCAAACCAGTCAGTCTGACACCAACAACAATGCCACAGTCACTGTGATAACATTTTTCTCTTCATTCTGATGTTTGATGCGAACACTAACTGAAGCTCTTGACCTTTATCTAAAAACATCAAGCAGCCATAATGTAGGTTATAGAAATCAAAAATTCGTAGCGTGTGAAGAATTTATTCATAATCACATCATGGTCAAAAATCCGATCTGAGTTACTTGTTTAGAAAATTCAGTTTGTTTGTTTGTTTGCAATTTTTCTGAAGTTTTTCCTGAACAAGCTCCTAACAACAGCTCTTATGCAGTCATGTTCTTCGTAGTCACTTGTAATTTCTGAAATTAGTCACAGTTGGGCATCATATCCCCAAGAGATTATGGATTAATCATGGTCTGAACAGCTGGTGATTAGCGGAGGAGTTACCCCCCACCCGCTCCTTTATTATTGTAAAGCCAAGTTCTTCGAATACAGACATTTTCACCAAGTTTACTGATCTTACTTCAGATTCCTAACTTCCTCAGCCGGTACTTTATTTAAGCACATATAAATCTTCCCACAAAGGCGTCCTACATTACACATAATACTTCATTTGCAGTAGTGTTATTTTGCGCTGGTTGTGGAACAGTAATAGGTCTGTACTATGTACATGTCAGAGAGCGTGCTATTAGGGAACACTATCGATCTATCATTTCATAGAGCACAAACCGAGAGAGAGAGAGAGAGACACACAACTTTATTCCCCCTTGCCTAAGATTGAGTCATTTTCCAACACACATGCTCTCTGAATCCTTTACGAGCAAGAGATAAGTGAGTCCAAGGCCTTTTTAACAGTCCTGTAAAAGTTTTTGAGATGTGAACACACAGTGCCTTCCTCTTCTTTATAGCAGTGACTTTGAGGCCTTCACGGAAAATTCAGTTGAATTCATCAGAATAAAGGCTTAGTTACGTTGATTTTGCTTAGAATTAGATTTCACTGAGGTTCCTTCATTTTCATTTGTGTAAACAAAAAAAAAAAAAAAAAAAAATTAAGTGTATGTTAAGTTGTGAAAGTCCAAAATGGTGTTAGTTCATACACTAAGTTGATATGTTACCTTTTCTGAATGTGATAAATCTTCCCCAGTAATTTGTTCACTCTTTAGATGGCCGTGACAAAAAATGTCTATGTATTTCTTTTTGGGTCTTTTCCATATTTTTTTCATTTATTTTATCTTATATATTTTTTAATACATATACATCCGGTATTGAAACTCTTTTTTTATTATTATTATTATTATTATTATTATTATTATTATTATTTTGGTAGATATACAGGGTGTCACAAAGATCTCTCCATACATAGAGGACTATGTATGCCAGCACCACTTCCAACCTTTTTAAATATGTTAAGTTTGGCAGCAGTGTCGTGTGTGTGAGATGTGCTTGCCATGTTTCCTGTTAAAGTCTGTAAACTGTAAACCGATTGAGGCCACTGTAAATGTAATTCCTATTAGAGGTGGGTGATATGATGAAAATAACATATTATTCCCAAAGACATTTCTACGGTACACAGTATGTATCATATATCCAGGCTTGCGAACAAACAGCCTGAAAAACAGTAGTGTTGCATTTATTGCCTATATTACAAAAACCTGTTTGGTGATACTTTAATAGCTACAAAATAATTATAGTTTTATATTTTTTCATATTTAAACATTTATATATTTATTTATTTATTAAAAATTAACACTAAAAAGGAGGAAAAAAAGACAAACATTTGAAAGACTCGCTTTAAAATTTTAGCATCACATCAGTTGTTAAAGTTATATATATATATATATATATATATATATATATATATATATATATATATATATATATATATATATATATATAATTTTTTTTTTAACAAAAGGTCAAAAGGTTAAACAATGAAGACCATTTTTCACAGCCTTCTTTGCTCATATTTACCAAGGGTGCCAATATTAGTGGAGGGCACTGTATTTGTTTTCTAATTATAATCTCGTCTCATAATGAAACATTAATGAAAAAAAGATATTTCCATTGTGAATATATAATTTTTGCAGTGTGTAACAAAAATAAATAACCATCTTTTTTGTTTGTTTTGTTTTAAATTCAGTATGATTTGTATGAGTCATTATGAGTTCAGAAAGTTTGAGGGTTTCTCTTTTTCTGTTTTAGTATTCTTTTGGTATCGGGCATTGTGATACAATACTATATGATACTAGATTTGTCCATCCATCCATTTTCTTATGGACGCTTATCCTGCACAGGGTCACAGGGAGCCTGGAGCCTGTCCCAGGGAACTCGGAGCATGGTGCGTGGGACATCCTGGACAGGGTGCCAACCCACTGCAGGGCACAATCCCACACACACTCACACACCACAGACAATTTGGAAATGCCAGTCAGCCTACAATGCATGATTTTGGACTGGGGGAGGAAGCCGGAGTACCCGTAAGAAACCCCCAAAGCACAGGGAGAATATGCAAACTCCACGCAGAGGTGGGAACCGAACACCCAACCCATGACACACACACCCCAGGCCCCCCCCATACCGCATTTGCGATACTATACTATTGGTGTCAAATTAAACATCATGATTATTGTGAGCCTAGTGCTGAGATTAAGGTACAACTAGACAGATTATTTTAGAATCAATTCATTCAGCTTGACCAAGATCTTTGCATGTAAGCTGAGCCAGGGGAAGGATATAGAAATAAAGACTCTATTGAACTGGCTTGCGTGTGGTCTTCAGAGAAAGTAGAGACTCCGAGAGCAGCAGCCTGCCTGTCTCTTCCCATAATGCCAAGCGTGGCTGAAGCCCTGGAGGTTTGGGTCACTGCTGAGACAGAGCGCTTTCTCTGGCACTGCTCATCTAAGCCCTGGCCTCTGCAGGCTAGTCAATACCTCCAATTATGTAGATGCGTGTTATTTAGGCATAGGGTTCAGGCCAGATTAAAACCCAGTACACATCCAGTGCGGCTTTGGACGCTTGCCTTTTAAAAATCAAGCGTGTGGTTTTGTGTGGTATTTTTTTCTGATTTGCTGTATTTCTATTTTTGGTCATTTTGTACAAAATCTTCGGAAACCCAGAGGCCTACAAATGCAGCGCCTTTCATGTCAAAGCCTTGTGTGTTTTGGAAAAAAGGTCTGTGTAGCTGGCGATTGTAAAAACGATTGTGTCATCTGTGTGCTGAGACAGAAATACTGAAGCTCGCTCTGTTTTTCTGAGGCCTACCAGAGAAAATGGGCTCTGCACAAGGTTTCCTTATCAAAGCTGTTTAATGCAGTTGTTTTCAATTAACGCTATCACTTTCTGAGGTGTCCATTCACACACACACACACACACACACACACACACACACACACACACACACACACACACACACACACACACACACACACACACACACACACACACACAAAATATCAGTGTAGCTGATACAGGAAGCCAGAGAAAACACTGTGTGCTAGAGTATCCTGTGCTGAATGGATACAACCCAAATCCACTTCAGTGTTCTGAGCAAGAATTTGAAAGCATGATTGGGATAATGGAGTTCCTGCGTTAGTCTAATTTGTCTTTTCAGTCAAGCTGAAGCGCTTTGAGAATGCAGCAGTACGGTCTAATGAGTTTAGTCAGCGGTTAAATAGTGATGCAGGAAAGGAATGTTGGACCTTCTTGCTTTTTTTGGGGCCTACTGACAGATGAAACGCTGGATTTGTTTGCACATTAGGCAGTTGGAGAGAATCAAGCACTGCCAAACAGGACAGGATCGCTTTAAGAAGTCCTCCTTTATTAGCACACCCATTTACTGCTCTAAATGCATTAGTGGTTCTAAAGGCAGCTAGTGTATTCCTCTCGGGAAGGTGTTCCCAAACTAGGGGTTCGACTCCACGTGATGTAAAAAAGGGCTCGCAAGAGAAGCTCACAATGTTTTGTTTCATAAAAGATTAATGAAATATGGAAGATGGATTTTGTGTGCTAATATTTTGCTAACTGTTGGGAGTCACATTCAGACAAGCCACAGTTAAATGAATAGAGGACATGCTATTTTAGTCTTTTCACTACCCTGACATGCTACACAAGCATAGAAGAAGAAGAAAAAAAAATTAATCATGTTGCACATTGGAACCCAGTGTAAGGATTGTAAAACTGGAGGAATATTAGAAAATATGATGTACTCCTGTCCCTACAGGTTTGAGAATTTTCTCGGTTCTGACTGCTTAACAAATACTTACATTGTAATTTCTACTATATACTGTAACTTCTGCATAAGTAAATATTACATAGATTCTCAAGTAAATCCTAGAAATTGTCTACAGGGACACAGTGTGGCTTTTACACTTTAGAAATTTCTGAGTCTAAAATTACAGGTATGAACAAATTAACACCAATAAAGCATACGCAGACACACAGGTTGATTTTCTGGATGTCCCAGTCAAATCATTACAATTACCTGCATGCAGTTCATGCCTCTGAGGTTGCCAGATCTTTCTTGATCAAGGGGTCAAATGTAAGGGAAACAATGATGAGTAATATATCTGATTAATTTGCTCTTGCTGTGTGTAAAAAAAAAAAAAAAAAAAAAAAAAAACTTCTTGTGAACTTTAAAAGCACAATACATTTATTTTATTAATCATGTCGTACACAATAAGGCCAATGGATTGTGGACACCTGACCAATCACACCCGTATGTGCATCCCATTCCAGATTGCTGTTATAATAACTTCCACTCTTTTGGAGTGTGGCTGTGGGGATTTGTGCTCATTCAGCCACAAGAGCGTTAGTGAGATGATGTCAGACGAGGAAGCCTGGGGTGCCATCGACATTCCAGTTCATTCCAAAGGTGTTCAGTGGGGTTGAGGTCAGGGCTCTGTACAGGCCAGTTGGGTTCTTCCGCTCCAACCTTGGCAAACCTGTCGTCATGGACCTTGCTTTGTGCACAGGGGTTTTGTCATGCTGGAACAGGTTTGGGCCTCTGAGTTCCAGTGAAGGGGAAATTGTAATGCTACAGCATACAGAGACATCCTGTATAATTGTGTGCTTCCAACTTTGGGGCAACAGTTTGGGGAAGAACCACATATGGGTGTGATGGTCAGGTGTCGACAAACTTTTGGCCATATAGTGTATTTATTCATTTAATATTGGCCTTATGGTTTTTGAGTGTATTTACAGCCCAAAACATACTTTAGGGTGACACATTGTGGTGCTGGACTTTATGCTGTTCCTTGTTCAAGCCAATATCATGCAAGAAAAATTTGCTTCCAGGGCATTTCAGGGTCAGAATTGCGCATTACTGAGACACGTCTCTGTTTCAGGCAAATTCAACCCTGCATGGTAAACTCTCTAGTCTGTAGTCATGTACACAATTACAGCATTAAATCCAACTGTGATTCAACTCATAATCAACTCTGAATACAGCCCAAAAAAAAAAAAAAAAAAGTAGTTGTTCATTTGTTTGAACTCTGGATTAATGTCTGCATTACGTGCATGTCTAAGGAGTGATAGAAGATGTGTGGTGACACTTGTCCTGTCCCTTCCCCGGACATACAGTCTGGCAATTCTTACCTTCCCTTCAGAGTGTGAAAATGTAAAAATAAGATTAACACTGGCCCTGCCTAGCCACTATCGAAGTTTTCTCCACAGCTATATCTCTTAGTGTGCATCAAACTGTTTTCTGTGCTGTATGAAATGTAAGAGTTCCTCTACCTTCCACATATATTTTTTCCCCAAAGTACACCTTCTTCTTCTTCTTCTTTTCCTTTCGGCTGTTCCCTTCAGGGGTCGCCACAGCTAATCATCTGCCTCCATCTAGCCCTATCCCCTGCATCCTCTTCTCTCAGACGGACTACCTTCATGTCCTCGTTCACTACATCCATAAACCTCCTCACTCTCCCTCCTCTGAACATGTCCAAACCATCTCAACCTGGCCTCTCTAACTTTTTTCCCCCAAAGTACACCATGAACCCTATTTCAGCAGTTAATTTTAAATCATTTATATTTGACTGCATGCTGCAAACTTCATTTTTTTAATTTATTTTTTATTTTTTGTGGAAAACTGTCAAGAATATCAGTGGCTCACTCTGCTGAGGTTTTTTGATTGCCTGGTGAGAAGTTTGATAAGCGCAAAATTGAAAACTTTGCAGGGTTCTTGAGTGGCACAGCAGAAAAGCGTTTGCCCTATCGGCAGCAGATCACATGTTTGAATCCCGACTATGACACAGCCATCTGTGACCAGGAGCTAAGGGAGCAAAATTGGCCATGCTTTGTGGGTGGGGTTGGTATACCGTCTGTCCTGTCAGTAACAATGACACATGGTCACGGGTCATGGGCATCTCTGAGCTCATATGTGAGCTAAAGGGCGGAAAAGCACTTTCCTCCGAGTGTGTTGTGCTGCTGGTGGTTGGATGGCTTCATGTGTCTTGGTGTCTTGGAGGAAGCACATGTACTCTTCACCCTCCTCAGTTGGTAGCTATGATAGGAGAGAGCTGGCTGCTGGGTGGGAGTTGGCAGGTGACCAATGGGGATGGGGAAAAATCCAAAACAACTCAGCCATACGTTTGCATTACGGCCTCTTAAGGTTCTGCATATCACTTCTCAGCCCAGATACTATTAATATAGTTTTCCAATCGCTATAACTGACTATATACTAGGACGTATAGCATGTATAGAATTTATACTGTTTTTTTTGCCCTGATGAGACCTTTATGGAGGAATCTGCGCATTCATCCCACACAAGGTTGTTATGGGCCTTACTGTTCTCTCTGTTGTGTATCAGCAAGAGACAGTTCTGTCTTCATCACCTTTTTAACCTCTCCACAATCCAAGCGCTTACTCACGTACATTGCTGCCAGACGAGCTCTTTTTGCCGACCTTGCAGAATCATCCGACCCTGTCACAGCTCATGACTGTTACCAATGAGAAACGTGTTTATTTTAGACTGGATTCTTGCCCCACCTTTTCTAAATGCACATACTGGCAAGCTAATTTCATCCCAGCATCCAGCAATCAGATTACATGTTAGAGGTGGCATAATTACAGCTTTGGTTGATTAATATGGCTGATGTAATAACAGCGAGCATGAATTGATCACATAGACTCCAATCTAAATGTAGAGTACACGCCTGTATACGGCTGCGTGTGTATTCACTTTACTCAGTACTACTTGTTTTGAGGTTGTAATTTCTTTGCTAATTTTGTTTGACATTTTATGTGGGTGTTTCTCATACATTGCCACAGCAAATGAGCATTTGGTGTCTGTTCAGCAAAGAATTACTCAATTAACAACACAGCTGAAACCACACTGACATTTGGATTTTGTTCTCAGATGTGAGTGTTCTAACCACACTAATTGTACTTTAAAAAAAAAAAAAAAAAAAGAATGGAAAGTTAATTCCCATCTGCCATTAGTTTACGTTTATCCTTTTGCTATTAGTTTACTTTTAGCTGTATTAGTAATGATACATTTAAGTAACTTATTTCTGAATGTACTAAATATTCAGATCTGTTTACATTAAATTACTAGAATTTTCCCTGCGAGGACTTTGTTCCTCGCTGTTTAAAAAGATGTAACATTGTTCTTAGAGAAAGTGCCATTTCAATCTCAGATCGGTAGCCATTGTGCGATTAGGGGAGAACTACTTCGGATCGAAAAATGGAGCTTAAAGTGTCATTTGAAGTGTATTTACAAATCAATAATTTATTTTCTAGCGAAGTGTGTAGTAAAAGTTTGCAGCGAAGCAGGACATTTCAGACAAATGTCCTTCATCAGCTTTGCTTCTGAGGCGATATGAGGTGAAACCGGATAATGTTCAGAATGGTTGATATCGTATTACAAAACACGACATTCATTCAAAAGGGCTCTGAGAGCAAGACAAGCTCTTTTTTTTTTTTTTTTTTTTTTTTTTTTTTTTAAGCATCCTCACTTTATTGATCCCATAACAGTGCAAATGAAGATCATTAATGCTGTGCTTGCTGTTGAAGTGTCTGGTCACATGATCAGCATGTTTTTATGTACGTTATTTTTTATTTTTTTTGCAGACAACTGCGCACGACACAGCCACTAAAATCTGAAATGTACCATTTCTCTGGAAACTTTGTTCACCTGTACCATGTGATTATCCATCCACATCAGGCTACCAAACATGTGGCAGGAGTGTAATGCAAAAAATCATGCAGATACTGGTCAAGAGTACTAAAGAGTCTTTAGAGTTTAGACACAATGGTGTAAACTAAAAACAAGTTCTGTGGGTGGAAATGCCTTGTGGATGAGAGAGGTCAGAGGAGAATGGCCAGACTGGTTTGAGCCGACAGGACAGCTATGGAAACTCAAAGGGACCACTCTTGACAAATGTACAACACGCCAAACCTTGAGGTGCATTGGCTACAACGGCAGAAAACCACATCTGGTTTTAGTCTCTCATCAGCAAGAGGAAAAAAAAGAGAATCTATCTCGTCAAAGGCGTTTCCACCCACAGAACTGCCGCTCACCGGATATTTTGTTTTCTCACACCATTCTGTGTAAACTGTAGACTTTTGTGTGTGAAAATCCCATCCCAGGAGATCAGCAGTTTGTGAAATACTCAAACCAGCCCTTCTAGATATTAAAGTCACTGAGATTACATTTTCCCCATTCTGATGTTTGATGTGAACATTAACTGAAGCTCTTGACCTGTATCCACATGATGCATTGCATTGCTGCCACATGATTGACTTGATAATACCGGATAAGACCGGATAATCGTATGAATGAGCAGGTGTACAGGTGTTTCTATTAAAGTAGCCGCCGACTGTATGATTTGACGGTGTAGGGACAGTTCTTATAGATCAATACATAAAAAGATACAGTAGTTGAGTAATAGTATTTTCTTCAGTATGAACTATAATTTCGAGTATGATCTAATATAAGTTGTAAACCCTCCGTATGGTTTGATAAATGTATTTAATGCACTTTAAAATGAATTAAACAATGCTATATGTGTATAGTAGTTTTGTTGCATGTTTAACTGTAACATTAATATAAAGGAAGTTGATAGAACTGTTAATATCAGCCAGAACTGTTAATAAAGGCTTCAGTATTGATTGCCGTCAGTATTTTAAACTGGTTTTGTCTGACTTCACATAGAGGGGAGGAACAGCATCTGTCAGTCCCATCTGTCACTCAGACGTTTCTTTTTAATGCATTTGACAGTAAGGGAAAATTTACAAGTATTTACGACACTGGAGCACTTTTATAAAGGTCATCCTCTGTGGGGTTTTTTTTTTTTTTTTTTTTTTTTTTTTTTTTTGGCAGGGAATCTGTTGTTGCTGTGCACTTCAGACACTCCTCTTCCGGCTCTCATAGAAAAGGCTCCATTTTCCCAAGGTAGGTTCAGCTACAGATTGTGTGTTGGAAATAACTTCTCTTGTTTGGACTAGATATGGAATAAGCTTCATGGAAACACGCGACTTCCCACCACTTTATAAAGTAAACAGTTCTGTGTTTCCATAGATGTGCATCCTGTAAAATGCTTTATCCAGCAGTGAGGGTGACATACACAGCTCCTGTAAAAAGTCTCACAGGAGACAGAAGTGTTAACGAGGTCACTGAAACATTTGTGGTGAATTAAAATATAGTATGTTAAAATGACACTGTAATATCTATACTATTAGATCAAATGTTTCTGTATTTAGTAGCAATTCTTCCCTTTCACTAACTAAAACATTCCTACTCTCCAGTTATAACTTCAGTGTACCAGCTACAAATAATCCTTTTCCCCATTACTTCCAATCACCCATTACACTCCCAGGACCTGTCGGCAGATTCAGACTTGCATTCCTCACTCTCATAACTACATACTTTTCCTATTACATTCACAACTTAAGAATGTATAGTAGTTACTGAGCAACATTCTTGTAGAGAAATAAATTAATAATAAGCTGGATTGTAATGGTCTGCTACTCAGTCTACAGAAAGGAGAAACGGTTCAAATCAAGTTTCGACTTTGTCCCATTATACTGATGACCGGTCCGTACAGGATTTCGCCGAGTTTTTTTGGGAATGCTTGATTTCGCTGCGGCTTTTCACAAAATTTGCGACGCAGTTTACAGAGATTTTTGTACTTTTTTGCGGAAAACTGCTTGAATTGGAAAAACTGCAATTGCATGAAATAGTTTTGCACGGTCTTTCACAGTGACGTTTGTTGGTAAATGAGACCTTTTAGCTATACTCATGTTCGACGCACGTGAATCGAAGAGGGCTTTGGCTGAATGCGTGTCGTGATGATGTCACACGATGTGTCTCGGCCCAAATCTGTGGAAAATCTGCGGCCATTTTGAAAAATTGCAAGCTCCTCTGAATATTGAGTTTCCTTGATTTTGCATCAGTTTCTGTGATCGCAAAATCCTGGAGAAATTGGATAAAGTAACACAAAGCACAGTGGGCATAATCAAGTCAAGGAGCGGGTCTGGTTCTTAGCCTAGACCCAAGCTGTGGTCCAGGTTGGGAAATGGTGACCCGTGGAGCACAGAATCTGTCCAGTCTCCCTCCTAAATATCCAAATCTGTCAGATTTAGTGCACAGTGCTCATTCAGTCAGGAAAACAGAGAGATGTAACACTCATTGCCATTTTTGAAGACTAAGAGATTAACCAAACCAGTCTCAACAAAACATTAGCTTGTTAGCGAGGCGGTTTATGGGTTCGAAGCATATGATCTTCACTTAAAAAATTTTTCATCATTTTGTTCATCTCACTATTTTTGTGCTGTCTGTTATGTCATTATTTAATTTGGTATTTCATGCCAACTACATGCCACCTTTTGTCCTAGGTAGGCTTTTTCACAGTGAGAATAGATACAATCTCAACAGAAATCTCGATTTCCATATGTAGCTATGAGATAAAAACGGAGAAGACGTGCAGAGTGTAGAGGAAGACGAATGATAAATGTATACTATGCAGTTATTTTATCGTTTTGTAACCTGCCATGCTGCCTGTGGTCATGTGTTGCTCTGCACGATTTGCTAGCATTGTTCATGAGTGGAAAGGAGTGATCATAGCAGAAGTGCCAACATACTGACAAGAAAATCAGAATTTTACCACAAAAGCCCATGCGTATGTCTGTAGACAAGACAAATACATGCTAAAATCATAGCTAATAAACACCACATTCTGGCCTGTTTTGACTGAACAGAGCCCACAGCCCCACCCTCTTGTTTTCTGTTGGCCCACTAGACAGAAGCTTGAGAATTCACAGGTCAAAGTTTACTTTGATACAGTCGACGCAAAGCGAGATTAACCAGAAGTAAATCTGTGTCTTTCGTATACCACGTCCTTTCCCCTTCAGTGAACTGGGGCTTCCACAGATGCGAATATTATTTGCGTTTGGTCTGATCGCTGCATAGTTTCCAGGTGTCTTCTGTATCCCTGTGGCATGCTGTCAAAAATCATAAATGCTGATGTTTAACTGTAGATGTTTGCACCTCTAGCATAGGACCACCGTTGACCAGATATTACTTAGAGGCACAGCAGTGACCCTGACATTACTGTGCGTGTTGCAGTGGTAGCACCTATTGATAATTTCAAACCCTGGTCACATCCCGTATTTGTCCCAGCACCGTGTCCCCTGACCCTTGTCTTCTCATCTGAGCTGCAGTCAGGATCAGATACGGTAGTGTAGCTGCAGGGCCTGTGGCGCTTATCATCCATATTTTCCATCCGAGTCCGAGGCGATAATTTCCATCACCACAATTGCCTCTCCACGTCACTCACTTCGATCTGTGCTGCAGATCAGGGTGTCTGTAAAACACTGCGCTGACAAACAGGCTTGCTCTATGAGCCCAGATCTCAATACACAGGAGTCGTCCATCCCCATCCACGTCCCAGCTCTCTGCTACGTGACAAATGTCTGAAATACCAGTATGTTGTTCAGCGTGTCCCTTGCTGTCACAGCACTACCGAGTCTGATGAATTATATCGCCTCAGCTGTGAGCTACCCAAGAGATCCTTCATATTCTATCGTTTGACACCACAACCAGAAATCCAGAGGTCAGTAGCCTAGTATTGGAGATCAGTGACCTAGTATTGATTCTCTGCCGGGTAATTAATAGGAATAGCCCCACAAATGATTATTTAGTGTATTGTGTTCTGGTCTGGTTACTTTTGATTGAGCCAAGACAGCAACTTCTTGTCGAGGATTTTCCAAAAAAAGCGGCTAGATTTTTTACAGATATAGAGACACTTTGATTTTGTTTCTCTCATGCCCCATTATAGTAACACAGAGCAGAGTGCTGACAATGCGCCTCTCTATTTCTAGAGGAAAAGGTCACAGAGCAGGTCCGTAGTGTGCTGCTGTGCTGCAGTGTTCTTTTCCTGTGCAGGAACATAGTGGTAAGTTTGTAATGTCCTTTAACAATGACGTATAAGGTAAGCAGGTGAGTCTAGAAGAGGTCCGTCTCATTAATGAGTGAATTCTCGGGGAGAACCACAGGTGCAATGCTCGCGACCGATGATCTATAAATATAAACGTAATTACACTTTAAATTTAAAAAAAACAAAAAAAAACAGCACTATTCTAGCAAATAGACATCAGGATAATCACTTGGGGCAAGCTGTGTTAGGAAAATACTCAACAGTGAACATGCCCAGCACAAAGCAGGTGTTACCACACACAACCTGAAGCGTTTTATTCTTCTTATACCACTGCCATTTTCCAATGACTACACATTTTTATTTATTAATGATATTGATGCATGACAAAAAAAATCACTTACATTATAGCAGCTATAAACACTCATTACTCTCTTAATTTCATCATACCTTAAAGACTGAAAGAAAAAAAGAATCTTAAAAAAATAATAATGCAACATGTCCTGTTATTGAAATCACATGCCAAGTGTGACGTCCTGTTCCTAGCAATTATTATACAGTTTTCTTTTTTTAAATTGTAGCATTTTTAAAATCTGATATTTGTTAGGCTTAGGTTATATGGATAGTCAGCACAGACAGTGGAGACTCCTTCAAAAATTATATATACAGTATTGTGCAAAAGTTTAGGCACCCTATTTTTTTTTTTAGTACAAACTGTTATAGATTTTTATTTTTTATTTTATGACTTCTACATCAAGTCAGTACAAAAAACATTTTAGATTCCCAAACATTAGTTTTCTAGCACAAAATTAAATGTTACAGAAAAATGTTTGTATGTCATTAAAGGAAGCAGCATATTACGTAAGAGACACTTTTCAGACAAAAAACACAGTGAAGGCTGCTGGGTTTTGCTGCTTTTTAATGTAGAAACATTTAATTTCATTATTTTGAAGGCATCTTTGCTCTACAGCATTTCTTTGCAGATGCCTAAAACTTTTGCACAGTACTGTACATTTCCTTACAGATCAACATATCAACAGTTACTAGTTTTTTTTTGTTTTTAAATGTTTGTGTAGCATCTGCCATACAAGTCCCTGTGAATGAGTTCATTTTCCTATTAGATCATATTAGAACAAATGCATTAATATAAACCTGTGATTTGCCTTGTAGCTGGCACCATGGTCATCCATCTATTTTTTTGTACTGCTTACCCTACACAGGGTCATGGGGGGCCTGGAGCGTATCCCAGGGGACTTGAGGATCCAACCCATAGTTTCAACCCATAGGAAACAATCACACACATTCACACACTACGGACAATTTTAGAGATGCCAGTCAGCCTTAATGCATGTCTTTGGACTAGGGGAGGAAACCGGAGGAAACCCGTGGAGAACATGCAAAGTCCGCACACACAGGGCGGAGGCGGGAAACGAACCCCCAACACTTGAGGCCCGAGGCAAACATGCTAACCACTAAGCCACCATGCCCCTCTACTGCAGTCATAATTTCATCATTAACACCTTCTGGCCAATCAGCTGTGATATAAATTTAATTAGCCGAAGCTGGGAAAAAAACAAAACAAAACAACAGGGCCAGAAATAAAATATTATTGCAGCAAATAAATTCGGATTCATTCACATGACTCTGATTGTGTCCATCTAATCAGAGTACATCTGATGGTGTAAACACTGCTCTCACGTGTGCTATCGTAGATGAGACACTGATGCACACCTGTACTGTAGTTTTGAATGAATCCACATTCATTCAAAACTCCACACTTCTCCCCTGTGCTCTCAGAGCTGATGCAGTGTTTAGATTTATGAATTCTTGGCCCGTGTTCCGCCTGCTGTCCTCAGGATGTGATGAGGATTTGGGTTCCTGTAGCACTTTGATGCTTCAGTGTTGCATGAAGACACTTTTGTTTATTAAGCAGCTTAAACATCCTGGCCATGTTGGCATGGTTTCTGTCATTCGGTCATTCATTCTGTCTATATGTATATATAAAATTCATATATATTTTTAAAAGGTCATCTATAAAGTAGTCAGTGATCTCGTAGACAATTTAATTTAAAAAAAAAAAAAAAAGTCAGTGTGCTGCATGTTCCTCCACCTGCTCATCTGCTCCCCATGAGTGGGGAAAAAAAGAGCGAGAAGCAGCCAGGAACCCGCCTATTGCCCAGAATGCATTGCTCAGCATGAACGCCGGGGCAATCTGTTTCTCGGGGACCTCTGCCAACCTAATTCACATCACAGCCAGACTTTCAAATCTCAATACCCGATGCTTTTCCTGCTACTGTTTACAGCTCTGCATTAACTGTGGTCACATGCTGCATTTGACTGCCAGATTTTACCTCCTCATTATGTATGAAACTCGGCTGTGTTTGAAATGTTTTATGAGGAATCATCAGGGCTGAGTAATTAGTTAGTTTGGGGGGGGGGGGGGGTGTAAGATTTTGCAATTTGGCATTGACTTGCAAAAGTTTGCTGTTACACAACCTCTTATTATTTTTATTTTTTTTTGTCCCCAAGTGTTTCGCTTATAAAACTGCAGTTATAATGAGCAGAAATTTTCCACTGCATAACCACTTTAACAATGTTTCAGACACAACATCTGATCATGTTGAAATGCTCAGACTAATTATATAGTCCATGAAGCTGAATAATAATAAGTCTGGAATTTAAATGGACAGGATGTAACAAATTTCATGTGTGTGTGTGTCGTGTGTCAGAGAGCATGTGTCTGTGTATGAGATGCAGCACTGTGCAAAAGTTTCAGGCGCATGCAAAGAAATGCTGTAGAGCAAAGATGCCTCCGAAATGAAATTAAATGTGTCAACAAGACCGTAAAGAGCAGTAAACAGTAGTAAATGTCATAAAGTAATAAAGTCAATATTTGGTGTGACACAAAAAAAATAAAAAATATTAGTCTCTGGTACAATTAGTGCAGTTTTATAAGGAAATGAGCTGGTAAGTTTTATTGAGCATCTTGCAGAACCAGCCACAGTTCTTCTGGAGACTTTGACTTTCGCACTCGCTTCTTATTTTTGCAGCAAAACCCAGCAGCCTTCATTGTGTTTTTTGTCTGAAAAGTGGCCAATTACGTAATATGCTGCTCTCTTTAATGACATACAACCATTTTTCTGTAACATTTAATTTTGTGCTAGAAAACTAATGTTTGGGAATCTAAAATGTTTTTTGTACTGACTTGATAATGTAGAAGTCATAAAATAAAAAAATCTATAACAAAGTTTGTACTAAAAATAAAAAATAGGGTGCCTAAAACTTTTGCACAGTACTGTATTTCTCTGCTCCCTCTCAGCTGTGTGCGTCAGAGTCTGTGTGTGTGTGTGTGTGTGTGTGTGTGAGAGAGAGAGAGAGAGAAAGAAAGAAAGAAAGAAACATTTCTGAGCTCTCTCATGCTCCCTCACAATTGTGTGCTTGTGTGTATTTGTGTGTGTCTGTGTGCGTTTGTTTATATGGTATGTTGGAGTCAGGGTGTGTGTGACAATTTTTTACTCCTTCATAGCTCTGTGTGTGTGTATACAGTATGTTGGAGTTGGTGTCAGTGTGTGCGAGACTTTTTGCTCCTTCATAGCTCTGTGTGGGTGTGTGTCAGTGTGTATGTGGGAGTCTATATTAGTGTCTGTGTGTGTGTGGGGGAGTCTATATCTCTGTGTGTTGGTGTATGTGTTGGAGTCAGAGTGTGTGCGACAATTTTTTGCTCCTTCATAGCTCTGTGTGTGTGTGTGTGTGTGTCAGTGTGTATGTGGGAGTGTGTGTCGGTGTGTGTCGGTGTCTATATCAGTGTGTCTGGGGCGTGTGTGTGTGGGGGAGTCTACATCAGTGTGTCTGTGTGTGGGGCGTGTGTGTGTGTCAGTGTGTATGTGGGAGTCTATATCACTGTCTTTGTGCGTGGGGCGTGTGCGCATGTGTGTGTCAGGGATGTGCCACGTGTGTGTAGTTTTACCGTGAAGGTCTTTGTGACATTTTGATAGCAGTATAGATGCTCTTTGAAGCCTGTGATGTTTTCACATGGTCAGTATGCTAACGCTTAATTATCCTTTCATCTGAGAAAAAAAAATAAAAAACAAACATTTTATTTGCTTTTCTGACTAAATACAGACTTTACAGGTTCGACTGAACGACACATTTAGTTCACGTGGTGCCTGTGTCGTCTCAGATGTGGAGTGTCCTGGGCTCTGCATGGTTTTGTGTCTCTAATTTCACAAGCTAACTGAATAAGATGATGATTTAGAGCGAGGAGATGCTAAACTGTACAGTTTCACAGGACTCCAACAGCTGGGTAAAATTGCCTTTTGACTCTTCTTTGCTTCTATAAACACTGGCAGCATCAACAGCACCTTGAGTTTCTTTATTGTCTAATTATAATGATGGATTAACACAGACACACACACACACACACACACACACACACACACACACACACACAGCTGCACACCGGCCCTTCCTCACTCTGCTTCAGTGCAAATATGGAAATATGAAAAGGCTGTGTTAATGTCGCCGAGCCGGCATGCCGCGTCTCCGCACTCACTGGAATCTCTCTTCTACTTGGAGACATCCACGTTCGCTTTTCCAGAAAAGGAAGCTTGTTTAAAAGTGGTATTAAACATGACTACGCACAGTGACGAGAGCTTTTCTTCTTTTCCTTTCGGCTGTTCCCTTCAGGGGTCGCCACAGCGAATCATCTGCCTCCATCTAGCCCTATCCTCTGCGTCCTCTTCTCTCAGACCGACTACCTTCATGTCCTCCTTCACTACATCCATAAACCTCCTCTTTGGTCTTCCTCTCGGCCTCCTGCCTGGCAGCTCTGACCTCAGCATCCTTTTACCGATATATTCACTCTCCCTCCTCTGAACATGTCCAAACCATCTCAACCTGGCCTCTCTAACTTTGTCTCCAAAACATCTCACATGTGCTGTCCCCCTGATGTACTCATTCCTGATCCTATCCATCCTCGTCACTCCCAAAGAGAACCTCAACATCTTCAGCTCTGCTACCTCTAACTCTTCCTCCTGTCTTTTCCTCAGCGCAACTGTCTCCAAACCATACAACATCGCTGGTCTCACTACTGTCCTGTACACCTTTCCTTTCATTCTTGCTGGTATTCTTTTATCACACAACAGACCTGACACTTTTCTCCACCCATTCCAACCTGCCTGCACACGCTTCTTCACCTCTTTTCCACACTCCCCGTTGCTCTGGACTGTTGACCCTAAGTACTTAAAATCCTGCACCTTCTTTATCTCTTCCCCCTGTAACCTCACTGTTCCACTTGGACCCCTCTCATTCACACACATGTATTCTGTCTTGCTGCGACTAACCTTCATTCCTCTTCTCTCCAGAGCAAACCTCCACCTCTCTAGAGTTTCCTCCACCTGCTCCCTGCTCTCACTACAGATCACAATGTCATCCGCAAACATCATAGTCCATGGAGATTCCTGTCTGACCTCATCTGTCAGCCTGTCCATCACCACCGCAAACAAGAGCCGATCCTTGATGCAGTCCCACCTTCACTGTGAACTCCTCTGTTACACCTACCGCACACCTTACCATTGTCCTGCTGCTCTCATACATATCCTGCACCACTCTAACATACTTCTCTGCCACTCCAGACCTCTTCATACAATACCACAGCTCCTCTCTTGGCACCCTGTCATACGCTTTCTCTAAATCTACAAAGACACAATGCAGCTCTTTCTGACCCTCTCTGTACTTCTCCATCAACATTCTCAAAGCAAATATTGCATCTGTAATGTGTATTGCCACTGTAATGTGATAATCAATGTTATTCACTTGATCTGTCGGTAGTTTTAATGTTATGCCAAATTCAATACGCACAGTGACTAGAGCGCCCGGCCAAAATGTGACCTGATGGTGAAGTCTTTCAGCGGACACGCTTTGTTTTAATAAATCATTATCACTAGCTATGTTTATATGTATAGAGCCAAGTACACTGTTTATAAGGCAGCAGAAGAGGTGCCTTGTAATTTAGCCATAGCATTTATGAGATTTACAGGAGACCTGAAAAATTTTCTGCTTTGAGTCAAAGCATTCCAAACAAAAAAAATATATGTGCCCTGCAGAAAAGCCAGATCACTGAAGGGGAAAGGTCACGGGGTGCGAAAGACACAGTCGCAGTTACTTTGACTTTTCGTGCCGGCTTCGGCCTGTGACTTCACAAACCTCGGACTCGTGCGCCAGAAGAAAACTGAAGGGCGAATATCGTCCATTTTTGTGTTGATAAACAGGACGTTCAGCAGTAAAAGAAGACGGAATACAATGTGCTTTGTCGATGTTTAATATTTGCTTTCAGTATGAATCACACTTCATAATTATCATTTTTATGTATTACACGATTGTGTTCCCGTTGTTTAATTTGATTTGTTGATTTGTTTTTTTTTTTTGTTTGTTTTTTTTCCCCCCATGTCAGAAATTAAAATGTAAAGACCATTTTCTTTTATTGAAGTCTACATAGATATTATATTTTATTCCATGGTCTGTCAGAATACTCGATTCTGATTGGCTGGAAGGTCTGCGGTAAGTAAGGAATAATTGACGACGGGCCGCTGAATTATTAGAAAGTAATGCACACCCCGAGGTGGTAATTATGTGCCAGGGAGCATTATTTTCTAATAAGTGAACGGGCTGGAGTCAATTATTCCGCTTATACCACAGTCACCACACCTCAAGACATTGTTCAGGTGTTTTATTTCAAGACAGTTGTCAGGTTTTTGTCCTTAAAACACTCTTGTGTGTGGAACTAATTTATTACGCATCCCATCTCAAGCCTCCATTGTTAATTCCAAAACGTCATTTTAGAGCTAGTAACAGAGGCTTGAGCCATTGACATGTAGTTATTGGAGGGAGGGAGGGAGGGAGGGAGGGCGAGGGAGATTACAGTTAACAGTATTTTTTTTTAGTTTCATGCTGATAATATAAAACTAGAACAAACAAAACAAAATTTGATAAATATCTTTAAGCCTACTAGTTCACAGGGTTTTTCATTTTTTATTACTGAGGAAATGCAACAAATAAATATTAATACTTGTTCACTGGCTTTTCTGTCTCATTACTGCAATCACGTGTTCTCTCGCGCTCTCCATTTCTTTTGTCTTGCTCTCTCTCTCTCTCTCTCTCTCTCTCTCTCTCTCTCTCTCTCTCTCTCTCCCTCCAATAATTGCATATCAGTGGCTTATTTTTCTAATAATTCAGCGGCCCGTCATCAATTTATTATTTACTTATTTCTGGAAAATCTCAATTTTCTGTAATTTTTGTTTGTTGTTAAATGTGTGTGCTGTGGTGGAGAATAGGCTAACTTTTCTGTTATGTCAGTTAACTTGGCAACGTGATATGGAACTGTAATGCTGTCAAGACCTGACTGGAACTACTTTAGCTGTGCGTTTACTGAAAAATAATTGCACACCTCAGAACGTCTGTCAGCCAATCGGAATCCAGAATTCAACAGCGCTGTGATATAAGTAAGGGAAAGTCCACGGCTAGGTGTGCATCACGAAGCAGAGCACATTAAAATCATGCAACGCACACCTAGCCGTTTATTATCCCGCTTATACCATGGTCACTTGCCAGCATTGACAAGTTAAATCTGTCATTGATGTTTGCAGTGCACAATTTGACTGAAAAGATAAACATAGCGGTTAATTTTCATTAGTTATTTTATATACGGGTCTTTAGAATTCCACCCGCTCTAAATCATATACCGAGATAAAGTAGTGCGATAAGATTACATTTATTTGAATGAATCATAGTGAATAGTTATTAGAGAGAGAGAGCGAGAGACTGTGCATGTGTGAATTACGGCGTCTGTCTACTAATAATGATGATGTTTTATACATTTTATATATAGTTCCGGTCAGTGTAATCACCATTCTAAATTAATGTGCTGCCTATAAACAACTGTAACCATAATAACATGCAGTTAAACTCACAGCATCATTATTAGAGATGTGGCACAGATGCAGATAATTCACACACACATCTCTCTCTCTCTCTCTCTCTCTCTCTCTCTCTCTCTCTCTCTAATAACTATTTACAATAATTAAATTCAAATACAGCACTGTGCAACAGTTTTAGGCGCATGCAAAGAAATGCTGTAGAGCAAAGATGCCTTCAAAATAATGAAATGAAATGTTTCTACATTTAAAAAAAAAATACCACAAACAGTAGTAAATGTAAACAGTAGTAAATGAAACAAAGTCAATATGTGATAAAAAATAAAAATAAAAATTTGTGCAGTTTTATAAGGAAATGAGCTGGTAAGTTTTATTGAGCATCTTGCAGAACCAGACACAGTTCTTCTGGAGACTTTGACTTTCGCACTTGCTTCTTATTTTTGCAGCAAAACCCAGCAGCCTTCATTGTGTTTTTTTGTCTGAGAAGTGTCTCTTACGTAATACAGTGGGTATAGAAAAGAATCCCCCCCCTTAAAATAATCACATTTTGTTGCTTTTCAGCCTGAAATGAAGACGGACACAGTTTTTGTTTTATCCAGCTGTATTCACTCACTGCAACTTATAACAACCAAGTGAAAGATATAACATCAACATGTCAGAAAAACTTTTAAAAAATTAAAAAACAGCATCACTGAGTTGGAAAAAGTATCACCCCCTTGTGACAGTATTTTGTTCAACCACCTTTTGCTTTAATTACAGCCTTTAGTCTGTTGGAATATGTCTCTACTAACTTTGCACATCTAGAATTTGCCCACTCTCTTTGCAGAGCTGCTCAAGTTCAGTTAAATTTGATGGTGAGTTTGTGGACTGCAGTCTTCAAGTCATTCCACAGATTTTCAATGGGGTTTAAGTCTGGGCTCTGACTAGGCCATGCAAGGACATTCACCTTTTACTCCTTCAACCACTGTGTGGTCATTTTTGCTGTGTGCTTTGGGTCATTGTCATGTTGGAAGGTAAACCGTCTTCCCATTGACAACTTTCTGGCAGAGGGCAGCAGATTTTCCTCAAGAATTTTATGGTATTTTGCCCCATCCATGTTTCCTTCTATCCTGACAAGTGCACCAGTCCCTGCTGCAGAGAAACACCCCCATAACAGGATATTACCACCTCCATGCTTTACTGTAGGAATAGTGTTATTTGGATGGTGAGCTGTATTGGATTTCCCCCAGACATCGTTTGGTGTTGAGGCCAAATAATTCAATTTTAGTCTCATCTGACCATATCACCTTTTTCCATGTGGCCTCAGAATCTTCAAGGTGCGTTTTGGTAAAGCTCAGTCGTGACTGCTTGTGGTCTTTCTTGAGGAGTGGCTTTTTCTTGCAACCCTCCCATACAAGCCACATTTGTAGAGAATTTGTGATATTGTTGTCACATGCACACAATGACCAGTCTTTGTCATAAATTCCTGCAACTGCTTCAGAGTTGCTGTAGGCCTCTTGGTAGCCTCTCTGACCAGTTTCCTCCTGGCTCTTTCAGTTTGGAGCGACGTCCTGATCCAGGGAGGGTCTGTGTTGTACCAAATACCTTCCACTTCTTAATAATAGACTTCACTGTGCTTCTAGGCATTGATAAAGCCTTTGAATTTTTTTTTTGTATCCCTCTCCTGACTTGTGCCTGTCCACAACTTTATCCCAGAAATCTTTTGACAGTACCTTGCCACCCATAGTTGATTGTTTGCTTCAGTTGTACTACCAAGGACTGAAAAATGCTCCAGGAAAGCTCTTTTCATGCTGAGCTAATCAAAATGACCACAGCTGGTCATAGTTGATAGTCAAATGGCTTTGTGTGCCATTGAGAAGGTGATTAGCTACACCTTTGCTGTTTTTTGTTTTTGTTTGTTTGTTTGTTTGTTTGTTTGTTTTTCCTGACATGTTGGTGTTATATCTTTCACTTGGATGTTATGAGTTGCCCTGAGTAAAAACAGCTGGATAAAACAAAAACTGTGTCCGTCTTCATTTCAGGCTGAAAAGCAGCAAAATGTGATTATTTTAAAGGGAGGTGATTCTTTTCTATACCCACTGTATGCTGCTTTCTTTAATGACATACAAACATTTTTTTTTGTAACGTTTAATTTTGTGCTAGAAAACTAATGTTTGGGAATCTAAAATGTTTTTTGTAATGACTTGATGTAGAAGTCATAAAATAAAACATTTATGACAAAGTTTGTACTAAAAAAATTAGTGCCTAAAACTTTTGCACAGTACTGTATATGTAATCTTTTTGCACTACTTTATCTCTGTGTATGATTTAGAGTGAGTGGAATTCTATATCTAATGACCCGTATATAATATAACTAATGAAAATTAACTGCTGTTAAGTGACCATGTTATAAGCGGGATAATCCACGGCTAGGTGTGTGTTATGCGATTTTAATGCACTCCGCTTAGCGTCGGGTGAGTCTTTGCCTCCATGTCGTGCATTAAAATTGTGTAATGCACACCTAGCCATGGATAGAAAAAGTCTACACACCACTGTTAAAATTGCAGGTTTTTGTGATACGACTTTTTATATCCAGTGTAGTATTGCACTTTATAGGGGTGTGACGATATGATGCATCATATCGTATCAGTGGACACAAAAATCTGTATGACAATTTTTCAAACACCACATTCATCAGACTGCATATAGTAAGCTTTTCATCTTAAAATACTTCTTATGCTGTTCAACTTAATCAAGCTCACACTCCCTCCTCTGAAAAATGTCTATTTTACCTTGCATCAGGAGAGGTTACATGAGTTTAAAAAACACACTTCTCCTGAGCACTTTATTAGGCAAGCAGCATATTAGCATATTAGCTCATGAGGAAGCAGGAACTCAAAAATTCCCCCTAATCTTAGAAGTCTTGTGTATGCGAGCAATTTGGCTTTCCGCTGAGTTATGACAGTGACAGCAGTGCATGGTATATCAAAATGTTACAGTGTGCTGAATCTGAGTACATTACACAAGCGCTAATAACCACAAACATGTCAGACATTATCCTTTTGCATTAGTCTCTAAAACTAATCGTTGCAAAGTTAATGCGGCTGCATTTCTGCGAGTTGCTTGTATGCTTTGTCGCATATTATACAGTTAACAGTTAACATTTAGTTTCGGTCCACTATGATTGGTCGAGCAGCGTTCCAAGACTTATATTTAGTTAAGGTTGGAGAATACATGGCAAGGGATCTGAGACCATTCCTCCATACAGAATCTCTCCAGATACTTCAAATTTTAAGGTCCATGCTGGTTGACTCTCCTCTTCAGTTCACCCCACAGGTTTTCTGGGGACTGGGATGGCCATGGCAGGACCTTGATTTTGTGGTCAGTAAACCATTTTTGTGTTGATTTTGATGTATGTTTTGGATCATTGTCCTGCTGGAAGATCCAACCACGGCCCATTTGAAGCTTTTTGGCAGAGGCAGTCAGGTTTTCATTTAATATCTGTTGATATTTGATAGAGTCCATGATGCCATGTATCCTAACAAAATGTCCAGGTCCTCTGGCAGAAAAACAGCCCCAAAACATTAAAGAGCCACCACCATATTTAACCGTGGGCATGAGGTACTTTTCCATATGGCTACCTCTCTGTGTTTATTGCCAGAAAGCTCTATTTTGGTTCCATCTGACCATAGAACCTGATCCCATTTGAAGTTAGTTGTGCCAGTAATGCCATCTTCAGTTTGCCAGTAGTGGCAAACGCTTCAGTTTGTTTTTGGATGAGAGTAGAGGCTTTTTTCTTGAAACCCTTCCAAACAACTTGTGGTGATGTAGGTGACTTCGGATTGTAGTTTTGGAGACTTTCTGACCCCAAGGTTTAACTAAATTCTGCAATTCTCCAGCTGTGATCCTTGGAGATTTTTTGACCATCCTCATCACAGTGTGTTGAGACAATATAGACACACGTCCAATTCCAGGTTGATGCACAACATTTCCAGTTGTCTGGAACTTCTTAATTATTGCCCTGATGGTGGAAATGGGCATTTTCAATGCTTGTGCTATTTTCTTATAGCCACTTCCCATTTTGTGAAGGTCAACAATATTTTGCCACAAATTACAGCTATATTCCTTGGTCTAACCATTGTCATTGTTATGAATGGTTAAGGGAATCTCATATTTATACCCCTATGAAATAGAAAGTCATGGTTGAACAGTTTCCTGTTCCTAGTCACCCAGGTGTAGTAAAAAAAAAATTTAAATATCAATGGGAATATACTTCAAATATATTTTTCTCATATGAATTTATAGGGGTGCCAATAATTGTTACACACCTATATTTAACAACGATTTTTTATTTTTTTTTGATAAACCTGTGTTTTGTTTGCAATTGAGAGCAGGGCATTAGTGGAGAGCACTGTAAATATATATTGCTTAATTGAAAGTGCGATATTGCTTAATTAAAATGATTCTCTGTGATATCACTCGCAGAGTGACCATTTTTTATTTTTTAAATGGAGCCCAGTCAAAGAAATCCGCATCATCATTTTCATCCTCGTCATCTGAGCCTGATGTTGTCTGAGGGCTAAATATGACTTTACTCCTGGGCGCTGATCACCGCCGCATGTGTAAGTCGCTGGGCCAGAGTGTGGAGCAGAACAAGCCAGTGTGTGCCTTACAGAGCTTTGTGCAGACGATATGTTGCCTTCGGTGGTGTATGTGGTGCGGCAGGCAGCACGGGAGCCTGGCATGACTCCTGCGCACAGGATAGAACAGATGGGGATTAAGCGAGGAGCATTTGGAGGCTTTTCAGGCTCAGATGAAGCACACAGCCAGTACTCCTTTCCTTTTGTTTTCTATCCAGACAGATTACTAGGCTTTGATTTGGATTATCTAAAGAGGTAAAGAGAAGGTGAAAATATCCATGTTGTGGTGCATACTGAGCATTTCAGTTCATTTTATTTCAGACTTGTATGGTCTATATTTAATGAATTATTTATTTTCAGTGTCTCCGGTTTGATCCTTAATTCTGATTACAGTCTGTAGGTGTTGCATGTTGTCCCTGTGTCCGTGGGCTTTACTCCGGGTTTGCAGTCTCCTCTCACCTCCCAAAAACGTCACTACATGGATTAGCTATGTTTTTTTCACCTTGCTGTATGGGGAGACAGTGTGTTTGTGGTCCAGTTCCTGGCAAAGTTCCAACTGTTTCATAGATGTGAAATCCACCCTGATTGTGTGGAATAGTATTTTTTTTTTCTTTAAACCAAGTATGGGCAGTGGTAGCTCAGTGGTTAAGACCTTGGGCTACAGATCGGAAGGTCATGAGTTCAAACCCCAGCACTACCAAGTGTTGGGCCCTTGGGCAAGGCCCTTAACCCTCAACTGCTCAGATGTATAAATGAGATAAATGTAAGTCGCTCTGGGTAAGGGCGTCTGCCAAATGCCGTAAAATGTAAATGTAATGTAAATATTTATTAATATCCATTAGCTGGTTTATGCAGAGACAATCTTTTATAATTTTTTTTCCAGGAATGACCGTTTGTTTTTATTAAAAATATTTCTTAGGGATGTCAGAAATTTTGGCACATATATTTGTGAAAGCAATCACTATTATTAAAAGGTAGAAATCTCATTGCTAACGAGTGCTATTTTGTTAGGAGAAAGACAAATAGTTTGTCCGATTGCTTGAGTGGAAAACATGAATAATTGTTTCAAATATTGTAATGTTTTATTTTATACAATGATTTTTGATCATTTTTAAGAAGTATGCAATTAATTTTGGAGGGCACTATAAATACTAAATATGCCCTCTGAATGGAAAAATTAGTCACATCCACCATTAACATCACATCCACCGTTGTCTTACTGTACAGTCAGTTCGGACAAATGGAACTTCTGCAGTTGTTGGTCAGACTCAAAGGTTTGGCTTTTGTGCTTCATGTAAAGTTGCAATCAAAATTATTCAACCCTCATTGCAAATCAGGTTTATTGTCAAAATGTACAGACTTTCAGCTTTTTGCAATGAACAAATCAAGCAAAAGCAATTGAAATAGTTCAACACAACGAATGCTTCAAGTGGTTTCCCTAAATTCAACTGAAAATGCAACTTATAATGGCTTCTCCAGTTTCAAAATTATTCAACCCCTTCATGGCAAGCATCTTTAGTACTTAGTAGAGCACCCTTTTGCTGTTATGACCTGCTGCAAACAAGATGCATAGCCAGTCACCAGCTTCTGGCAGCGTTCCTGAGGAATCTTAGACCATTCCTCATGAGCAATGGCCTCCAGTTCAGTAATATTCTTGGGTTTTCGTGCTGCAACCACCTTCTTCAAATCCCACCAGAGATTTTCTATGGGGTTCAAGTCAGGTGACTGTGATGGCCCTGTAGAATCTTCCAGGACTTCTTCTGCAACCAAGCCTTGGTGGAATTTGAGGTATGCTTGGGATCATTGTCCTGTTTGAAGGTCCAATGATGCCCAAGCTTCAGCTTCCTCACAGATGGCATGACGTTTTCTCCAAGGATCTCCTGATACTTCAATGAATCCATCTTGCCTTCCACACGCTGCAGGTTTCCAGTGCCAGAGGATGCTAAGCAGCCCCAGAGCATCACCGAGCCACCACCATGCTTGACTGTGGACAGAGTGTTCTTTCTTCATTCTTCTTTCTCCAGAGATACCGCTGATCCATCGTGCCGAAAAGTTCCAGTTTTGTTTCATTGCTCCACAGAACAGAATCCCAAAACTTCTGTGGCTTAATTATATGCTTTTGAGCTGATTCTCTTGTGCTTTTGGGTCAGTAGTGGTTTACGTCTTGGAGTTCTGGCATGGAAACCTTCTGCGTTTAGTACGCGCCATAGTGTGCTCATGGAAACCTCAGTTGCCACCAGGTCTTGCTGCAGGTCTTTTGCAGTCACTCGAGTGTTTTTCGCAACCTGCCTTCTCAGAAATCTGGTTGCAGCCATTGATAGCTTCCTTTTTCTGCCCCGTCCAGGTATTTCATGTATTTTCTACTCCTAGCCAGTTCAGGTATTTCATGTGTTCCAGCTCAAGCACACCTGGTGTAACTAATAAAGCCCTTGATTAGTTGCATCAAGTGTGCTTGAGACAACACCTGTTTTGCACATTTGTGCTGTTGTGAGGGATTCTATTCAGGGGGTAGCGGAAGAGTGGACTAAAACTGACAGGAACTTAAACATCTCAGCATACTGCAATAACCAAAGCTGCAAGCACAATGCTTGCAGCACACTGCAGTAATGAAAGCTACAGCACACTTTCTCCTGAGACAGCCATGTTTCTGTTGCACTACAGAACTATTGAGTGGAAACTGGCTTCCTGGCTGTATGAGTAAGTGATGCTCAGTGAGGCCCTCGGTTCAGCAGGGGAGGGTTAGCATGGAGCTGGCAGACTCCTCAATCCACAAAGCCCCTTTTCTTCCTGTCAGACAGGGGCTCGGGGAGGGAAGAGTGGCGGGAAAGTGTTTGACACTTTTGTGCAGAGTCATGCCTTTCATTCTCACTAGGATGTCCGAATTTCTGCTTCTCTCAGCCCTGTTTAGCGTTTCTCCCGGGACGAGCCTGTTCTATTTACAGTCTAGGTGCTAACTGGACTACTCGTCTTGTCTCACTTTTTCCCCCTCATTATTTTGCTCGGTGATACAATAAGTGTCAAATGCAAAACAAAGTTATAGACTATTACACAGAGAGCTGGAGGCAAACAGAATTCAGATAATTGGGCATTTTATGTAAAACTCAAATAAAATTCTGATTTAAACAGTGGAGATCAGCGCCGCAGGAAGGCGGAAGGCATCATGTCAAGTCATTTTAATTAGAGAATATTTTCCTCCCTCTGGTCATCAGGCTTAATCCCAGACGGGCTGACGGACTGATGGAAGCAAATTACACATATTGTTTCCGTGATTATTCCAAACAATATCTCGGTTGTAAGTAGCTTCTTATAATCTGGGCTCTTTCACGGGGATAAAAACCAGCTCAGTCAAGAACATGGAAAACGCAAGATCAGCCTGAAAGACCACGATGAAACTCAATCATGTATAATTACAGTATGTAACAGTTTCCCCAGCTGAGACGTCATACTGAATACATTAATGTTTTCTGGATCTGGATGATTGAGAACATATATGTACTGTATTAATAGGAAAAGCATGTTTGAACAGGCAGTGTGAATGGGTTAATGGATGAGAGAGAGAGTACCTACTGGGCTGCTGGCTGGATAAGAGCCATAGATCTGGCCCACAGGGCACGTGATAACACACTCCCAAACAAATGTCAATACACACGTCAATAGAGAACACTGCGGCTTTTTGAAGCACTGTATCAGAAACGGTAAGAGCCAGGCTCTTGTAAGATGGGGTCATCTTGCGCTAGTCCTTTTAGGTGTTTGCTATGTGTTACCATTCAAAATCAGCTTGCACTAGGAAGCAGGTAGCCTCACACCTTCAGGGTTAGGGGTTCGTTTCCTGCCTCTGCTCTGTGTGCTTGGAGTTTGCATGTTCTCCGCGTGCTTCGGGGGTTTCCTCCGGGTACTCCGGTTTCCTCCCCCAGTCCAAAGACATGCGTTGTAGGCTGATTGGCACGTGTGTGAATGTGTGTGCGATTGTGCCCTGCGATGGGTTGTCACCCCGTCCAGGGTGTTCCCCGCCTTGTGTCCTGAGTCCCCTTGGGATAGGCTTCAGGCTTCCCACGACCCTGTGTAGGATAAGCGGTACAGAAATGGATGTATGAATGGAACGGCAGAGCTTTTAAAATATCGGTCACATTTGGCTGAAAACATTTCCACCACCGGAACCTTTTCAGTAACCCAGGAAATTTAAGCACATGGGAACCAGAGATGATCTTAGCTCCTGGGCTGCAGTTCCAGAAGCATTTTTAGTTTCCTTTCCAAAGTATTTTTTGTTTGTTTGTTTGTTTTTTCTGCAGACCAGACTTCACTCGTTGATAAAATGCAAGATTTACAGAATGACCGAACGTCTTCCTCAGCTGTCTGTGTTTAGCGAACAGGTCACTACTTCAGCTTGTTTTATAGCAGACACTGATGCATGACTGGAAGAGGGAAATGTTTCCCTGTTGCCATGAAAGTGCCAAGTCAGTTATGTCACTGGACTAGGGTATTCTGTATGTTTTAGTGCCATGTTGCTTGTAGCAACGGCAAAATAGTCAAGGTGGGAAAATGCTCTTTGTATGAGCACAGATATTTGTTACTGTTAGCATCCTATTCTCACAATAACTTAAAAAAAAAAAAGTAAGTAAATAAGAATAAAGATCAATACTTTAATCTCAACCAATTCCATGTTTATGTAATTTTGTCCTATGCTGTCACTTAATCACTTCCAAAAAAATAATGTAGGTGATTGTATCTCAGATTTCTCAATGTGAAGTTATTGTTTAAAGATAAGAAAATATTACAACTAATTTCTAGACATTTTGTTAATATAAATTGAACCTGGGGCAGCACAGTCGTGCCTGCAGGTAACGTTGCTGCCTCACATCACCAGGGTCCCCGGTCAGCTTGGGTTAGTTTTGCATGTTCTTCATGTCCATGTGGGTTTCTTCCAGGTTCTCCGGTTTCCTCCCACCTCCCAAAAACATACCGGTAGGTGGATTAGCTCACTAAATTGCCTGTAGGTAGTAGTCACAATATGTGTGCATGGTGCTCTGTGATGGACCAGTGTCCCATCTGGGTGTAGTCCTGCCTCACACCTCACAGTATTCCTGGGATGAGCTCTGGATCCACCGTGACCCTGAGCAGTATAAAGCAGTTACTGGAAATGAATAAATGAATTTAAATTGTTTTATTGCATTTATATTGGCAGGTAATTCATTTTACATCCTTCAGGAATTTCTGGAAGCTGCCAGTGGAATACCAAACCAAATACCATGCCAACTACCATGTCAAATCTGAATGTATTTAAATGGTCCCATTTTAGGCAGTGCATTGGGCGCACTAACTGGGAACTCATTTAGGAACTCTTTAGTTAAAAAATTTGGAACTTCCTATATAATCCTATAGAGGAGGAAATGACAACATTATGTGAGTCTTTACAACAATCAAAATATTACATATAAACAAACTGAAGCTGTGGTTCTCACTGACCAACGAGGCGAAGTGGGCTTTGTTTTATTTGGCCAGACGGTGCCGTCTTCAGGCACTCGGTGAACCCGGAGAACCCTGCAGAGCGAAGCAGAGTGAAGCAGATCGAGAATCCGTTTGTGCAGCAGGAGTTGAGCCCCAAGCAGAGCTTGAACACTTGACCTGCTGCATCATAACCAAATTGCATGCATTTTCTCAAGAAATTTCTTCCTTGTGCTGTGAAATCTTTTCCCTCAGCTGTGTACTGTCTCTGCTCGCTCACACCCGGTCTGCTCCTTGCTGGCGCACGCTAATTGAGTGTGGGGAAAAAAAGGAAGCCATTTGCAGACTGACAGGCTGTTTTCACTGGAGGTCTGAGATACGTCTGAGAATAGCTGTTTTTTTTTTTGTTTGTTTTTTTTAAAGCATCACTTCCTACACAGCATGGCAACACTCAGTGCTATTAACAGGCATAACACCTTCTCAACATCAGCATAACATTCACACGTTCAGCCTTTCTATTTAATTTTCAATTTCTCTGTCATTATCGTGCGCTTATATGCTGGTGCTGTGATTAATTGCATATATGTGTGCTCAGGATGATCCTAGCTCTTTGGAGCAAAAACTGATCTCTAGAGCACATTACAAGGTACATGCTCATATATAAACATTTTGCACATGCTTGTTCTTGATACTTAGAACTTAAGTCCAAATGTAATGCTCAAGATTGCTCACATTTCCACTTTCAGGATCAGTTTGTAATGGGAAGGGTTCGTGTCTGTCTTATTTTTTTTTAGAGAGTACCTAGGCAAGTATAGTGTGCGTGCAGAACACTTCAGGTTTGAGACTTATCTTTTTTTTGTGCAAATTTTTTTTTTATTCCCCTCAATTTCAGATGGAATATCTCTGGTGGAGGACCAGATACAAACCTGAAGTTTTCACCGAAATAAGTCCTCTATAGTAGAATTTGAGATTGAGATTCCACTGGTTACAGAGCTAGGGCTAGTAGAAATCTGGGGAAAAGCCTACTTTATTCATGCCTTTTGAGGAATGAACAGGTGTAACAAATAATAAAAATTACCAGCATTTTACAGTAAATATGTTTATGATTGACGTACAGTAGCTTATGCTTGTCAGTGAAGTCTAAAATGTTACTACATTTGATATCAGCAACAGGTGATTAGATTATATTATATTGGGTGATTAATTGCAAGTGTGTGTGTGTAGCCAAACTGCAGTCTCTAGTTGAAAAATACCAGTTGAATTTTTTTTTTTCTCCTAAAAAAAAAAACCCTCCGATTCCTGTTCTTGGCTGACAGGAGTGGAACACAATGTGGTCTTCTGTTGTTGAAGCCCATCCACCTCAAAGTTGATGCTTTGTGCATGCTGAGATGCTTTTCTGCTCACCACGGTTGTAAAGAGTGATTATATGAGTTACTGTATCCTTCCTGGCAGCTCAAACCGATCGATCAGCCATTTTCCTCTGACCTCTCATATCAACAAGACCTTTCCACCCACAGAACTGTTTTTCCACCCACTGTCTGGGTACGTCAAGGCAATTGAAATGAGAAGGATATGAAAATGTTTTGAAATAGGCTCAATAATCTTAATCCTTGTTTTATTGTGATTTCATAATGAAACATATTAGATAAATTAGCCTCTGTTCATGATACAGAATTTTATTATTGCCGACCTGAAACCAGTACGGCCCTGGATCGCTGTGTGAGAGTGAAAATTAGAGCTGCATGGTGTATTATTAGTCCATTATCATGACTGTATTGGCCTTTTCAGTACTGATAACACAAAGCACTCCAATATGCAAATGTGCACATTTATACATGCAAATTTGTTTATTGTGTTCCGTGAGCAGTCTGACCAATCACAGGGGTTACTGATAAGGTTTCTGTGGGGGATTTATTAACCATGACATTTAAAATAAAGAATCAGTTCTGACCATTAATGCAGGTTAATGTTTATACCCGACACATCATAGGACCCCGAGTTTGTTTTAATATTTTTCAAGGCATACTGCAACTATAACTAGATGTGGTTTTTGTGCAGCTCTCGTGATGAGCCCACAGCAGGCAGATTATCACTAATGGACTGTGTGAATATGATTGTACTGGTAGCGGTGATTTATTTCATTACACTCGATTTTTAAATGCTTTTTAAGGAGCTATAAATAGATTAATTTATTGAAGGCTTGAGCAAAAAAAAACAAAACAACAAAAATCTTAGTTGCCGCCTTTTGGCGAGTATGTATGGTGTGCTTCTGAATAGATTTCTGAATAGTGAATAGTGCCGAGTCCTGATGAAGGAGTCAGTGGTTTTCTCTTGTGGTCCCCTTCTTTTCGCTGTGACTCGCTGTTATTTTGGACTTCTCTCTTGAAATCTTTTCTCATTGAGTATGCAGCACCCTAATGAAATTGCAAATATGTGGACTGGAGCGTTGTACTCACACCCACGCAAAAACACTTTCTCTCAGGCCTGGCTGTGGATGAGGCTGGAAGCACAGGCCATGTCGGCTCCCTGTTAAGAGGATTAGCAGCTAAAGTTAGCGGCGCTCTGAGCTCCTGAGAGGCGAGCAGACCAAATGCACCGGTGACCAATAAACAAAGGAACATGACCTCACTGTCTACTTATGCCAAATAATGGCCTTAGCTAAACTGCCTTCCTATTGTTTTTCCATTGTTCGTTTGTCTTTGCTCACAGTTTACCGTGTCGTGGTGGACGTTCGGTTCGGAGGCTTCACATTTATTTATTGCATCATTTACGTTTGAGTAGCTGAGGAGGAAGACAGGTAGAAAAAAGACGTATGTTTTTCTGGAGTATTTCAAAAACACATGCGCTTTGTTTTTTGTAGGTACTTATTAAGCATGAATGCATGTTTGCTGTTAGCAGAAAGACCTGAACTTGCTGAAATGAGCACCTGGGACAGTTTTAGTACCTCTTTCTCGCTCGAGCTGTTGTCTTTATTCCGTTATTTCATTTATATACATTTATATGTTAGCTAATAAATCTGGCTTAGACCTTATTGAGTTACAGGGAGCTGGGAAAAAGTCTCATTTTCACATGCTGAAGTGTTCGTTCTGGGTGTCTAAGCAGTCCCTGCTAATGGTTTTTAATCTTTTAATCTTTTTTTTTTTTTTCTTTTTTTTTGGTCCCTTTGTCCCAAGGAATTTGACACAATACAGTTCTCTTTGTATCCCTCCGAGAAAATAAATTGAAGCATCCATTCCTAATCTCGTAATCAAGTTTGCCATGTCTTTTAAGAGAGTAAATTGAAAGTAATGAAATATATCGGTGCTGTGCCAGCGGTGCAGACGGCCATCCGAGAGAAAGAAGTGAGGGCCTACAGCGCTGGTGTACGTTAATAATTAAAACTACAGCCTTGATTTATATTGTGTCTGTAAGTATTCGGTACATGAGGTACTGGACTGTTACAAGTTAAGTAATGATACGTAGCTTTATGTCAGGAAAGTTACTACGTCTGTGTGTTAATTAGTTATTTGTGAGTTTTAGACCTTAGAATGACAATTCTCTGATTATGTTCTCAGCAGATACTACAAAGCTAGATACAGATACAACGTTATACTTTTAAACAATATTTTGGGGTAAAGCTTCTCATATATGTGGATGTCTGGGAATACCCTTCTGATGTTGCTGTGGCTGAATTCTGACATGGACAACAAACAAAACAAAAAAAAAAACATACTTTGAAACACTAGATTTAAGAGAATTTAAATAAAAAATTTAAAAAAAAACAAAGTAAAAATGTTTTATTAGCTTTTTACAATTGCCTAGAATTCCTGCAGAGGTCACGTTAGGGATGGGCAATATCGTTTGCGATATACCGGTAGAAATTCTCCCCACGATAAGAAAGAATCTTCCTGAGATAATAACGTTAAAGCCTAGTTGATGACGTATGTCTGTGTGCGACCCATTCGCAGCTCACGTGCAGCTCGAAAACAAGTATCACTGAACACTGAACTTTTTTGTAATTGGTATATTTTAGGAGCCTATCTGATGATGGGTAAGTTTTACTTTTAGATCAATGTTCGTGTTTCTGAGGCTCTCAAGACTGCATGCAGCTATCACTTGTAGCCAAAAACAGTGGTGAATGGTACTATATTTATATCGTCACTGATATCGTTATCGCAATAAATACCAGAAAATATCACGATATAGTTTTAAGTCCATATCGCCCATCCCTAGGTCACGTTAGGTAGATAAGGAGCCAGTTTAACGAACGTGACTGCTCTAGGCTGTGAATAAAGGTCGATATAAAGATAGACATAGTTTTCATAATCATAGTTATTTCTTTTATATTTCATGTATTGCACGTTAAGTAAAATGCTAGTAAGTGCACTTGCTTTTAGACATGTTGGTATCTGCTCCAGGGACGCTGTATCATGGCTGACCCTGCGCTCTGACTCCAGCACCTTCACAAGCTGGGATATGCGGGGGGAAAAAAGTATTTCACAATTTGACCATATTAATGGTTTTCACAGGGCCTACAGTACTGTGCAAAAGTTTTAGGCACTCTGGTTTTTTTAGTACAAACTTTGTTATAGATTTTTTATTTTATGACTTCTACATTATCAAGTCAGTACAAAAAACATTTTAGATTCCCAAACATTGGTTTTCTAGCACAATATTAAATGTTACAGAAAAAAATGTTTGTACGTCATTAAAGAAAGCAGCATATTACGTAAGAGACACTTTTCAGACAAAAAACACAATGAAGGCTGCTGGGTTTTGCTGCAAAAAATAAGAAGCGAGTGCGAAAGTCAAAGTCTCCAGAAGAACTGTGGCTGGTTCTGCAAGATGCTCAATAAAACTTACCAGCTCATTTCCTTATAAAACTGCACACATTGTACCAGAGACTAATATTTTTTATTTGAATTTTTATTTTTTTGTCACACCAAACATTGACTTTGTTTCATTTACTACTGTTTACTGCTCTTTATGGTATTTTTTTTTTAAATGTAGAAACATTTAAGTACATTATTTTGAAGGCATCTTTGCTCTACAGCATTTCTTTGTATGTGCCTAAAACCTTTGCACAGTACTGTATATATTTTCAGTGGCATGTACATAACTCATTTTTGCCACCATATTTACAACTTAAAATTATAATAATAATTCTGCATGCTGTGCAGTTGAAAGCAGAGGTACAACTAAGTCCAAACTGCAGTCCACAAATACAGTTCAATTCAATTTTATTTGTAACAATGGACACATGGTTAGAACAATTTGCGTCGCGCGTGCTGTACACGTAAAAAGTGAAGCATACTTTGGGCTTTATCGGAAGCGTTTGATAAAGGTGGCACAACCAGATTTCAAGTTTAAGGGGGCAATTCATTTTTTTTTTTTTTTTTTTTTTTTTTTTTTACATTGGTGATGGGTGTCGGATAACTTCCAAAAAAAATAATAAATAACTGTATTTTGTGTTTACTCAGGTTGCCTTTGTTTTATGTTGAATTTCATTTGAAGATCTAAAACTATTTAGTATGAGATGCACAAAAACAGAAGAAATCAAATACTTTTTCACACCACTGTAAATCATTTCTCTTCTATAACTGTATACTATAAAGTCAAGAAGTGCCAAGTGTGTTAAAAGGAAATTGAGTATGAGCATCTTTAGAGTTTTTCTGCCAAATGCCATAAATGTAAATGTTTAGTGCTGGAGGCTTGGGTGTGAACTTGCAATTGCTGAAAGAACATGTTAAGGGTGCCTGTGTGGTACCATCCACGGTAAACCCACGGTGATCTGTAGACTGTCCATGCAGGGCCATCTCTCACGCATTCACTCAGATTTAAGGCTCATGTTCAAAGTAAAATGAAGCAAACACTACACAGTGTAAGTGTACAATTATTCAGAGGTATTGTTAACAGTGTATGAAAGTCAGTATACACATTTACATTTTGTACACACTGCTAACTAACACCAGTGTTATTCCGGTTGATGTATGAACCTGAAGTTAGAAATGTAGTTTGCTATTACAGTTTCTTACACATAAGTAATTACAGTCGATTGCAAAAGTTTGTGCGCCATTGGTGTTGGGTTTACTTACCAAAATGGTCAAATAGAGTATGCTAAGCTATTAAGAGTAAGAAAAAAAAAAACACGCTTTAATAACGCGTAGGCCATTCTTTTAACTTTATAACTGCCTTCAAACTCATTTGTATCATCTGAATATGGATCTTTTTGAGATTGATACTACATTGCTTCACCAGTCTTTCCCCATGCCTCTTGACATATCTGTAATAACTCATCAGAATGTTGTACACTGCTTTCTTCGAATCAAGTCTGAAGATTTTATTTGGGTACATTTTTTTTTTTTTTTTTTTTTTCCTTTCCATTGGAAAAAAAACCAAAACGAAACATGAGGGTTCGCAAACTTTTGCAGTTAACTGTAGAATCTCATTATATTAGCCAATTAAAAAAAATTACGCTGTACTTCAACCATTAGAAAAGTCAGTGCATAATACTTAAGGACGCTTCCTATGAAGTGGGACCACTACATCCATTCTGAAAATCATACCATGTGTTGCATTTCATGCAGCAGGAAATGAATCTTAATAGCATTTATGTCCTTAATAAGAGGAGTTATTGAGTTTTTCAACAGAGAACTCAATTGGAGTATCTATAGCAAGGGGTCACCAGATGCAAACGCAGCCATGTATTTCAATGGATTGAACAGAGCACTCCAAAAAAATAATAAAAGGGGGGAAAAAACCTGCTTCTGTAACAGATTCTCTGTTGCAACTGATCACATGCATTTATGTAAATTATTGGACTGAAGGCAACTCATTGAAAAAGAGAAGTTTTCCAAACTTTGATCGATTTTTATTTCATTTATCCTCTCTGGTCTGACTAGTCAAGTGACATCATGGCATGTTCAAGAAGTTAAACCAGTGGGTTTAAGATTTAGTACTGGTGTCTGATCTGTTCATGGTGCAAGTCAAATGTGGTAACATGAGGTGCCAGTGTGAAACAAAAGTTCAAGTTCAGCTTATTTGTATAGCGCTTTTAACAATGGACATTGTCCCAAAGCAGCTTTACAGAAATATAAATTCAGGGCATAGATTTTAAATTTATGAATTTATCCCCAATGAGTGAGCCAGAGGCGACGGTGGCGAGGAAAAACTCCCTGGCAAGGAAACAAAACATCCATCCCTCCATTTTCTGTACCACTTATACTACACAGGGTGGCGGGAAACCTGGAGCCTATCCCAGGGGACTCTGGGCACAAGGCAGGGGACACCCTGGATGGGGTGCAGGGCACAATCGCCAATCACAGTCACCTATAACACATGTCTTTGGACTGGGGGAGGAAACACCCGAAGCACGGGGAGAACGTGCAAACTACATGCACACAGGGCGGAGGCGGGACTCGAACCCCAAACCCTGGAGGTGCGACGCAAACCTGCTAACCACTAAGCCACCCTTTTAAATGGATGCATCTTATTTATAGCCATGAACTAATTGTTAATGGTTAAGAATTTAAAGGTAACCGTTAAAAGATGCCTGTAAAGTCATGTTGTTTATTCAGAACTTTGCAAGCAAAAATTTTAAGTAGCAAGACCTTTACAAATTTTAATCGCATCCCCCTGTTGGGGAACAAATTTCTTTGCTCTGAGCACCACTTACTGCTGAACATAATGCTGTGCTTCCCCCCCCCCCCATTTCCTATAAACTCATTGTAATTTCTTATGGCGCAGCACATAAACAGCAAGTGTTAATGTCCTGAGGGCAGTTCTGCAGACTCAGCACCAGGCCCAGGTTTCTAATACACTAGAAAGAGGCCATTTTCAGACGGCTGACCCCAGCACAGCTTTGTCGCAGCATCTCTTACCACAGTCTCTGCTCAGCTTTACATCCTCATGCCGCGAGCTGCGGTGCTGGAGGCAACGTGTCCGACTGTGTTGCTGTAATTCCTCAGGGATTACGGATGATTCCTAGCTGGCCGATCAGGCGGAGATTGTCAGATATGGGTGTGTAATAGTAGGAGCACCGACTGGTCCTTTGTCTACATCATTGTTCCTCAGGGAGATTTTTTTTTTTTGAGTGTGATGAGATTTTTGATCTAATGGCAGCCACTGTGATTTTCTTCAGTGTATAGATATCTGTGTGCTGAAGACCCACTTCAGAGATCTGCTGAATGTGGGGAAAAAAAAAAATCATAGGAAATGAAAGTACTATGCTGTAACGGAGTCAAATTACAGTGTGTAATGCTTTAATAATGTAACACAGAACATTTTGTGCCAGCTACAAATAGCCTCTGATCACTTGCTGTCAGCTGACTTCCTCTTCACATACTGTGCGCTTCCCTCGTCATTGAAGCCCATATATAAAAATCTGCCCACAATGCCTTGTGACCCATCATAAAGTGTCGCTGGGGCTCCAAATTACCCAGACACAGCTGCTGCTGTTCTGCATGGCTGGACCCCCATCCCACCCCCTGACAGGCCCAGACTGAATTGATTAGAGTCTCTTACAGGAGTGATGGTGTGTTTAAAGAGAGATGATAGAGAGTTGCTATGAAACTATCAACAGTGTCTGCACGTAAAATGTGACGCACAAACTCTGTGTATTTGTAGTGTTGTACATGTAGTCAGAGATGCTTCCATCTCTTTGGGGCTTTGCTTTTCAAAAGGAACGGTGGTAGTATTGATTTTGGGTTTGGATGCGTTTTCAATATTACTAATTATTATGGTAAATGAAGCAGGGATGACGCTTTTGAAAACTCATTGACTATGCATAACACTGATGATCAAACATATTTGTGATTACCACAGGCAATAACTTCAACAGGATCCCCTTTACTGAGAAAAGAACAGAAACCTGCTTACTCAGAATTCACTTTTAAAAAGAAGTCCATAAAGGTTGTTGGATTTAAAAAAAATAAATAAATAAATAAGAAGAAGAAAAATATGGAATGTTTTGCATGTGTTCACCATGTGCTAGTCCCATCCAGGTTGTATTTCTGCTTCATACCCAGTTTTCCTTGGATAGATTCTGTGTCCACTGCCACCTGCTATTTTAAAAAACTGCCCAAAAAAGTGACCAAAAAAAAAAATGCTCCATATATTCACGTTGGGGATGAGCTACAGTTTAGTGCACATGTATGTGAAGGGAGGTCATGGTGCGTTCAAGTCATGTCGGAAAGAAATCAAAGCCGTAATTACGAGTGGGGAAACTCAGGATTTTCGTTGAGCTCCGAGTTCCCGAGTTTGGGGCGTGTCGGTAAGAAAACATGGTGGAATCAGTGGATGCAACGTCTGTAGTTCACGGTAAATTTGTTGAAATTGGACGTTTACTCGTCTCAGAAGCTGATTTCAGTAGTTATGTGTTTGGTATATGCAGCAAGTTATTGTCAGGCTTTTTTAGTTACAATAAAACAAGCTAACTGCCTGCACAAAATACGATAGCACTGTACAATTACTATATAATATGCAACAATAAAGTTTACAACTCAGGTATGGGTTTCCATACATTGGCCTTCACATGCCACTTTCACTTTCACTTCACTTTCACTACAGTGACTTCATAAATTGATTAAAAACATAAAAAAGCAGAACACACCTTTTTTTTTTTCCTTTGTTCTTCATTTTCTAGACAAAAACAACAACCTTGCTGTATTTTTTGTAGCTAATTAGGAAGTGTACCACCATCTTGCTCCAACCAAAGTGACTTGAACGCACCTGACATCATAATTACGACCTCCCCACTCGTAAATACGAACTTCCCAGGAAGATTGAACGCACAGTCAGATTCTGCACCCTGGTCTTCAAATTGTTAATGAAATTAGTTTTATTTTAATGCTTTTTGGCATCGTACTGGTGATTTCCGTGTAAGAAAATTCTAAATGAACGGAATCTACCAAGAGACCAACAGAAACGATGGCGAATCAGTATGCCTGTACTGTATTCCTAACTGATGTTGAATGTATATTTGACTGCTAAGTTCGTCGAACATTCATTGATTTTTTTTATACATATAGCAGCATACATTGCTATTATGTCGCGTTTAATGAATTCTTAAAAACGAGACGATAGTTGAGACCATGTGAGATTGGGGATAAGGGGCAGGACTTTAAACTTCATGGGTTGCAGATTGTTCCAGAAAGTATTAAAATGGCATGTAATGTTAGCAACAGAATAACAGACCCTCAGCGATTTAGTACATAAATATAGCCTTCTTAATGCAATCCAGACCCTTTCATTTTGTGCAGCAGTTTTTTTTTTTTTTTTTTTTTTTTTTTATGTTTGTTTTGTTTTGTTTAAGTTGGAGCAAAGCAACAAATGCTGAAAGGAAAAAAAAAAACCGTCCCGCCTCCTGTAGGTTCCCTTTTCTTATGAATATTTTAAATGTTTATAGAGAAGCAGAGACAAGCGATTGAAGGGCAAATTGTATGTGCGAGTTTATATATTTTACCTTTGTGCATGTTTACAGAGACTGCACTGAAATCCTTGGCATAAACACATATTTCCAAAACTAAATATTGGTACAGTGAGAGCGCATCCACACTGCTTGTATCACAGTGGTCACGCTAAACGCTCACTTCTGAAAGCTCAGAGCTGCTGAAGGTCATGATGACGATAGCGGACAGCCGCCACACTCATATCTGCGGTCTGATTTAGCACAAGGCCAGAGGTTCCCGCTGAGATCAGAGCCAGGAATTTACCACCTCCAGCTTATCCTCGCCGCCGGCTTGGGGTCACTGCATTACAGGTGCGGTTAATGAGGTTTTCTCTGAGCGTAATTGCTTTGTAATGATATACAGCGGCTGGGCTGAACTCTGACTGACCGCCTGCCTGAATCATCCACACGCAGACAGATACACAGTCCTGGCTTATTTTAGCCTGACCAGATGTGGTTGAGAGCGCAGAGGCTGGCCAGATGTTGCGCTGCACGCAGAGATAAGTGGGAAGCGAACTGTTGGTGTTGGCCCAGACTGATCACCGGGGCTTAGTCGACGAAATAAAACTCAAGCAGACGGGACAGAGAATCCATCCACGCTTCGATGGCTCGCTCAGCGGAAGCAGCGGTGTTTGGGTTGGAATGTTCCCGCTGATGGAGAGATAGGAGAAATGGTGTGGTGAGACGCAGGGTTATTGCAGGCACTGGTCCTTAATAAGAATTCCTCTGCAGTGTTTTGACAAGTTTTGCGGTCTTGGTTTGTTTAAAAAAAAAAAAAAAAAAAAAAACCAAGTCACTTTTGCTGTTTATTTTTTGTTCCAAAGCAATGCTTACAAGACATCCTGTGCTTTTTGCCAGAATCGAGATCGAGTTTTAGACACTGTTATACAGTACTGTGCAAAAGTTTTAGGCACCATATTTATTTTGTACAAACTTGTTATAGATTTTTTATTTTATGACTTCTACATTATCAAGTCAGTACAAAAAACATTTTAGATTCCCAAACATTAGTTTTCTAGCACAGAATTAAACGTTACAGAAAAATGTTTGTATGTCATGAATGAAGGCTGTTGGGTTTTGCTGCAAAAATAAGAAGCGAGTGTGAAAGTCAAAGTCTCCAGAAGAACTGTGTCTGGTTCTGCAAGATGCTCAATAAAACTTACCAGCTCATTTCCTTATAAAACTGCACACATTGTACCGGAGACTACTATATTTATTTTTATTTAAAAAATTTTGTCACACCAAATATGGACTTTGTTTCATTTACTACTGTTTACTGCTCTTTATAATATTTTTTAAAAATGTAGAAACATTTAATTACATTATTTTGAAGGCATCTTTGCTCTACAGCATTTCTTTGCATGTGCCTAAAACTTTTGCACAGTGCTGTATTTATTTTGGGCTCGAGTGGCACAGTAGGAAAAATTCTCCCTATCGCTGAGAGATCATGATTTCGAATCCATACAATACCACAGCCATCCGTGGCCCCGAGCCAAGGAAAAATTGGCCGTGGTCTCAGGGTGGGAGAGATGGCATACTGCCACTGCCACAGTGTGGTGGAAGCGTCATGTTTTCGGGTTGTTCATGCATCTGTCTGAGATTATCGTTAGCATGATATCTTAAGAACGATTAGTTAAATGTGGGATTTATATGGAATTATCATTGTAACCAGCAGACAAACTGATTAGATTTTGGAATTGGTCCAAACAGGGTCAAGGTCACAGCAAGGTCAAATGTCATAACTAGGTTGTTTTTTTCCCCCCCAATAGCTTCCTTCCTGTTTGAAGTACATTGTAAGAGTATTTGAGGCATACAAATCAGTAACAAGAAGGACTAGACTTGGTTGTGGCGGAGATGTACCCATCAATCCTGTTGGCTCGAGTCCTGTACATGTACATGTATAACTTTTTTTGATTTGTACTAATTAGTTTATTCATTCATCATTTTGTCCTCCCATGACGGATCAGGATCTGTTATAACCATTACTGTATTAGTTCTGTTTTATGCGTATTCTTTGTCAATGTTTATTCTATTTGTTCTGGAAAATTTAAGCCCCTAATAAAAATATTTTCCTGAGATTTTTTTCCCCCCACATTTCAAGAGCAGCTGCAGCATACATTTGAGTCATACTGCTAGCACAGCATGGGTACAGCTCGGTCATACTAAATATCTGTCGATTTTAGAGCTTCAGAAAGTGTCCCTGGTGAAAGATGAGTCTTATTTGCTGCAGCACTTCCTCCGAGAGTTTCAGTCATTCAGGACACATCCAGGTCAAGATATACTCCATTGTTTTTCAATCTAATCTCTGTACTGCAAGTGTGATTACCAGAGACAAATTCATCTCCCTGTACAGAAACGAATTACAACAAAATACACTCATAATTGGATGGGGCCATTGTTGAATTCCCTGAATACACATTTAAATACGTGACTATATAATGTATAATATAATATTGTGGCGTCAAGCGCCAGGGCGAGGCAGAACACAAACACTGACATACGTTGGAGTAGGTGAAAGAAACAGTTGTCTCCAGAGAGAGGGAGCAGCTGCGGCAATCATCTGCGACTCTCCCCTGCCACGTGTGCCTTGGCTGTCCATAACAGTAGTGCTGAGGTGGCGTCATCCGTTCAGCACCACTGTGTCTGTTTGATAGGACTGGAACAGCCCGTCATCACAGTATATACTATATAATCAACATATAACTCTTGCACTCCAACAGTAAAGGTCTTGGGATGAAACCTATGTCCTACGAAAGCTGCTTGTTATAGTTCTGTACCTTCTTTCCAATTTAGGAGCAATACAAAGTAATTCCAGTTACTTGAACCTTCTCAAAAGTTTTGTATCCATGGCGAAACTATACTGGTGCCACATGACCTCCAATTTGTTCCTCATGGTTTTGTATCCATGCCGAAACTAGACTGGTGCCATATGACTCTATGTGAAGATTAATTACACATTAGTTCAATGTTAAATTTACAAATACTCTTGACTCAACAATTTTTTGCAAAAATGCGTTTTGCATTGATGTTTCGTGATTGTTTTTACCAGCTGCCCATAGACTGATTTAGATGTCTAAATTAGTTTTATATGAACTGGTTGTCTGTTCTTTTCTTAGTACAGGGACACATGTCTGTTTTTTTTTTTTTTTTCTCCCTGTGATAATCAGATAAACTGTATGCAGTGGATACACTAGGTGTTTGAAACACTTTAATTGGCAGTTATACCACAGTGCTGTTGAATTCTCAATTCTGGTTGGTCAGAAGGTGTTGATTAATTTTCTTTAAGAGCAGCGCAGACAATAGTCCCAGCTGCAAGGTTCATGTTAATGTGCTTGTTCTCTTGTTTGTTTATTTAGCATTTTTGTTTTCAGTCTCAGCACTTTGTCACAGTGAGCGGTAAAGCTGTATCTTTACAAAAGTCTTGAGGAGAAAAGACTTTCTTTTTTTCTCTGTAACATGACAAGCTGTTTTTTTTTTTTAAAAAAACCAATCAGTTCAATCTTAGTTCTGCCTCACATCTCTCTCTCTCTCTCTCTCTCTCTCTCTCTCTCTCTCTGGCCTAGTTAAAAGCGAGTGCTGTAACAGTAGCTGAGCCCGTGAATGGCCTGTGCGTGGGAATGAGCACACCAGCATTGTTCTCCAGCAGGAGCTAAGAATGTGTTTTGTAAAGGATTTTGTACTGAGCAATGAAACTAATCTACCTAGTCCCAGGATGATGCTGGTTCTTAGTGAGGGTGTGTTTGTGTAGCCTCTGAGAGTGTGTGTGTGAGGGTATGTTAGAGAGGGAACTACTGTCATCCCACCTATGATCACTGTTGGATACAACTAAACTGGCTTATTATTACTCTTTTGGTCCTCTCAGGACTTGTATCACAGATGCTCTCTGTGGTGTAAGACACAATGACATCTTGGCAGCCCACTTACTGTTTATTGAGTTCAACCTCTTTTACTCCTCTGACATGAGGATTCAGCTCACATGGCTGCGCCGTGAGAGTCTCATCAGTGTCCAGGTGGTGGGATCGGTACCTGTCCTCTGTTCCTTTGCTCCAGATGTCACCTAGTGGGCTTTATGAGCTCCAGCTGTGCCGGCCACCTGGCCCCACTTCACCATCCAACACCTTCCTAACTCTACTGAGTGCTGACCTAGATACTGGGCCCCAGGGAGCGGATAACAGCACCGCACTACAAACAAACAACCCCAATCTGTCAGATGCAGGGGACGGCAGAGGAAAGAGAGATTGTTAACTCTTGGGGAAAGAGAGAATGGTGTTGTCTTGTGTTATTTTCTCAAGTGTCTGTGAGGATATTTAAATATCCTGGCCAGTTTAAATATGTTTTATGTCAGTGCCACTGGACGCTTGGGACAGTTTGTTTAGTTTAGTTTTTTTTTTCCATTGGATTAGTGTCAAAATGCCACTATTGTTTTGACTTTCTAGTGTTACCCTCTGGATTTTCAATGTTCACTGACACTGTCTAAGATCTGTAACACACCAAGCCAATGTCAAGTACCTAGTGCCAACCAAGGCAGACACTTCTTCTGTGAAGAGTTGCACTCAAAGGCACCACAAACAATACAGCTTGACTAATTTAAACTAATTGATAAAGTGAAAACCCAATATGTCTACATCCAAAACTGCATTCTCCTCAGTCTTCGATTTGCCTCTCTTAAGGGTCTCTGAAAGATTCTGTGTTGGGAAGTTCTCTGTTTTTCAGGGAGGATTAAATTAGGACCCATTTACCAACCTAACAGACTGAAACATGAAATGCAATGGGGCATGCTGCTATAGGCAAATAATAAATTACCGTGCTTTTCCATTACTTTCTCATAATGGCATGTTCTGTTTTATTCCTCTTATACCAAAGCAATTTGAAAATGTTTAAAAATTTTTATTTATTAAAGAACGACGTATCATTTTTATCCATTATCATTTCGATATATTCTCTCTTAATGTTAATTTTAAAAAAATAAAAATAAATTTGAAAACGCAGCTTGTCATGTTACCGAAAAACCACAAAGTCCTCAGTCCTGAAGACCTTCCCATGGAGGAAAAATTAAAACACTGACCCTGGCTGCTCCAAAACACCCCCAAACCCCTTACTGCATTTGTTAAGTCATTTAATATTAGTCTTGGATTATGTGGAGTGCCTGACATGCGAAATTAAACAAAACCGTCTGAACAATCAGATTCAAGAATTCAACAACTCTTTTGTACAACTAGATTCTCATCATCCTAAACAATATGTCCGAGCCGTCTCCCAGTACCACGTCTATAGTGATATTTATGCTGTTTGAAATGTAGCCAAACAAAGTAGCCTGCATACCAATTTGACACCACTGTTAAGCTGTGTAAATTGTTTGCCATTGGTCAGTGGAATACCAGTAGTCAGTTTGCTCTCATTTGGCCATTCTGTTGTGTTAAAAAGAAAAAAAGAAAAAAAAAAAAAAGAGCCAGCACCAGCAGATAGGTGGAAGTTGATAAATAATGAACAGATGGGCAGAGCTTGAGTAATGAATGTGTCACTGGCCTTTTCTGCTTGTTAGGCCAAATAGCTAATCTGAGAACTTTTCCCTACTGGCCTACAATGCTGATTCACCGATGCTGTTTCAGTGCAAAAGATGAAGAAAATGCTGCACAAACTACCGGAGACACTCAGACACCGAAGCTTGATGGCGTCTCGTGTTTGGAAGTAGACTTTGTGTGTCGTGGCCACAGACTCTGCTGATGTCAGTCAGGAACTGAGTGCTGTTGCTCTCAATCATGGCTCAAAGTCTACTCTGTATTCCAGCTACTGAGATGATCTTAACTCGCTCGGCACTCTCCTTGCTAATTTCAACCCCACCCCACCCTGAAGGTCTTGGGGTAGCCAGCTTTGTTGTCCAAGACGCCGAGGTGAGCGATTGGGCCTGTTCTCAGTCATCAGCCGGCACCAGAGCCTGCTTCCTTAGAGAAACAGACCATGCATTGTTTTCCTAGCACAGTGGCAAGCAGTCAAAACCAGCTCAGCGGTTGATCTGCACCACACACACACACACACACACACACACACACAACCAGTCTTCTGGACTGCTTAAAGAAGCAGCACATTGCCCCCCTTTTCAGCACCACATTTCCTTTCGTATGTGCTCCTGATAAACAAAAACAGACCCAGTATTTTTGTGGCTGTGTTTTTTGTGTGTGCTTGTGCCTCTCCTGTTTTTGTTTGCTCATTTGCACATTCCCATGTAGTAATGATGTTTGCTAATGGCCTGACGCTTCCTGATCCTGGAGATGGAGCAAAGTGGTGTGTGTCTGCATTCAGTGTTTCTTCCTGCTCCACACACACACGCACACACACACACACACACACACACACACACACACACACACCCTAAAGCTATTTATGTTTTTCCCTAATTCCAATTTTTATAGTCCACCACAGAGCAGAACGTGTCTGTTATGGATTGCTGGTAAACATGCAAGTGGAGTCTTTCAGGGATTTGGGTTTTTATTGTTCAGGCCTGGTTCTGATGTGCCTCATCTGTGTGTGGCATACCACTCCCTGCTCTTAGAGAAGTAAGTAAGTGTGTGTGTGTGTGTGTGTGTGTGTGTGTGTGTGTGTGTGTGTGTGTGTGTGTGTGTGTGTGTGTGTGTGTGGGGCTAGAGATGGAACAAGAAGATCTCTGCAGTGTTTAATATTTAAAAAATCTGCAACACAGAGAGAGCAGAGTGCCCAAGGCAGAGCAGAGGCTACAAGGGGATACATTCACAAGGCATCTTTTAAATAAATCTAATATCCGCCCAACTTTCCTGTCGGATGTTCACACCGAGTGCAGCAGCAGTAATTTTCCCTCATGTCCTTTTCCACTGTCTAATAGCTCAATATTTCCAGCCCAGTCCACCAGTAGAGCTGCTTTTTCTGCACATGATCATAAGAGCTGCAAAACCTAGTAGCTCCCACAGGGGTCACATGCGATCCATCGTAAAAGGGACGTTAATCACGGTTATCTGACCTTAATCACCGCCGGCAACCAAATTGAACCAAATCTATTTTGTGCACCACATCTGTATCATATGTGCCATTCCGTGTACTGAAGAAAGAACAGAAAACCCATTTAAATATATCTCGCATATAATGGAAGTGCAGCTGTTGGCACAGTTTAAACATTTAAGTGAAGCATATTTTTTGTGAGGTGTGTGTGTGTGTGTGTGTGTGTAGACACGACTACTTTTTCCAGATGGAAGAATGTATACATACTGTACAAGAATTGTAAGAATTACGTAGCCAGTTTCTGTCTTATCACACCATGAAACCTTCAAGAAAGTGTTTTTTACTGTATTACGTGTGTCATGACGAATATCATGTGATCGTGTTTGTTTTTTTACTTCTGTCCAAGTCCTGTCTTCACCCTTATCCTGTCTCTGGTTTGTTGCCTGGTTGTATTCGCCTGTTCTGTGTTTCGTTCTGATGAGTTTGTCTGCTTATACCCTGTTGTTTCCACGTCTTGTTGCGAAGTCTTACCATGCAGTTTTAGGTCCAAGTCTTGTTTCCCAGGTTTAGACCTTTTCCTCTTTCCCTTGTTTCTGATTAAGGATTCACCTTGTGTAACTGTATCTGCCTATGCCTTTCTCAGTGCAGAAACGTGTCGTATTTCTTATTATTTCTTATTATTGATTCCCAGCATTCTATCTGTACTACTATTGTATTTCTTTATTATTTAGGCATCAATGTCTAATTGATTTTTTTTTTTTCCCCTTCTAGCATATTCCATCGGTACACAGTCAGGTTTTGTTGTGAAAAAGGATTTCTTTAAAAAAAAAAAAAAAAAAAACTGTTAATAGTGAAATGTGAAGGCGAATGTATGGTAACCCATCCAAGTTGGTGCACACACATTAGAAGTTGAGTAGTGAACACACCCGGAGCAGTGGGCAGCCATTTTTTGCTGCGGCGCCCAGGGAGCAGTTGAGGGTTAAGGGCCTTGCTCAAGTGCCCAACAGTGGCAGCTTGCCGGTGCTGGGATTTGAACTCACGACCTTCCGATCAGTAGCCTAACTTCTTAACCACTGAGCTACCACCGCCCACATTGCTAAAACTGACAGGTGTATAGTATAAGCACAAACCTTACACCTTTACACGCACAGAGTGAGCACAGGGACTTACTAGGGAACGAATTGACGGGATCCTCATTTATTACATCCGATCCCACTGACCTACCTCCATCTTCATCAGGCTTTGATCAGTGCCACTGTGAGTTTGTTACTGGAATCACTGAAGACCCTAGAGCTATGAGATTTTGAAAGATGCGACTGTGCTTTTGAATATTGTATTATTTTTTCCTAAACAAAATTCCCGGTAAAGAATGAACTTGTGGCGTCTGCCTGTCATGGAAACTGGAGACATTCTTCTTGAAATCATACTCAAGCCACACAAATCCTTTCTTCTACTTTTCTGGATTTTTCCATAGTGATCATCATTATATGACTCATGTTTATTGTCAACACTTCCCCTGAGAGTAAAGCCATGTTTTAATAACCCACCCATCATAAAGAACCTCTACAAAGAAATGCTTAGAGTTCTAGAAGTAGTTGTCACTTGCCATCAGATTAGCTATTGCGTCGGTTACAATTCCAACAAAATCTAATTTGATGCAGCATATGAGCAAACAGGATCTGGATATCTTTAATGGATATTTGTGAACGTGCGAACACACACACAAAAAAAAAAAACAACCTTGAGCAACGGGCGCTGCATTTTTATTGGGTGAAATGTTGTGGCAAGGGTCACCAGAAAATAGGCAGCGGTGACCCCTGACCCTTGGTGTCTTTCTCTTTCGTTTTTGCACCTTAATCCTTACACATTCATCCTCATGTCATTCAGGACACCTCTTTACAGCCATTCTTTTGCAGGGAAGGTTCTGCACTGCGTGTTGGTCTGGTAAATAGTAAATGCTAGTGCCCTCATTTGGTCAGAACTAGTACTGCCATTTCTGGATGTGTAAATATATTACATATTTCACTTTTTCGACAGACGTTTTCTAAATTTAAATAGCTGAATATCTCTCATTTCCTCAATCAGACTGTCATTCTGGCAGAACTGCTCGCCTTTCCTTTCCCCCCATCTTTGAGCTCTACTCCGCACTCTTATGAAGTATGATTTATGGACTCCCTTATTGAATTGCACTTTTTTTTTTTTTTTTTTTACTCAATATGGTCAAGGTATTTATACCTCAGAGTGATCTGTGTATAGTCTTTCACAGCCGACAGCGGAAGCTCGGCTCTGCCGGGACAACACACAAAGCAGGACACAGAGCAGGTGCTGTCTACAGTCCTGATTGAGTCACTTAACCTCAAGCTGAGGGAAGATAAAGCACACACGGGACAATCAAATCTTATTATCACCTCCATGCTTTGAACAAGTGACAACACGTGTGGGCTGAAGAAGAGGTGGGATGGTAGAATGAAGAGGAGGAGGAGGCAGCGGCGGCGGTAGTGAGGCTTGGTGATGAATTAGAACAATATCAGAGAGACAGCACTGTACTCAACTCAGACTTCTTGAGTTTCCATGCGGCTTGATTTCCTGCTGAGATTGCCTCGCTGCTTGATTGCCGCAGGCCAGTTTGATTCAAATGCTACTTAACGCAGACCCCAGTGCCAGCACACACACGGTCTCTCTCCAGGCGTCAGCTCTTCCAGGGATCGTCTTTGGCTTCCGTCTGCACCGCAGTGGAAAGTTTTCCATCTCTCATAATCATCTCCACCACCAGTGTGTACTCCTGGGGAGATAAATGTAGCCATGATGAAGCATTTGGAATTGTCTTTCAGACAGCCGAACACATTATTACCTCTGTCGTCCTGCCACAGAGACGTTTTGTGGCATGACCTCTGAGTGGCTCTCTTTCTGTAGTCAGTCTGCTGCTTTAATTTGCACCATCAGCCACGGTTTTGAAGATGCACTGATGTAATCAAATGGGAATATGAGAATGTGATGAGTAGACGGCTAATTGTTCTATAATGAGGTAAAAGCTTGTTGCAGGACGTGTTTGGTGTAAATGGAAGCCGAGGAGCAGTGAAAGAAAAGAGTAACAGCGCCCCCTTCAGGGCGGAATCAGTTTATCCCTGCTAATTTCTTCGGTCACCTCATCTACAGTGTATCTCTATAGTATATTATCTGTACTATTCCACTGTCTCCCAAGATGTGTCATTACAATTTAACATTTTCATTGGGATTGGATGTTACATCTAATAAATACAAATAAAACTACTACAAAGGTTGCATTAATGAAGCTACAATTTGAACAGGTTAGATCAGATTAAAGTAATTTATAGAGACTTGCATATTTTCCTTGTGGCATGATGCTTCAGTGTGTAAAAGGATAAAAGAATATCACACTTTTCTCAATTTTTTCCCCGCTTGGCCCATTACCCCAGAATATATGAGAATTTCATTTAAAACCCATAAGGTGTGGAAACCTTTGCACTCAGTTGTGTGCTTTATAGTGTGAAACAATATCAGAGTAGTGCAGAACTGGAAATATTTTCATTGATTTTGATCTTGCCTTGGTTTCATGCTAATTTGTACTGCCTTGTAGATTTTGCTCAGAGTTATGATGTTCACTTATTGAAATTAATTTATTCATTTATCATTATTTAGTCTGCTGTGTTTAATGTGATGTTGCACTCTGAACAGCTGAAGCAGAACAGACGACTTGCTGACATTTGACAAAATAATTAAAGACAGAAGCTCAATCTCAGCTGGTTCCTTATTGGTGCTCAACTTTATTACATTATGATCCTCCTCTCTATAGTAGAATCAGTGCACAAGTCCAGATCATTGTGTCACTGTGATGAATACAATTTGAGATGTAATATGATTTGTATTAGAAGTGATTTTAAAGAAATGACTAAACATTTGCCTTTTCATATCTAAGAGCTTTAGTTAGGAATGGCTAATTTATTGCCCTTTTATTGCCATTTCATCTTTAATCATTGTAGTAGAGAAACATTGACCTTGCCAGCATTGTTTAGGTCACGAGAAAATATTTGTGTTGAATACAAAGACACATGTCTGGAATATAAAGACATATTTCTGAAGCTTGTGCTGTCTTACAGCTAGAATTAACAAATGTCTTTGATATTTGAAGTCCAGTGTTTGTTTGTTTGGTTGTAGAGGTCGACCAGTTGATCGGTTTTGCCGATTAATTCAGCACTGATGAGTGATTGCTGGAACTATCAGTTATGTGCAGAAATCCACACCGATAGTTTTTCCCGGTCGCGTCCGTTGCGAGAACGGCCGAGACGGGTCCGTTGTCATTATACAGTATGAGAGCGGCCTCTAGAGGCAAAATAAAATCACTGACAAATTTTGTCTTACTTGAAGTGTTTTTGGATGTCTCTGTTTTTATTTGTTATTTGAAGTGTTACTTTCTTGTTCAGTTTTGGGTGTATATCTTTTTATTTGCTTTAATATTTATTAATAGTTAATATATATTAATATTTATATGTTTATTTGTTTTACAAAAGTACAGTACATTTTCATGGTACAGTCAGTACTGTTTGTTTTTGTAATAAAGTTCAGCAACATTTTACTTTGAGTGTTATGTTTTTCATTGAGTATCAATTTTAAATACTATCGGGTGATTCGGCAGGTACTGCCCAACTTAGTTATGGGTATCGGTAAAATCCACTATTGGTTGACCTCTAGTTGATTACATACTCGTCTTGGGATGTGTGTATATATCTGGCAGTCAAAACAATTCATCTCTCTCTCTCTCTCTCTCTCTATATATATATATATATATATATATATATATATATATATATATATATATATGTATATATATATATGTATATATATGTATGTATATATATATATATGTATATATATATATATATATGTGTATATATATATATATGTATGTATATATATATATGTATATATATATATATATATATATATATGTATATGTGTATATATATATATATATATATATATATATATATATATATATATATATATATATGTGTGTGTGTGTGTGTATATATATATGAAGTGTTTACACACACTGTGGGGAAAAATGTGTGGAGCCAAACAGGAAATGTACTGTTTTTAATTTAGCAATGAATAAAACATTAACTAGTTAACAAACGAAGACTGAAGCAACATATACAGTAAGTTAATACAAAATAGCTTTTCCTTTAGATTTTTTTGGAGTATACTTGCGGACTTCCTTTAACAGAGAGACGTCACTGTTTTTCCATTGTGTTGGGTATATTAACATGAAGTGGCTTCTAACTTTCAGTGATCTGCAACACTTTAGTGTATTAAAAGAACGTCTGGCCGTTTCTGGCCGTGTTTAAATAGGATTACATGATTTGTGGATTGTACCTGACTGTTATTCTAAACATAAATACAGGCAATCTAACGCTTCTTTCTCCTGATGGATGAAGAGAGTGCCCTTTAAAGTTTAAAGATGAGCAGTGAATTAGACTAACAAGCCAACATACAAGTCTGCTAGTATAAAATTTAAGTCAGTGTTAGTTTAGGCTGCGTGGTAGGAATGTCTAATAGAGCTTTTATAAACTGCACATCATCCTCAGCTTTCTGTTCCCTTTCCTTTCCACTGTTTCTGTTTTGAGGTTTTGGCTCCAGACCGGTTCATTTTCATTTCGCCCTGACTCTGTGGCTTTGGACCGAGGGCTGTTTTTAATGTGAAATCTGACTTTTACAGTTGATTTAAAGCATGCTTTTCAGGAAAAGAAAGTGGGGAAGTGAGGAAATGGGCCTGCTGTTTTAGAGACAGGGCCTAATAGGGATCCAACACATAATTTTACAGGGAACACTAATGCTAGCTGTACTTTAATTGCCTGGTTGTTGATTCTAACACTTTATAATATAGAATGATCACACCTAAAGACTCTCACAGCATGTTTTCATTCAAGATTCATTTTGATATTCTTTTTGTCGTTGTTTCTGCGACGGTTTAAACATGTATTAGCTAGCCCACCGGACAAGTGAAAGATCCAGTGTGCTGCCTGGAAGCCTAACTAACGAGCCTAAATAGCGGTAGCTAATGTAATGAAAAAAATATATATCGCGCTAGTTAGCTAGTTCAGTGCATTAATACAGACACAAACAAGATGACTGCATATTGTGCTAGCAGGAGAGTATTTTAACAGCTTTACATTTTGCACTGGTCTGTATTTTGCTGGTTTTGTCAGTGCACTTGTGCAAGTTCCTGATTCTGGAAACACCACATGTGCTATCTGTACAGTGTAATTAATCTGACTAGTAAAAGTGGATGTGTAATGCAGCAGTCAATGGGATTCAAGAACAGGAAACTGAGGCTACATTGGGCACAGGCTCACCAACACTGGTCAAAAAAAAAAGATTGAGGAACCTCAAGGGTCGATGTGTTGTGTGTTCTAAGATGCTTTTGTGTTCCCATCGACTACCTGTCAGCCCAAACTAGTCTGGCTTTTCTCCTCTGACCCCTCGCATCAACAAAGTGTTTGTTTTTTCCCCACAGAACTGCCGCTCACTGGATGTTTTTTGTTTTTTTGCACCATTCTGTGTAAACTCTAAATACTGCAATGTGTGAAAATTCCTGCCGATTAGGAGTTTCTCAAATACTCCGACCAGTTTGAAGATGTTCCTAAAAAGTAGTCAGTGATCGTATATATATTAGGCAATACACACACTTTTGTTTTAAATGAGGTGTGCCAAGAAGTGCCACATTTTATCCCCGTCTGGCAGGTGGGCGGTGTGTTCATTTTAAACCCTGCTGTGTGATAGAATTACAGACCCATTGTCAAAACATTTTCAGTGCCTAAGGTCATGTACTGAACAAATCCGTGATAAAATTTCATTCCCCTTAATAAAATGATCAGTTCATTACTTCCACACTGCACCTGATTCCTGTGAACCTCACTTTCAGCCTAGATTCAAGTAATAGAAGTAGAAGAGATGTAATGACTTAACGTTTAAAACGTAATGTTTTGGCTTTATTGCACCATACAAGCTTCTTTGCTGCTAAATAAAATATATATATATATCTGTCATGTATTTATAGAGACTTTCTTCCCCTGCAAAACATATGAGGAGCCAAGGATTCCCATGATTAGTGATTGGAAACTCGAGTTTTTATAATAGCCATTCATGCAAAAATATTTGTTTAAGACAACGTAAGAAGAGACGGTTTAAAAAAAAAAAAAAAAAAAAAGAAACTGACAGCCAGTGTGTAGTGGGTCTGGTGGCTCTTCTGAAACGTCTTAGATTTCAGATTATAAAGTCTAAACTAATATCATCATTCTCTGTCTGCAACAGGTTAGCTGATCCAGCCGGAGTCCAACACCAACAGCTAGTGGACACTGAAGTGTGTAAGTCCTGCTCATTTCTGTCTTTTCCTCTTCTCTTAATTCATTACCTTACATATTCGCTGCACATACCTCATAACAGTCACACAGGAAGTGAATCAGACTTTGGTTTGGCACTCGTTCAGTCAGTGGTTATCAGTGGCTTGATGAACAAAAATAGGAAGACACTTGCAACTGCATGGCTGGTTCCTTTTTTTTCAGTCAGGCAATAAGCGACCAACCACCAACTGATATATCTCTGTTGCTGTATGCTATGTAAAGTAGCAATGTAAATTGACAGCAGCACCGATTGCGGCGCATAACCTGGAACTTCTCAGAGGAATAATGAAAACACGGTATAAGCCAACAAATTAGCACCAGAATCACTAAACACATCACATTTCGCAGAGTTTTTTTTTTTTTTTTCCTGTGATTGTTGTGGCCACAAATGCTTGATTTTGCTGCAGGTTTTTTCAAAATTTGCGATGAGGTTTTTTTTTTTTGTGCTTTTTTGCAGAAAACTACTTGAATTGCACGAAATTTCACAGTGAGGTTTGTTGGTAAAAGAGACCTTTTAGCTGTACTCATGTTCGACGCACGTGAATCAAGGAGGGCTCTGGTCGAATGTGCATTGTGATGACATCACAGAAAAATCTGCAATAATTTTGGAAATTTAGATTTCTGTGATCGCAAAATCCTGGAGGGTTTGATGCTTTTCAGGGGGGACATTTCCTTTGCTTATATTTTGTCTTTCACAACATCAAATCCATTTTTAGCATCACACCTCACACCTCCGGGGTTGCGGGTTCGATTCCCGCCTCTGTCCAGTGCGTACGGACTTCGCATGTTCTCCCCGTGCTTCGGGAGTTGCCAGGTACATGCATTGTAGGCTGACTGGCATCTCTAAATTGTCCATAGTGTGTGAATCGTTGTGTGTGATTGTGCCCTGTGATGGGTTGCCACACCATCCAAGGTGTCCCCTGCCTTATGCACCGAGTTCCCTGGGATAGGCTCCATGCTCCCTGCGACCCTGTGTAGGATAAGCGGTACAGAAAATGGATGGATGAATCCATGACCATACCTGTCTGTTCTCCTAGAGATGTGTTGGGAGAGAGAAGGGGGGGAGTGACGCCCACTGGGATCAGGGCTAAGGAGCGGCTTGGAACTGAGCTCGTACCGAGAGATTACTCCTAATCCTGAATGTGCGAAGAGCTCAGACTCTCACTTTGCTAGGTACTGTCTGAGAATAAAATCTGAAAGAGCGCTGATGTAGTCTGCATGCAGAAATAAAATGGAGAATTAGAATCCGTTGGGAATATACAGATGAACACATATTGATTAGAATAAATTCAGTACAGCAATGGATTCTTTTCCCGTTTACTCAAATTGTTTAGCTGAGAGAGAGAGAGAGATTTGTTGGTCATGAAAGTTTGCCAATGCATTCAGAAAAACTGGTCCATTATAATATGAACGAAGGAACAAGAAGGATTGCAGCAATTCTGTTGATTAGTTTTACCGTAAACCAAGCAGTGTGTGTGTCGAGCAGCTAAGAGCTATAACACTCGTATACATCCGAAAACATCCTCGACAGAATAAATGGGAGAAAAAACGGAGATAAAAGTAGATGTGAAAAATACAAAAATACAGTAGATACATGATTGACACGATTCGTCAACGATAAGATCTTTTTCTTTTTTAAATAAATCACAGGCTGTTATTTCAACAATAACATGTATACACCAACGTTCATTTACTCCTCATATTTTCTTCTGAATTTCAAAGCAGATCAGGCAGTAATGATCATTAACATTAAATGAACTGTAATGTTAATAGTTATAAGTTTCAGGTCATTTAATGTGATCCTGCAGTACCGTCTTTTGCCTTTAGGAGGGGGCAGATGACCAGAAATTTGCACAGTGCTATTTAACAGAACGTGTGAATCACAGCGTCAGTGCTGTGTCCGGGAGGTTACTGCTTTCAGCAGGTGTCTGGGAGAGTGACCACCACCCTCACATATCTCCAGCTGCAGTCAGTCTCAGAGCTGAGAGCAAAACTACAGAAGAATGACAGCTTCTTACTTTCCTTTCCTTCTCTCCCTTCTTTCCTTCCTTACTTTCTATCTTCCTGTCTTTATGCCTGCCTGCCTTGGTAAATGGTAAATGGTCTGCACTTATATAGCACCTTTTAACCTTAACGGTTCTCCAGAGCGCTTTACACTGTTTCTCATTCACCCATTCACACATGCACTCACACACCAATGCAAGGTGGGAGCAACTTGGGGCTTGCCCAAGGACACTTCGGCATGTGGAGGAATGTGGAAGCATGTGGAAGCGTGTGGGCCGAACCGTCAACCCTGCGATTAGTGGACAACCCTGAGCCACAGCCGCCCTCTTTCCTTTCTTCCTTCTTTCTTTCCTGCCTTCCTTCCATCCTTCTTGTGTGCCTTTCTTCCTTTGCTCCTGTCTTCCAGCCTGCCTGCCTTCCTGCCTTCCTTCCTTCCTGTCTCCCTTTCTTATTTTCTGCCTTCCTTCATCCTTTTTTCCTGCCTGCCTGACCTCTTTTCTTCCTGCCTTCATTTTATCCTTCTTGTGTGCCTTCCTTCCTTCCTTCCTTCTTGTCTTCCTTCTTTCCTGCCTTCCTTTTCTCCTGCCTGCCTGACCTTTCCTTCCTTCCTTCCTGTCTCCCTTTCTTATTTCCTTCCTTCTTGCCTTCCTTTTTTCCTGCCTGCCGGACCTCTTTTCTTCCTGCCTTCCTTCCATCTTTCTTGTTGCCTTCCTTCCTTTGCTCCTGGCTTCCAGTATTCCTTCCTTCCTTCCATCCATCCTTCCTTACTTACTTACTTACTTATGTACTTTCCCCCTTTCTTCTTTTCTGAAGTCCTTCATCCTTTTTTCCTGCCTGCCTGACGTCTATCCTTCCTGCATTCCTTTTACCCTTCTTGTGTGCCTTAGTTCCTTTCTTCCTTTCTTCCTTCCTTCCTTAAGTTCAAACCTAAGTAGCCAACTACAGTGGAAGACTTTTCATTAATATTCAATATACAATATTATTATTTTTCTACTCCTTAAAGGTTTTTTTTTTGTGTGTGTGTGTGTGTGTGTGTTTGTTGCTTTGGTAAAGTGACCTTGGGGCACTAGATATTTTGAACACACACAAACAAACAAATTAATAATAATTATTTTATAATAATAATTATTCATTTATTTAATATTGTGTTACTGATGTATTTGTTTGTAATTAGTTAATTATGACGGGGTGGTACACATCATGGCACTGGCCTAATGTGTATATATCCATCCTTATCTTAATTAGCTGTATTTTTAATCTCCTTGTTATAACTTCCTGTTGTGCTGTATCTACTCTTTCTTTTTTTTTTTTTACACTCAGTATGAATGAGTGCATTGCTTTATATTTATCCTCCATCACTTCTGTTAAAACTTGTGGTGACCAAAAGATGGCGCCAAAGCTGTTTTGTGTCTGCCACATTGTAACCATGAGTCTGTAATGAAGCAGCACCACAGTAAAGTAACCGAGCATTATTTTAGAGTGGTGTGGGAATGAATTCATTAGGGATTTTATTGCTACTTTTACAGGCTTCTTTTTGTCTAGCTTCAGGAAATCTCTATTAATAGGAGTTATGCAAATGCATTATAGTTAGGAGTAGGAGTTGGTGACAAAAATAACAGCTCACATTAGAAAAAAGAACGTGTACAACTGAATGTCATGATATGTACAGTATACTGTGCAAAAGTTTTAGGCACATGCAAAGAAATGCTGTAGAGCAAAGATGCCTTCAAAATAATGAAATTTAATGTTTCTACATTTAAAAAAAAAAAAAAAAAAAATTCAGTAAAGAGCAGTAAACAGTAGGAAATGAAAAAAAGTCAATATTTGGTGTGACAAAAAAATAAAAATAGTAGTCCCCGGTACAATTAGTGCAGTTTTATAAGGAAATGAGCTGGTAAGTTTTATTGAGCATCTTACAGAACCAGACACAGTTCTTCTGGAGACTTTGACTTTCACACTTGCTTCTTATTTTTGCAGCAAAACCCAGCAGCCTTCATTGTGTTTTTTGTCTGAAAAGTGTCTCTTGCGTAATATGCTGCTTTCTTTAATGACGTACAAACATTTTTCTGTAACATTTAATTTTGTGCTAGAAAACTGTTTGGGAATCTACAATTTTTTTTTTTTGTACTGACTTGATAATGTAGAAGTCATCAAATAAAAAATCTATAACAAAGTTTGTACTAAAAAAAAAACAGAGTGCCTAAAACTTTTGCACAGTACTGTAGGGCCTGTGAAAACCATTAATATGGTCAAATTGTGAAATACTTTTTCCCCCCCGCATATCCCAGCTTGTGAAGATGCTGGAGTCAGAGCGCAGGGTCAGCCATGATACAGTTTGTACTAAAAAAAAAAAAAAGGGTGCCTAAAACTTTTGCACAGGACTATATATTTGATATTAAAACAAATCTTATATTGAAAAGGAAGAAAAATCTCAATTTTAAAGATTCACCAAGTTCCATTCAATTTGTAATTAATGTAATTGAAAAAAAAACAAAAAAATGCAATAGAAATAATTCACCATACTTGTGATATCTCAGACAAGTGTTGTGACAGTTGCTCATGATATTGATAATATAGTTATTTATTATAGAGTTTTGTGTGTTTTGGGGATCTGACATAAACCTTTATCACAGGATGTACAGTATGGTACTGGGGCGGTGGTAGCTCAGTGGTTAAGAAGTTGGGCTACTGATCGGAAGTTCATGAGTTCAAATCCCAGCACCGCCAAGCTGCAACCGTTGGGCACTTGAGCAAGGCCCTTAACCCTCAACTGCTCCCTGGGCGCCGCAGCAAAAATGGCTGCCCACTGCTCTGGGTGTGTTCACGGTTTGTAGTGTGTGTGTTCACTACTCCCAACTCCTAATGTGTGTGCACTAACTTGGATGGGTTAAATGCAGAGGACAAATTCCAAGTATGGGTTCTATACATTGGACTTCACATGTCACTGTATGGTGTTGTTGGGGTCCAGTGTGGGTTTTTGTGAAGCTTTCGTTTGCTTTAGGAGAGGCTAGACTCTTTCTACTTTAGCAGCAGAGAGATAGCGTTCTCTATAGTTCTAGTTAATGATGTTTCTGTGGCTTCTATGAGGAAAAATGCTTGCTGTCTGTCTGTGTTGCTGGAGACTGAAGCTGAAGTCAGTGGAGCTTAGAGGACATCAGAAAGACTCTCTCTAGCTCTCTGCCTACCAGCTAGCACTAATGAGCATACATCAGAACATGCACACGTGCGTGCACACACACACATACACACACACAGAGCTTCATGTGGTGGTCTGACTTTCTTACATAACTCTCTCTCTCTCTTTACAGTAAATTTCAGAAAATTAGCAATAAATATTATATAAGACCAGTATTTTTCTGGTTGTGATAAAAGCCCCCCCTGGAGAGAATAACAGCACTGAGCATCTTGCTGTAGAGTCTAACAGAACTGGAGAAATGGAGAGTGTTATAACACTTGCCAAGAAACCCTGGACTACTAGCCACAAAACAGCCCCAAAGCATCAGTGATGCACCACCATGTATTACGGTGGCTTCTGGGGTTTTCCACCGCATGCAGTTTCAGACCACAACACAATTGTACTGTTAAAAGTGGCAAATGTTAGATTCATTTTGTGGGTTCCTCTCAGAAGCACAACTTTAATTCTTGCCTTCATTTTGTCTTTCCTTCCTTCTTTTCCTTTTGCATTCCTTCCTTTGTGCTTTTCTTTCTGTTCTTTTTTCCTTCATTTCTTCTTTCCTTCCTTCCTTCCTTCCTTCCTTCCTTCCTGTCTACCTGCCTTACTTTCTTATTTCTTGTCTACCTTTCTTCTATCTTTTTATCCATTTGTTCTTCCTTCCTTCCTTCCTTACTTATTTACTTCCTGCCTGCCTTCCTTTCTTCCTTCTTTCCTTTCTTCATTCTTTCTTAACCTTCTTCCTCATTCATTCTTGCCTTCTTTCCTTCCTACATTCCTTCCAGCTAGACTGCCTTCAATCTTTCCTTCCTTTTCTTGACTTCTGTGAACTTGAACACTTTTTTTTGTTTGTTTTCTCCATGATTTTGTCTGTGTGCAGCAATAAAAACAATTGCATTGTTTAAATTTTCTTTGGGGGTCATTAATTTTGCCACCTATGATTTTGAGAGGAATTGCTTAAAAAAAAGTGGTTATATGTTATAGGAAATTTTGTTATAGGAAAGGTACATGGTTTCTCTAGTAATTTTGCTTGGAAAACATTGTGTGCTATGTTTCTTGTATACACTCATTTTCTCTCGAAGGGTGCCAATAATTATAATAGCGACCTAAATGAGAGTCTGCCTGAGCAGCTCTGCTCATATCTACCCCGTTCCTTCTCAATCTCGTCTCACCGAGTGCTGAGTGGGGAGAAAGAGAGGGGAGGAGCAGTAGACCACGTGCATGTGTGTATGCTTGTGCGCGCTCACTCGTGTGGATGTGTGTTCGCGCCGGGTTCCCATGCATTTGCTAGACCTGCACTGGGAGAGGGGCGACTCACACCTCCACACCTCAAGCGTGTGTATGTGTGTGCGCCAGGAATAGGACAGGACAGAGCAGTAGAGGCAGCTGCTGTTAGTGGGTGAGGGTCTAGCATGGCGCTGTTGCTGGACTGTCCGCCCTGCGTGGGTGCCTACTACTGCCTCATGAGGACCAGGTTCAAGAGGAGGCGCAAGAAACGCTCCGAGCGCAAAGGTCAGCTAACCCGCACCATCGCACACCAGAGCCAGGGCTCAGACTGAATATAACGTTCAGCCTGTATTCCTAAACTCTAGATCTCTTTAGTTGTAGAAGTGAGGGTTCGATTGTTTAAGTGTTTGGTGGGTAGATGTGTATGTTTATGGGTTGTGTATTGTTGTGCTACGCAGCAACATCCTGCAGCTCTGATTCAGGTGACTCCTGTCTCTCTGAGGTGCTGGATTTGTATTAATCACTAGGCAAGCTGGTGGATCTCCAGTGCTATCACTGTGTTCCTGAGCTATTGCTGAAACAATTAGGCTATATGCTTAATAACCCACACAGTTCTTTTTAGACCAAACAGTTTATAGGATAGTATCCAGAGTGTGTGTGTGTGTGTGTGTGTGTGTGTGTGTGTGTGTGTGTGTGTGTGTTTATTTATTTATTTATTTTAAATTAAAATAACTCATGAATTTTTTTCCCCATATGATTTCAGTACATATGTTGCTACAATCGCTATGATCGCTTTAGGACTGCTATTGCGACCGACAGTTTTGCTCAGTGAACAGTTGATAACTTCAACAAAATAGAATTCTTGTGAAAATTATAATGAATTTCCTGGTTACACAATTGCAATTTTTGACCATGAAGCACACAGTTATAGAAGGGAATTATTTAATAATCGCACTACTCGGTGTCACCCAGATGAGGATGGGTTCCCTTTTGAGTCTGGTTCCTCTCAAAGTTTCTTCCTCGTATCATCTTGGAGTTTTTCCTTTCCACCATCGCCTCTGGCTTGCTCATTAGTGATAAATTCATAAATTTAAAAATGTATATCCTGAATTTACATATTTCTGTTAAGCTGGGGGGGGGGGTCTTTTTAAAACTTTGTAACCTGGAAAGCAAAATACCGCCAACTCTTTGTTGTGTTTCAGGGCAAGTCAAGCAATAAGTGTATGATTCAGTGTGTATTTTATGCCAGATGCTTTGCTTCTATAGCTCTAGCATGACTCCAGGTCCATTGAATTTGTCTAAATTCCATTTATTTTCATTCCACCACCCTATCCTGGCCAGAGTCATGGTGGATCCGGAGGCTGTCCCCAAAACACTGAGCATGAGGTATGAATACACCAATCGGTTGTCTGTGTTTTGGGGAACACGTAAAGTTCCCATGTAAAAACCCTTCAAAGAAAAGGGTTCCAAACTTGAACCCTTTAGGAAACCAAGAACTATACAAAGCTGCCAAGTGAAGGATCTGGTGGTGGTTTTTACTGTTAGCTTTCCTGTGATTATTGAATCATTCATAGTAGGGTATAATATGATTTAAGATGAACGAATTAATAAAAAGCTAAGACTTTATAAAGCTAAGCTGGGGCTGTTGATCCTTGAAATGTCGAGGTCCACACTGGTAGACTCTCCTCTTAAGTTTACCCCACAGGGTTTCAGGAGATTGGGACTTTTATTGCCAAAAAGCTCTATTTTGGTTTCATCTGACCATAGAACCCGATCCCATTTGAAGTTCCAGTAGTGTCTGGCAAACTGAATACACTTTTGAGTTTGATTTTGGATGAGAGTAGAGGCTTTTTTCTTGAAACCCTTCCAAACAACTTGTGGTGATGTAGGTGACTTCGGATTGTAGTTTTGGAGACTTTCTGACCCCAAGACGCAATTCTCCAGCTGTGATCCTTGGAGATTTTTTGGCCACTCGAACCATCTTCTTCACATTGTGTTGAGACAATATAGACACACGTCCAATTCCAGGTTGATTCATAACATTTCCAGTTGACTGGAACGTCTTAATTATTGCCCTGATGGTGGAAATGGGCATTTTCAATGTTTGTGCTATTTTCTTATAGCCACTTCCCATTTTGTGAAGCTCAACAACCTTTTGCCGCACATCACAGCTACAGTGGGGGGGGGGAAAGTATTTGATCCCCTGCTGATTTTGTACGTTTTCCCACTGACAAAGAAATGATCAGTCTATAATTTTAATGGTAGGTCTATTTTAACAGTGAGAGACAGAATAACAACAAAAAAATCAAGAAAAACGTATTTCAAAAAAGTTATAAATTGATTTGCATTTTAATGAGGGAAATAAGTATTTGACCCCTCCAACTTAGTACTTGATGGCAAAACCCTTGTTGGCAATCACATAGGTCAGACGTTTCTTGTAGTTGGCCACCAGGTTTGCACACATCTCAGGAGGGATTTTGTCCCACTCCTCTTTGCAGATCCTCTCCAAGTCATTAAGGTCTCGAGACTGACGTTTGGCAACTCAAACCTTCAGCTCCCTCCACATATTTTCTATGGGATTAAGGTCTGGAGGCTGGCTAGACCACTCCAGGACCTTAATGTGCTTCTTCTTGACCCACTCCTTTGTTGCCTTGGCTGTGTGTTTTGGGTCATTGTCATGCTGGAATACCCATCCATGACCCATTTTCAATGCCCTGGCTGAGGGAAGGAGGTTCTCACCCAAGATTTGACGGTACATGGCCCTGTCCATCGTCCCTTTGATGCGGTGCAGTTGTCCTGTCCCCTTAGCAGAAAAACACCCCCAAAGCATAATGTTCCCACCTCCATGTTTGACGGTGGGGATGGTGATCTTGGGGTCATAGGCAGCATTCCTCCTCCTCCAAACACGGCAAGTTGAGTTGATGCCAAAGAGCTCGATTTTGGTCTCATCTGACCACAACACTTTCACCCAGTTCTCCTCTGAATCATTCAGGCAAACTTCAGACGGGCCTGTAGATGTGCTTTCTTGACCAGGGGGACCTTGCGGGCGCTGCAGGATTTCAGTCCTTTACGGCGTAGTGTTACCAATTGTTTTCTTGGTGACTATGGTCCCAGCTGCCTTGAGATCATTAACAAAATCCTCCCGTGTAGTTTTGGGCTGATTCCTCAGCGTTCTCATGATCATTGAAACTCCACGAGGTGAGATCTTGCATGGAGCCCCAGACCGAGGGAGACTGACAATTATTTTGTGTTTCTTCCATTTGCGAATAATCGCACCAACTGTTGTCACCTTCTCACCAAGCTGCTCGGCGATGGCCTTGTGTAGGTCTACAATCTTGTCCCTGACATCCTTGGACAGCTCTTTGGTCTTGACCATGGTGGAGAGTTTGGAATCTGATTGATTGATTGCTTCTGTGGACAGGTGTCTTTTTACAGGTAACAAGCTGAGATTGGGAGCACTCCCTTTAAGAGAGTGCTCCTAATTTCAGCTCGTTACCAGTGTGAAAGACACCTGGGAGCCAGAAATCTTGCTGATTGATAGGGGATCAAATACTTATTTCACTCATTAAAATGCGAATCAATTTTTGAAATGTGTTTTTCTAGATTTTTTTGTTGTTATTCTGTCTCTCGCTGTTAAAATACACCTACCATTAAAATTATAGACTGATCATTTCTTTGTCAGTGGGCAAACGTACAAAATCAGCAGGGGATCAAATACTTTTTTTTACTGAGCTACCACTGCCTACAATAATTGTGGCACACACATATTTAACAAAGATATTATAAACCTGTGTTGTTTGCAATTGTTTGATATCCATGAGAGCAGAGTATTTTTGTGAATTTTTGAACAAAAGATCAAAAGGTTAAACAATTTTTCCACAGCCTTCTTTGCTCATATTTACCGAGGGTGCCAATATTAGTGGAGGGCACTGTGTGTGTGTATATGTATATGTATCTATATATATATATATATATATATATATATATATATATATATATATATATATATATATATATATATATATATATATATATATATATATATATATATATATATATATATATATATATAGTGTGTGTGTATATATGTGTGTGTGTGTGTTTGTATACTAATGAGCTAGCATACACATAGACACATTGATATATGGATAATAGCTGGAAAAAAAACCCCAGCAAATACTCACACAAATCAAAAATTATGGCCAGTCATTGCACCATAAAACTATTTTACTGTAGCATAATACAATGTATTTGTATAGCACATGTCCATTGTCACAAAGCACCTTAGCCATTTCCAACAATAACTTTTTTTTTTCCTCAATGGTGTTACTTCTATAGAAGAACATTAGTCGGTGATAAACTCCACTGTTGGTACTGGTGATAAACTCCAGTTGAAGTGTCTTTAAAAAAAAAAAGAAGTCTTAAAAAGTATTAAATGTAACGCGAGGAGAGCTACAGACACGCCGTACTCAGTGGGCTTGTTGACTGATGAGATTTCGCAGATTAGAGAGTAGATCATTAGTACATCATTGCCTCCTTGGGGTTTGAAGAACTTAATCAGGGTTTGGGTGTAATCAGTGTTCAGCTGTGGAGGCTTGTTTAATTCACCTCCATTTTGTGTCTTAAATCTTTCCTAAATGTACTAGGTCCTTATGGAGAACAGTACAATCAACAGTTGTTTATGTATGTTTACCTCAGGGAGGTTTAGCAAGCATGATCCTTTTGTCTGTGCCTCAGGGTCTTAAAGCCCTACATCTCTGGATTTGTATGGAAGTAAAGTTCTTTTCACTCTCCCCAATCATTGAATGTGTTCTCTGCTCCATGTGTTACAAGAACCTGATGTTATGTTCTAGAGAAGAGGTCAAATGTTGACGCTTTTACATTACCAGTCGTAAATGCTCTGGTATTGTACCCAAAAGTCCAGATGATGCTTAATCTCTTTAGAAGAAAGTCATAAGTCACAGTGAAAGACAAGGTGAAATGGAAATTATGTAAGGAATAATTGCCAAAATAACAGTAGTAATTTACTGTTGTGAAACCTCCCTTTTTTCTCCTCTCGGTTGAAGTTAATAAGACAAATGGACACAAAACAACCAGAAAGTCTTCTTTCCATAAATGTTAAACGAGAGAGAGAGAGAGAGAGAGATACTGTTTATCACTGATATAACATGATAACAGGAACTAACTTGTCTCTTGGATGTTCTGCAACATTAAATCTTTACTATAAACTGTTAAAAGACATGATGTGTCATTCATTAATTAGTTTATTGTATTTTTCGGACTACTCGCACAGTGGGATGGTTGGGCTTGGATAGAGGATACAAGGCGGTCCAGTTGTGGCGGAGTAGGGCTGAGGAAAAGATGCACACTATTTTTAACCATGAGTCTGGCTCTATGCTTGTTCTTCAGGTATGCCAGCACTGAAAAACCAGCCTCACAGAGATAGGTCAAATGGGAAAGTTTTTTCAATGCCTTGCCACTCAGGTCTCGGTATCTACCAGCAGGTCCGGGCTTTGGGTCGGAATTTCTGGTAGCTCAGTGGGTAAGGCGTTGGACTACTGTCATGAGTTCAAATCCCAGCACTGCCAAGCTGCCACTTTGAGCAACGCCCCTAACCCTTAACTACTCGTTTGTATAAATGATATAAATATAAGTCGCTCTGGATAAGGGTGTCTGCCTTATTCTGTAAATACTATATATGTAAAAAATTTTAAAAAATGTGACATCACACCACCCCGAGAATGTTCTGTAACATACAAAAGGCATTGCATTTCAGTGGACGATGGAAAGATTTTTGTTTTGTGATGCATCATGCACAATATGGCCAAATACCTGAAAAAAAGTTAAGAAAGAAAAAGTTCTCTTTTTTTAAAGTTTTGATTTTAGGTTTTCAGAATTCAAAGGCAGGGTTTGTGGTTTTCCTCAGCAGGGCCTCTGAGTGCTCGGGGCCCTGCTGGATTAGCTGTGGAGCCTGCAGGTTCTGAGCTGTGCTTTCAGAAAGCACTACACCACACCTTAGCTGTCTGCCTTAACACCCACTCGCTCTGCAGCAGCCTCACTGAAATGGGAGGCAAAATCCTGAGGTGCTGAAATGGCATTTTCACAGCGCTAAAGCCACATGCCGAGTTAAGATGATTGTCACAAATGGTACTGCGTCTCACTCTTATATCAGCTAGTGCCAGAAACGCAGGATAGAGGCAGCGGAACATGGACGTCTCCTTTAATCTGTGAAATTCTCCCTCACTCATTCAGACACCTGTCCAGATGGAAGTATATGTGTGCTGTATCACCAGCTCGTTGTGTTGCTCCTCATGCTTTGTTTTTCCAGCTCTCTAAGTCGCACGACTGACTCTTCACTCTGGACGAACACTTGATTCTTTTAAGCCTTAACTAGAGTATAAAATCAGTGTATGAAAATGAAACCCCCACAATTACTGACTGGCGGAATCATTTTTCAATCAGATTATCATTCCTAGAAGGAGAGAAAGGTCTCAGCCAGAAGCCTCTCCATTGGGCTGCTGATGACATGTGAAATGAGGAGGAGGACCGGTTTCTGCACAGCCAGCAGAATGACTCAAATGAACTGTTTCAGATGGACTGGATATTAACAATGATGCATGGCTCTCGCTGACAACACCAACTTTCGCAGTTACACATCATTTTAAAGTTATAAAGGAGCGCATAGAGTTTGGGCTCTTCGTTTGATGAATTGTATTTGTTTTCTGTTTGCAAGTGAGCAAAAAATGTTTTTAAAAAACTGCTAAGGTTGCAATTTGCAATATGACATTTTATATCTTTAAAATGAAGCTTCTGTAAAAAATAAAAATTCCCCTTATAACAACTTGTTTATAACTACTATATATTAGTTTTTTACGTGATATATTTATTGCATGGTCCATATTCAAACCAGGTGAAACCGAACTTCAGATTTTTATAACTTTTGTTGTGAAAAATACATTCGTAAATAGATGATAATTTCCTTCCTGATTAGTAATTATTTGGTTTGTTAATTAATTAACAAGTAATTATCCTCTCCAAGGCTGCTGTTAGATGGTAAATGTTTCTCTGGCTGCTGTCGTCAGAGCCGTATCCCATTACCCGCCTGCTAACAGAGACGTCTGCATATTCATTAGGCCAAATGATGCCAGCCCTTATTGTTGATTAAGACGGCTGCGCTATTGTGTGGCTGTTGCCTTGTGGGTGAGGTCTGAACAATGCAGCGGCGCTCTGTTATAGTAGGAAATTAGCTGGGTCACACGAGCGATGCATTACCACGGCCTAATTAGACTTGATTAGCACACTACATAAAGGAGGCTGGGTCATGCAGGGACTATTGTAGTGGAACACTCCTGAGAAAGAGAGAGAGAGAGAAAGGAAGGAAGTGTGTGTCTTGGTCTAGAAGGAGCACGCAATGCAGTTGGCCTCATTAAACAGGCATGCTGAGGCCTCTAACATGTCCGACGAGTAAATATGTGCTTACACAAACAATACATTCTGCCCCATCAATAATAAGAGTCGTCTTCTGCTCTCTGACCTCCTCCATTACTCATTCATTACTGCTGCTGGGGGAAACAAAAAACAATAGAAACCCTCATAGAATTTGTAATGGTTATAACGGGAATTGTATTGGTTTTAATGGAAACTGTAATGGTCCCTGTGGGTCTCTACTGGTAATTTGCAGCCTTCTATTGGTGGCATGTTATGTCTAGTGGACACCATTTAGGACCAGTAATGATAATGGTTTTAATGCTTAACAGCTGGTTTGTAATGGTATTTGGATATCATTGGAATTTCTGTGACGTACTCCTTCCATCCTTTCTTCCTTCCTTACATCCATCCGTCCCTCCATCCATCTATCGTGCTTCCTTCCTTCCTTCATTGCTTCCTTCCTTCCATATTTGCTTCCTTGCACCCGTCCGTTGTGGTGTTTCTTTTTTTCCTCCCTCCCTTCCTTCCATCCATCCATACATACTGTACATCCAAACATTCATTGTGGTAGTACCTTTCTTTTTTTTTTTTTTAACCCCTTCTATCTTGTCTCCCTTCCATACATCCAAACATACCTTGTGGTGGTCTATTTCTTACTCCTTCCTTCTTTCCATCACTTACTCACTCAAGTTAGGGGGGGTGGGGTTTTTTGGGGGGGCTCTACATGGCTGCGCTCTTCCTCTTTTCTCCACGCACCTGCCTGCCCATCAGCATTACCTTCAAATTTATTTATAACGCAGTGAAGTTTTAAACATCACACACACATGCATTCACACACACACGCGCACACACACACACACACACACACACTGATACATAGTGTTGAAGCTTAGCAATCTCTCTGCTTACAAAGTAAAAGACAAACAATACACACACACACACACACACACACAGTCACTAATTTTAATAGTGGCACTATCATCTGTGTACTGCATAATAACACTTTGTAGTAATTTGTCAGCCAGAAAAGACAGCAGTCTGCTTTCTGCTACACACGATGTTAGTGAATATGTGACAGTGGAGCTGCTGCATCTGATCACTTTTCTCAAGTGGGAAAACATGTCGTGTTGCTCTTCGTTTATGATTAATAAACTGCTAAACAGATAACATGTCCAGAGAAGCTCTCTGATCTTTTCTTCAGTAACATGACAAGTGGCTTTTCTTGTTTTTTGTCTTGTTAACTTCAAGACCGAGAGAAAGAGACTGTTGAAGGCGCAATTGTTTATAGCCGCTGTAATAAAGTGATAATAGGAAGTAAATTGTTTCGCCAGACGTTCCACAACATTAAATGTACCCCTAAATGATTACATCATGATGTGTTATTTGTTAAGAAATTAAACATTGTAATTGTTGACAAATTGCTGTAATGAATAAAACACTTCAGAACCTGCTTTTATAGGAAAATAATCAGCTTCGGGGTGATAAAAGGAACACCCCATCTCCACATCACACTACTGCGTCATTGACTATTTTCTTACAACAGCTCACCCCAGAAGTGTTTTATTCCTTAATTATTAAAGGTGTAATTTTATTCACCTGCTTTACAATATTCAGTCCTCAAGCATTGATTTTCAGGATTTTTTTTCATTATTGCCGTTCATTAAAAACTCAATGGTGAAGTTGCGATTATTTTTGTTTTTCATATAGACACATTCTTAACCAAGCATGACAGCTTGTATGAGACTTACAAGTGAGACAGCAGTCACAGTTTCTAAGCTGAACTGTGGAAGTTGGACACTTTGAGTTCGCATCATATGTTTCCAGACTAATTTTATTACCACTGAGCAGCATGCTCTAGTCTCTCAAAGCGCTGAGAGTAGATGAAACTGAAGTCAACGCTGGTCATGAATTAGCAGTCTCAGGTTTCGTCCTTTATTGATATGAAAAGAGGTAATTTTCCTCTCAGAACATTAATGGCAAATGGCTAATGGCAAATGGCTAATTCCCCACACATTCATTTCAGTTTCAGTAAATGTCTTTCCATGCATGACAGTGCAGCTATTGCAGTGGTCTCTCACATTCCCTCGGCGCATTCATCGAGTCCTAGAAATCAAGGGGCACTTTGTCAAAACGTTCTGTCAGCGCCTTTTGTGGTGCAAAGTCCTAAAAGCATTCAAAGTGTACAAAAAAAAAACACCCCGCAATTTGCCGCAAGGTGAAATTGGTGTTGGCAGACTAATTCGAATCTGTTATTGGTCATTAAAGTGCCGAAATTGAATAATGGAGCGGCAGGATTTTTGTGCCGATGGGCGGTTTGCGCTGCTTGTGGCGAGGCAGAGGGGTGGCTGCACTCGTCACCCCCACACACCCGGCCCATCAGTTTTAATCAGGCAGAGCGACGGGCAGCTCCGTCCTCCGGGATCCTCTCTTCATTAAGCGCTCGGTCAGCCAGCGTCACTTGCACGTGTGCTCCATTAAGGATCATTACCTGGGTTCAGCCACTGTGCAGAACTGCAGAGGAGCTGAGCAGAGCTGCATTGCAGCACATGCTAGTATCTCTGTACATCGTGAACACACCTACAGACCTGCCTTCCACAAAACTCTGTCTGCTATTCCATGCAAATATAAAGCCCAATGGGGTTTTAAAGATTTTGTAGGATTTTAATGAATCTCTTTTCCCAGTATGATAGATGAGAAACACGGCTGCCCCATGGCCTGGGAGATATCATTTCAAGGAGTTAACTGGAAAGATGAGTGTGGCTTGCTGCTCCATTTTGGAAAGGCTCCTCATTTCTGAATGAATCAGTTTTGAACACTGGATCTATCTGTCTGCGTTAGGACCCGGTGGGGTGCCTTTGACAGTTTGCGTTGGACACTGGGCTTCAGCGTCCCTCATATTCCCTCATGTTAGCAAGACCCATCCATCTCTGTCTGCTCTCGCTTTTTTTTTTTCTCGCACTCACTCGCTCCCTGCCTCATGATTACTTTTCCATGCCTGGCGCCCTCCAACCTCCACCTGCTGTTGACAAGTGGGCACCTTGTCTCAGACCTGCAGGGCCACAAGGCTATAGACTTGGAGACAAATTGCCATTTTTCTCAGTCCGTGAAGCGTCTCTAACATGATGGACTGCAAATTTTAAAGTACAAATGACATTTTGTTTGTTTTTCCTCGTCTTTACTTATAATGTAGGTTCAGCTATGCATTAACAGCAGACTAACCAGTGTCTTCAGTGTCATTATGGCTTCCTTATAACCCTTTTAATGTTTAATCTCCAGTCAAGATCTATATTTAGAGAGCATGAGAACACACTCAGTGGTGGGTGCTAGTCTGCAACACCGCTCTTCCAAACTTTGTTGTCGTACTTGTTTCACAAGCCAGATGTCTAGTGTTTCTAGTCTGGTATTTCATCGATAAACATGACCATGAACCTGATACTTTCCCTAAATGAAGCCATTTGAGTAGCATTTCAGATGACCACCAGCAGACCTTGCTGAGGGACTCGGCATCTTATTTACTCACTACCAGTTTTGGGTGTAGCTATGTCGCTCAAATGGCTTAATTCTGGGACACGTTACTATGTAACACGTTACTATAATTCAATTACTTTTCCCCTGAAAAAAGTAAAGTAAGGGTTTACTCTTCATTTTTAAGTAATTTAATTGCAGTTACTTAATGATGTACTTAAATAACATACTGTAAAGACGTTCAAAAATTTTGTATAAAACAATATTGAATTTAAAATCTAAATTTATGTCAGCCCCTTTAAGTCCGTTAGCCATATTCTAGTGCGCGTGCGTGCGAGCGAGTACGCGACAGGTGGCTGTGAAATCGCTCAAGTTTAAGGATGTCCGCAGAAACGAGTGGCTGTTTTGCTAAATGGAAATATTCTCATTACTTCAATTTTTTGACACATGTAGACAAGAACATCACAATAAAATGTAAGTTATGTCCTGGGGGGAAAAAAACACTACCGGCGTAGTAGCTCTTATTGTTAAGCCATTTGTTTACATTTTTGTATATTAAAAAATGTTTAATAAAACTATGCTTAATAGGCTATCAAACTGTTCCATATTTGACTCAAATTGAATGAATTAAAAGAAGATTTTCATTTCTGTTGTCCATGTGGTCAAGGTTGATATGGAATTTAAGAAGTAATTAGTAATGAGTAATGCAATTACATTTCAGACAGAGGAATTAGTCAGTCATTTAAATTCAGCGACGATGACTTTGGCAATGTAATTAGTAATTAATTACGTTTTGTTTTTGCTTTTTAAAGGGAACTTTTTTTTCAGTCCAGCCACCATATTGTGTTCCAAAACCTCACTCTATCATGGTGTTGTATTATTTCCTACTTGAAACCGACATGGAAGTGTAGAGAGCCTGTCTTCAACCTTCAGCATTCTGAAGCTTGTGGGCAGAAAATTGTGCGAAATGCATCAGATATTCCGTGGTCCATGGGCATGAGTGTTACTTTAATGAATTTATGCAACTCTCCTTCGTCAGGTTGGTCTTTTAAACATCTCAGCACCCAATCACCAAATACGACTCCTTCATTTTCATCTGCCGTACCTTGCCAAAAGTTCTGGGATGTGCTGAAACCTCATAAAAAGTCTAGATGGAGGGTAAAGGCATGCCCTAATGATTCCATCTCCCTTAATACTTTTATTTCCTTCTTACACAGCACCTTGTGTCTTCTTGTTTCGTCTGTAATGGGATAAGAAGTGAACTGACTTTTCCCTGTGCTGGGTGTGCTGTAATTGGAGTCTGATGGGGAGCCTAATTGTAAATGGGTTTTGTATCACTACTCATTTCCTCTGATGTCCAGTGAAGGCTCGTCCAGTTTTTGGTGGGGAAGAATGTCTCATGCGTCCCTGCTAAACCTCCAGTCTCGCACTGTTGCACACAGCCACGGCTCTGACTGGATTCTCGTGCTTCTCTGAGTCGTGTGTAATGAAGTTGTTGTTAATGGAATATCTGTGTGATTTAGGAAATACAGTTCAAATGTTTTATAACCGATATCGAAGGATGAGTTCATGCACAGCCATATATTTTAATGTAATTGAATTAACGTGGAGTCCTTTAGAAAAATTTCAGGCGTACTGTTTCTGGATCAAAGTGACTAACTGTCTATTAGATGTCATGCAAATTTGAGATTGAAAATGAATGTAATGCATGTTAAGATGACAGTACTGTAATTCCCAGTAAGTAAATGAAATATTATTCAAAACTACTATGTGAAACTACTATTTATTATTTAAATAATCATTAAATAATTTTTAAGAAATCAATATACAGAATTTTTTATTTTTTTTTTTGTAAACAGATTTTTAGATTAATATCTTTAAGTTATAAAAACATAAGCTTTACTCAGCATGATTTGCATTGTAATTTATTACTTTTTTTTCCCCAAAAAAAATCTCCACAGACTATTTAGAATGGGAATGTTTTTTTGTTTTTTTCCCTCTGTGCAGACTGTAAAGAATTCCATTGCCCTTGAGTGGATTATTTGGCTCTGAACGTTTGGATTCCTAAATTAGAAAGCATTAAAAAAAAAAGATTTTCTTGAATATTCAAAGCTTCTCAACAAGCGATATTCACCTTTCCTTTCTTCCAAAGTGTTCATGTCATATGAGCACAAATTCTGGCTATACTGAATACTGAAGATGCTCCTTCAGTCTGTCTTCGTATTGAATGATGGACCTTCAGTGAAATGTTCAAGGACCAAGCAATGATTTGTCATGAATTCACTAAAATTTATTGGTGAAAACCATCCTATTGCACATCATAGCCTTGCACCTTTTAATGATAACTGATCCTATTGGGCAGCTGATGATGATTACACAGGAAGGCAACGTGCACAGTGTGGAGACCCTCAGTACAGCCTCCTACTGTCCACCCCTGTGAGAGGACTTGAAACATTCTGACTGTAGTTATAAAAAATAAATAAATATACAAACAACAGCAGCAACAAAATAATAATAATAATAATAATAATAATAATAATAATAATAATAATAATAATAATAAAAGCTCTTTTTCTGCTTTGAGATTTTCTCCAGGCTTTTACACTGAGGGAGGGATTTCTGTCTTGAGATAATTTTAAAAAAAAAAGATCCCTAAAGGCCACATCGAGATATCTTTGTGTATTACTTGCAATTTGTTGCATCAGATTTTCAATGTGTTTAATCTAATCGAACGTCATGAGCCATTGCATGTGTTTATCAAAGGAGTTGGATGTGTGAAGTTTGTTGAATACACTTGTGGCCATGTGTAATGTCTTTGAGTGTCTATCAAACTCTTACACAAGGCTGGAAATGATTCCCACGTCGACTACAGCAGTGCTGCTCAGTCATAAAAGTGGAACAGAGTCTCCTTGCAAGTTTTGTTGTCAAGAAGCTGGTAAGTCAATGGAGCATAAATCCTTACCTCAGCACGGAGGGAGTTGGTGCATTGAACAGCCATATATTTCAGCCTAAATGGTGCCGGGGGTGACGGAGAAATAAAGGAACGCCAGAGGGCCGTGTAAAAGGCAGAGTGGAAGGCGGCCGAGCTATCACACGTCAGTTTTTTGGCCATTCGTCCTTGCAATGATGGACTCTGAGACTGAGGTCGTTTATTGCCATGAGCAGACTCTTATATTCGTGCATGCTGGTGATTTATGACTGCACCTGGAGGAAACTGTAAGTGCGTGTGGGACGGAGGACTGTTACTACTACTGTGTGTTAATATATTTTCATGTGTCCATTTTGCAGTGTCATTCTTCATTTCAGTGCATACGTTTGGATTTCGATTGTAGATATACATAAATGATCTTTTACACTCATTCCTCTTAAGCGGGATATCCACCTTGTCTCCCATACAGCCTCCCCGAAAAGCAATCTCACACAAACCTGTCAAATAAAAAATTCATATCCAGCCCACTATAACTTTCCACTGGTCAGACCTTCACTCTTGGAGAACGGTGATGAACAGCCGACCGTCAGATATAAACCCTCCTCCTCAGCACAAAAAGACTTTTGCACCTCTGCAACCTCCAGCTAAGCTCAGCTTCGGAGAGCAGAAGAACAGCACTGTGGACTCAGCATTTCTGCTCTAAAGTCGACTGCTGCTGCTGCTGCCTCTGCAAGCTCTCCAGTCGGCTTAAATCCTTTCCTCTCACTGCACAAACACGCAAGAGCACTCTTATGAAGGATGTACTGCTGTTCTGTTCCCAAAGCTCATAGCTGTGTCATTTCTAAACCGTCGTACTTTAAAAGTGTTTAGCTCATCACCTTCAGATCCACTCGAAAGGTGATCAGAATGCAGGATGTTGGAATATTAACTGTTAGAAAACAGCAGTTAGTAATTAACACAGGTTCTTTGTTAAATGTCGAGGAATGTAACTATCTACAACCTCTTTTGTTTCTTCAGACTATCTTTTGGATCCTCTGTAATAATATTAACTGCCACTGAAGCCCGCTCAGGTCCTGGACATACTTTCTGCTATATTTGTTTTAACACTGGCAAAAAGAGTAGGCAAAAAAAATTACCAGGCAATTTGTCAAAGGCCAAACAGAGCACTTGAAAAAGACTGTAGCACATCTGATCAGTGTAGCCTACAAAAAAAATAAACCGGCCATGGTTGTTGTTTTTTTTCTGTTTTTTTTTTTTTTTAATGATCCAGTTCAGCTTCTATAGCAGATCTTCTCTTGTGAGTTATCCAATCATGTGCATTTACTGTAAATAATTTAGCTGAAGGAAGCTTGTCGGGAGAGGGATACACTATATAGGATACCGGCACACCCATATGTGCTTTTTTGAGCATCCCGTTCTGGATTTAGTCCCTCTTTGCTGTTCTAAAAACCTACACTCGTCTGGGAAGGCTATCCAGTAGTACACAGTAGTGCAGCTTGGGCTTTGCATATGGCTTAAATTTGTGTACATGAATGTGGTGGAGTATTTAGATCCCAATCGTTTGTTATATCTGTAAACTTGACGTAGGTGTATGCTTGCCTTAGAATGATTAGGGTCCAGTTTCCCAAAAGCATCACTGACAACACTGAGAGAGAGTGTTTCATGTGATGCATACCCTACCATTTACCGATTATATTTATACTGCAATGCTTTTGGGAAACACAGTAGAAAATCCTTAAAAAAGGACTCTTGTTGAGCTTGCTAACTACACTCTCTGGCCGGAAATATGTGGACACCTGACCATTACACCCATATGTGCACATTCCAAATCCATGGGCATTAAACGGAGTTGGTTTGCTGTTGTAATAACCTCCACACTTCTGGGGATTCTTCGTACTAGATTTTGGAGTGTGGCTGTGTGGTTTTGCGCTCATTAGTGAGGTCGTGCACTGATTTTGGGTGAGCAGGCCTGGGGTTCAGTGGGTTTTCCAATTCATCGCAAAAGGTGTTCAGTAGGGTTGAGGTCAGGGCTCTGCGCAGGCCACTCAAGCTCTTCCGCTCCAATTTTGGCAAACCATGTCTTCATGAAGCTCGCTTTGTGCACAGGACCATTGTCATGCTGAAACGGATTTGGGCCTCTTAGTTGCAGTGGAGGGAAATTGTAATGCTTCATCACACAATGACATCCTAGACAACTGTGTGCTTCAAACGTTGTGGCAACAGTTTGGGAAAGACCCAGATTTTTGTAGTTCTTCCCCCTGCTTCAAGTTCAAAACACGCGTGTCTCAGAGTAAAGATGTTGCAGGAGAGGGCAGCTTTTACTTTTAATACAGGTGGTCAGATATAGTCAGATAACTTGCTGGACAAAGAAAAGCCATGTTCATTAACATCAGAATGTACAGGATCTTCAGTAATTGGCGTATCCTGGTCAACGTCACAATGGTTTAAATGACTAATTTGTAATTAATATATGTTTCGGGGAATTGAACCAATTCAGCATTCTGTTGGAGTGGGAACATCGCATTTGCTCGTTGGGTTTTCAATTTGCTCAAGCGTCTTACAATTGAGGCAGAATATACAGTACAGTATTTGAGAAGTTGAGGGTTAAAGGCTAAAGAACCAATCCACGGCAGCTTGGTAGTGATGGGGTTTTGATTTCACAGCCTTCCAAATAGGAGCCTCAGTCCTTAAGCACAGAACCACCACTGCCTCCTTAATTAGTAGCATGCACTCTATTTCAGAATCTGTAGCACTAGTTAAAAGTGCTAACATGAAGCACCCAGTGCGAAACAAAAACTGTTTTATATGTAGCCATGTACTAATAAGCATTAAAAATGAACTGTTGTCACTATTCAGACATTAGTTGCTTATCTGTACTTTTGTAAGCAATGAATTTTATATAACTGGACCTTTACACATTTTACTCCTGCTACAGACTTTAGCTTTCTTGTTGTTGCGGTCCTGTCTGTGGTGCTTTATCCTAAACTAGGCATTGGATCCAGTTTGTAGCGCACGCTAGCCTTTCTAGAACACTCCAACAGAGACCTGCTGCCTTGCATTACACGTGCTCTTAGATTATCATGGTTTCTAGGCACTGGAAAGCTGTCTTGGGCATAATATTTGTGGTTATTTATAGGAAGTCCTGGTGTATTCTGACTTGAGGGCAGGCGTGCTGCTCTTCCTGTCAGACAGCCCTACACTTTGATCAGTGCTGCCATAAACCAATGATTTAAAGCCCACAGAACTTTTACAGAAATCTTTTAAAGACCTTTTTTTTTCCATAGAGTTTGTTAGAGCAGTTTCAGCGAGCTTTATGAGGCCTGTCATATTAAAGTATGCAAGCTGATGTTTTTCAGCGGTTGTGGTAAAAGTTTTGAGCGGCTTAAGACTTTAATACTCTGTGCTTTTCAGAGCAGATTCAGAAGAGGTGCAATGATGGGAGACAGACGTTTCTTTGCGTAATGAGCGTCTTTAAAGGGGGGACAGATATTTGATTGGCGCTTCAGAGATGCTTTGCAAATGGCCTAAATTTGTGTACATGAATGTGATGGAGTATTTAGAACCCAACCGTTTGTTTGTATCCGTAGGCTTGAAATAGGTGCACACTTGCCTCAGAATGATTAGGGTCCAGTTTCCCAAAGCATCACTGACAACACTGAGAGATAGTGTGATTTCATGTGATTCTTATTTTACCATTTACCTATATATATACTGCAATGCCTTATAAAAGGACTCTTGTTTAGCTTGCTAACTATACTCTCTGGCCAAAGGTATGTGGACACCTGACCATTACATCCATATGTGCCCATTCCAAAACCGTGGGCATTAAGACAGAATTGCTTTGCTGTTATAATAACCTCCACACTTCTGGGAAGGCTTTGTACTAGATTTTGGAGCATGGCTGTGGGGATTTGTGATCATTCAGCCACAAGAACATTAGTGAGGTCAGGCTTCACTAATGGCCTGGTACACAGTCTGCTTTCCAGTTCATCTGAAAGATGTTCAGTGTGGTTAAGGTCAGGGATCTGTGCAGGCCACTCGAGTTCTTCCACTCCAACCTTGGCAATCCATGTCTTCATGGAGCTCGCTTTATGCACAGGGACATTGTCATGCTGGAACAGGTTTGGGCCTCATAGTTCCAGTGAAGGGAAACTGTAATGCTACAGCATACAATGCCATCCTATACAATTGCGTGTTTCCAACTTTGGATGTGATGGTCAGTTGTCCACATACTTTTAGCCATATAGTGTATCTAGGTTATCTTCAACTACAACAGTGATAGCCTCTTGTTGGAATATCTTCTATCACAGAAAATTATATTACTACCAAGTTAGCTAGGTTTTTATGTTTATCTATTCCAATAGCGACCCCTCAGTGTAACACTAACAAGCTTGCTGTACTTAGCTTTATGGTGATAATAGCTACCTAGCTACACTATTAGTGGGAAAAGTTTCCTTAAAAGAGTTTTATGCTTTGTCTCTCTGGATGAACGCCTAAAATCAACCCTCAATGACTTGTATCTTTATAATTAACAACATTTATTTGTAATGAAAAGCGGAGTTTGAACTCCTTTTCAGTGGCATGTTGGTCTTTCCTACATTCCTCACAATGCCATTCTACTGCCTGCTCATAGTGGTGCAGCCCTCGATTCATCTCCACCTAAAGCGAGCGATGATGCAGCAGCACTTTAGTTTTTTAGTCTGTCCAGCTCTCTCACTCCCTCATCTGTACACTGCGCTCAAACAGATCAGTTTCCAAAGCTTCATGGGAATACTGCTGTCAGTGCCCCCGTCTTCGTCAACTCGAAAAACAATAACTAGCCGAGCCGAAGTAGTAGCTCAGTGTAACTGCGTTCTAGAACTTTGAGGATAATGTTGGGATTTCTCTTTAATGTGATATTGAACTGTGAAATTGAACGAGCTAACGGTGAAACCTGGCCGTTATCCTTTGTTTGTCGTTAAATTTTTTGTTCATATTAAACACCATTGTACCTGCGCTAGCAGTGTCCCCCTGTGACATCAGCGTGGCACACAACCACTCGCTTCTCACAAGAGTAATGAAAAAACCAAGCAACAAATTAGTACTCGAATCACTAAACACATCACAAATACAAGCATGTTTAAACACATGACATTTAGTCTCCATGTGAAGACCACTTTCCTTACCAGAACTTTCTCCAGGAACTCACTCTTAACTACATATTATAAAGATAACAGAACTGAGCGTGGAGAGGAAACGGCTTGTCTCCGTGTAACTCATTTCACCTGTGTGTGGATGTATGATTTGTTTTCTTCCCTCTGCTTGGCATCAGGTTGACAATATTTCAAACCTGGTGCTATTTTAATAAAGCCCACACTAAAGGCCTTGTCACTTTTAAGCTGCTTGAAGGGCTTAACATCTCCGACACACTGCCTGTGTGTCTGAGAACGCTCGTTTCTTCTCTAATCAAAAATGTCAACCTTGGAAAAGTGGCAGGTTTTGAGAAATATTGCGCTGATCCCCCCCTGCTGGCTTTAGGCTTTGTTCTATTAGTTGAAGATGCAGTTTGTTGTTGTGAATCTATAAAAGGGTTTCTAGGATTTCTAGAATAATCAGAGAATTTCAAAGATACCTAAGGACACGTGTAACTCTCAATATTTTCATGTAGTAGATCTCATTAGTTTCTTTATTTCAGGCTTCTGCTTACAATTTTCTGGCTTAATGGCGTAATTTTCTGCACTTTCTGCTTATAAAGAGAAATACCTGAATGTAATTACTTAAAATAATGTGTTCACATAATAAGTTTATTGGCAAAATCATTTCACATCACTAAAATCACTACATTTAGATCTTCAACACTGAAACTTTTGGTTGTTTAAAAGAGCACAAGTTATAAAAATGCAGCAAAAATATTATATATCATCTTCCAAACCGCTTATCCTACACAGGGTCATGGGGGAGCATGGAGCTTATCCCAGGGATCTCATGGCATAAGGCGGGGGACACCCTAGGTTGACCCGGTCAACCCATCGCAGGGCACAATCGCACACACATTCACACACTACAGACAATTTGGAAATGCCAGCACACGTCTTTGGACTTTAGGAGGAAACCTGAGTACCCGGAGGAAACCCCTGAGGCACTGGGAGAACATGCAAAATCTGCGTGCACAGGGCGGAGGTGGGATTCGAACCCGCAACCCAAGAGGTGCGAGGCAAACATGCCTAACCACTAAGCCACCATGCCAGAGCGAAATGCCGGCACGTCGGTGGAAAATACATAAACATAAAAATTGCATTTCATTAGAGACATGCAGAAAACTTACCACGCTGAAAATTTGGTAACATAGAAATGTTTAGTCATATTCACACCTTTATCATGTTTTAGTCGTAGTTCTGAAAAGCTTGATGATGAGACAATAAATGGTGTTCCTTTATATGGACAGTAATGCCTCCTGGCCCTTCTACCCTTCTCCAGTTACAATCACGCCTTCCGCTACAGCTTAGAGCTGTGATTGGTCAGTGATTGCATTTCAGTGTGGCCCTAATGCAGCACACTGATGCAATACAACGGGGAATTACATTCACTTCTGACACATGATTAATGTTTAATTCTTTAAAAAGTAAGTATCCAGTGAATTGTTTTTCACCGAAGAGATCAAACGACGCAAGAGCAGTGCAGTGAAGGTGCAATGAAGTGGAACATTTTCTGCAAGTAACTAATGAAAAGTTTGTGTGTTGTATTGCATGGGGGGTTGTTTTTCTTTCTTTTTTTCTTTTTTATCAGCATTTTTGCATTTCCCTCTGGCACAGAATCTTCTGCATAGCGGTGGGAGGTTTACCGTTATAAATGAGAAAATCCTGAAAAGGGGAGTTTCTTCCATAGTACAGTCCTAGAAATAATGGGGTGTGTACTTGGAACCCTCTCGATTAGGGTTTGTTGTAATTTGTTGTAAGATTCCACCATTTTTTCCATATCAAATGTAGAGAAAAACTGCAAAGTCGACTGATGTGTTGTCTTAAAAACCTGTTGCAAAGCTGCTTCACGTAGAGCTCTGTGGTTGTGCAGGGCATTCACATTGCTTTGATTTTTGTATTCTAATTTTTATTCATTGTTTGTTTCATTTTCATTGACTTCTATAGTAATTTTGCTTTTTTGGAAGGCCACATGCTGAAGCAGAAGATATATGCTTTGAGCATTGTGAGTTGCATAAACATTATCACTCACCTTCTACTGGCTAGATAGTACTCAGTACGGTTTGACCCACTTGTGATTGTGCATTGGCCTGTGACACAAAAGAAGTTCGCAAAAAGGCAGTGGAAGGAATATAGGCCAGAATATAGGAGTTAGTGCGTGATGTATAGTACATGAGTTGGTTTGTCCTTGCTTTGCTCTCTCCAGGCTCAGGTTTTTTTTAGGGTGTGATTTGAGGACAGGTGTGTAGTGCAGTGTGTCTGTTTCTAAGGGTGCTTTCACATATGCAGTGTTTAGGCTGTTTGAATCAAACCCTAGTTGCGTTTTTCTCTTCGGTGTGGTTAGTTTGTGCGGGTGAGAACACAGCCATCGGACTCGGGTGCGGACCAAAACAACTGGTCCGAGACCCTCTCTGTGAAGTGTGCGGTTCTTATTGAGCTCTAGCATGGTTTCATTTCAGCAAAAAAAAAAAAAAAAAAAAAGCGATTTGATCCTGAATCGGGCCTAAACACAGCAAGTGGACCAAATAAGCTGTGTGTTTTGGGTTGTGAGCCTTGAGCCAACAGACAGAGCTGCGGAAATGCAATGTGTTCTGGAGATTATGACTGACGAACAAAAAAAAGTAAATAAATGATGGATGTGACGCATAAAATGTTTCAAACCAGTAACTTCTGTAATTAACTAGCAATATATGGACTACGACTCCATGTTCTCTGTTCTCGGGTGATTTTTATGATTTCTACACACACTTGGCAAAGGTTTTTTTGGTCGTATTTCTTACCACTGAAGGAGTTTTACTCATGCATTTTTATCACTATACACTCCTCAGCGTTTCTCACTTTTTTGGATCACTTACTTATATGCTATGAGAAAACTAAATAAATCAAATGGCAAACGAACCATACGTTTCAGTTTCACTCTGATTTGGACTCAGGAACTGGACTAATAGGTGTGAAAGTACCCAAAGAAACACCGTTTTTGTTTTGAGCTCCTTGCGTTTCTGTGGACTGAGTGGAAAGTTGAATGGAAAGTTAATAAAACCCTCAAACTTTTGCCTTTTCTCTAGGAGCTCTGCTATGTTTTTATCAGCAAAACCACACAGGACAAAAAAAACATATTAAACATTACGCTTTTCTCCCGTTCTGTCCTTAGAAGCTGACAAAAGTATGTGAATATGCACGTCCAATTGAATAAAATATTTTTGTTAATGTGAAAATTTATTTATAGATTGGCATCTCTAAATTGCCGTAGTGTGTGTCTGTGTCTGTGTGTGTGTGTGTGTGTGTGTGTGTGTGTGATTGTGCCCTGCGATGAGTTGGCACCCCATCCCAGGTGTCCCCCACCTTCTGCCCCAAGTTCCTCCAGGCTCCCCGCAAACCTGTGTAGGATAAGCGGTACAGAAAATGGATGGATGGATGGATGAACTTGCTAACAGTTTTAAAAGCAAACAGAATTTGCTTTTAAAAGCACTTTGAAATTATGAGTTGTGTTTTGTTTTTGTTTGTTTTTTTGTGTTTAAAAAAAAAAAAAAAAAAAAAAATCCGAACCCTAACTGCAAATCTCAAAAATTAACATTTCAGATGTTATGTAAATTAGGCCAAACATGAAGCCTCCAGGATTCCCAGGGAGAAGTAGTTGCTTTCAGAGTGCTCAAGCAAATATGTTCCACAAATATAGCTAGTTTTCTAGAGAGATGTTAAACATTCCATGCTTTCTGTATGCCCAGTGCAACTCTTTCGGTAATGTTCCTGCTAGTTAGGCTATGCTAATGCTTGCTGGCAATCGTTAGCAGCTAATAGGCAAAGATTTTAACTATTTTAGTGGAACATTAAAAGTTTAGATGCACTCGCCATGTTCCGGTTCATATCTTCCATTTCGAGTCCACTTAACTCCGTTTCACTTCGTGCGCATGAGCATCGCAGGTGAATGTGGTTGGCTGAAACCGACTGAGTCACCTTTTACGTAAAATGAGTATTTTAGTGATTTGTGTTTAGGGTTCTGATTCCTCAAAACTGTAACCTGTAATACATCACAGAAGAAAAAAAAATATTATTTAATAAACTAAATTAATATTCAGATACTTTCCAAGCTCCTAATCCCGGCCTTCCTCCATCATCTTCTTTGTCTCCCTCAGTATGATTGTAACAGAAATCCACTTTCAGTCTCAGAAGGAAAAGATGACGTGTTAAACAGTGAGACGTACCCCACATGTTATCTCCATGTGTGCTTGTGTTTGACCTGTGTGTGCAGTGGCCGGGTAAGCTGTGCCCAAACACAGCTGTACTAACACAGAAACGCTCTGCTTAACCCCCCGGATCAGCGCCAAGCCAGCTTCCATGTGCCAAATCCCTGCTGTCCAAAACCGCACGGCCCCGTGATGATACAGTCACTGCTCCAGCCCTGGCAAAATCTATATCATTTGGCTCCTTTCCTGTGCTGTGATCTCTGCCTCTGTACCCTTGTTGGTGATGACCTTCATGGTGCGAAAACCCCTCGTCCCTCCATTCTACGGGGGGGGGGGACCTCAAAGTAGAGCCTCCCGGAGCGCCACGAGCAGCGCATCCTTTCTGCACTCCCAGATTAAAGCTGATCTCAGTGCTGCTTATGGATTCATGGGCAGAAAGAGAATAGCAGAGGAGGCCAAATGAAAGGCGACAGGTCCAGAACAAGCCTGAGCCACAGTGTCCTACATCCTCATTACACCCCAGACCATTAACCAATGAAAGACAGAAGAGATATAGAGAGAAAGATGTAAAAGCATTGTTAGCTTTGTAGAACACCTTGAAGTTAAGGATTCATGCGTTCAGCCCAAAAAAATCGGCCTCCCTCCACTCCTCCCTCCTCACCTGCCCCTTTTCAATTTTCCAGCGGAATATTAATCTTTAATAGGGTAATAATTGTGCTAGCATATTTGTTGTCACCGACCATTAGGCCAGATTAATTAGGCCATTTAGTTTAGCTTAAGAAAGTGTCGGCTGTGAAGAATGGTGCGTATGAAGGCAGAAGGCTGTGATCAGCACCAGCTGCTCTATCGTGTGTGTGATCGCTTCGTCTCAGTCTGTTGTCCTTCAGCCCATTGTACCGGGCAGCTGACACCTCTCCTTTTGTTGTGTCCCAGCTATTTTTTCCCGCCCTCACTACCCTGACCTTGTTTTCCTGTTTTCTTGAGTCCTCTGTTGTGGTGAAGTGTTGGACATTTGGAGCATTGGCCCATTTCTCTCTCCTCTGTGAACAACCACCTGCCAAACCCAGTGTTTGTCGGCCATTATCGCAGCAGAGCATGCTGGTCTACCAAATACCGGCTCACCATAGTTCAAATTTGCTCACCTTGGCACCATGTCGCCTTATGTTCACTCGCTGTTGCAGCCCGATTGCTTTGAGCGACTCGCGTCATGCACAAATTCAGGCAGTTGTTTACTGCCATTGTGGTTTGCATTTAATTACTTTCTTCCTTTGGTGGACTATGATAAAGTGGAGCGTGAACGCATGCAGGGGGTTGTGCTCTCGTCGTTTTGTATCGAGGCTGCTGTGCTGTTGATTAATCTCTCTCACACACACACGCCTCTAAATGTATGCAGGCTAAAGCAGCCTGAGGCAGTAAGGGACAGCAGTGCTGGTGATTAGTTGGCCTGTTTGGAACAGGGCCGGCCCGTACCCCTCAGCCACATGTGCCCTTCAGGAATGAGGCTGGGGAGCAAAGCTCTACATTTGAGCTCTTACTGTATAAAGCATAGTCATTTTAATGTTTTTAATTTATGCAGATTTACATTGTTTCTTAGCAGGCTAACATGCAAAAGCTGTTTTAGTCCTAGGTCTATGAGGGCTCCTGATGCAGAAATTGGAACTAAATTATAAAACACCTAATCTTCTTTGGTGAGCCAGTAAAATTTTTATATCCCACCTCATTTAACAAGACGCGAAGACTCTCAGTGGTGAGGTTTCATTAACAGCAAATTTACAGGCTTGGTGTCAGTGGTGACTAATCTCAAAATGACCCGCATACCCACAAAATGAAGCTAAATACCAAAACAGAGGAGGAAATAGTCAGATAATTTAAATACTAACTCCAGATATTGACTCTTTAGCACATCATGAACTTTATTGAATGTCTGAGTCCAAACAAAAGTCATGTTCTTCTATGAGCATGGTTGATATTAGACCTAATTCAGGTGCCATGAACTCGTGCCGCTGACTTTTTCAATTGACAACCTGTCACAACAATGTTTTTATATATATACAGTATCTCACAAAAGTGAGTACACCCCTCACATTTTTGTAAATATTTTATTATATCTTTTCATGGGACAGCACTGAAGAAATGACACTTTGCTACAATGTAAAGTAGTGAGTGTACAGCTTGTATAACAGTGTAAATTTGCTGTCCCCTCAAAATAACTCAACACGCAGCCATTAATGTCTAAACCGCTGGCAACAAAAGTGAGTACACCCCTAAGTGAAAATGTCCAAATTGGGCCCAAAGTGTCAATATTTTGTGTGGCCACCATTATTTTCCAGCACTGCCTTAACCCTGTCGGGCATGGAGTTCACCAGAGCTTCACAGGTTGCCACTGGTTGCCACTGGAGTCCTCTTCCACTCCTCCATGACGACATCACAGAGCTGGTGGATGTTAGAGACGTTGCGCTCCTCCACCTTCCGTTTGAGGATGCCCCACAGATGCTCAGTAGGGTTTAGGTCTGGAGACATGCTTGGCCAGTTCATCACCTTTACCCTCAGCTTCTTTAGCAAGGCAGTGGTCGTCTTGGAAGTGTGTTTGGGGTCGTTATCATGTTGGAATACTGCCCTGCGGCCCAGTTTCCGAAGTGAGGGGATCATGCTCTGCTTCAGTATGTCTCAGTACATGTTGGCATTCATGGTTCCCCCAGTGCCGGCAGCACTCATGCAGCCCCAGTCCATGACACTCCCACCACCATTCTTGACTGTAGGCAAGACACACTTTGTACTCCTCACCTGGTTGCCGCCACACACGCTTGACACCATCTGAACCAAATAAGTTCATCTTGGTCTCATCAGACCACAGGACATGGTTCCAGTAATCCATGTCCTTAGTCTGCTTGTCTTCAGCAAACTGTTTGTGGGCTTTCTTGTGCATCATCTTTAGAAGAGGCTTCCTTCTGGGACGACAGCCATGCAGACCAATTTGATGCAGTGTACGGCGTATGGTCTGAGCACTGACAGGCTGATCCCCCACCCCTTCAACCTCTGCAGCAATGCTGGCAGCACTCATACGTCTATTCTGCAGAGCCAACCTCTGGATATGATGCTGAGCACGTGCACTCAACTTCTTTGGTCGACCATGGCGAGGCCTGTTGTGAGTGGAACCTGTCCTGTTAAACCGCTGTATGGTCTTGGCCACCGTGCTGCAGCTCAGTTTCAGGGTGTTGGCAATCTTCTTATAGCCTAGGCCATCTTTATGTAGAGCAACAATTCTTTTTTTCTGATCCTCAGAAAGTTCTTTGCCATGAGGTGCCATGTTGAACTTCCAGTGACCAGTATGAGAGAGTGTGAGAGCGATAACACCAAACTTAACACACCTGCTCCCCATTCACACCTGAGACCTTGTAACACTAACGAGTCACACGACACCGGGGAGGGAAAATGGCTAATCGGGCCCAATTTGGACATTTTCACTTAGGGGTGTACTCACTTTTGTTGTCAGCGGTTTAGACATTAATGGCTGTGTGTTGAGTTATTTTGAGGGGACAGCAAATTTACACTGTTATACAAGCTGTACACTCACTACTTTACATTGTAGCAAAGTGTCATGTCTTCAGTGTTGTCCCATGAAAAGATATAATAAAATATTTACAAAAATGTGAGGGGTGTACTCACTTTTGTGAGATACTGTATATATAAAAACTTTTCAGGGTGCAGTAAGCATGAGCAAGATTAAAAATTTGTGTGAGAGCCAAACCCTGACCCCGGTGATCACAGGAAGGAAAATAAACACAATAAATCATTAACACCTTTTCTCAGAAGGCCTGGGAATGCTCCTGACCTCTATGTACTGTTTCTTTTGTACTCTGTGTGATGCAAGATCTGTGTCGTGTATTGTGGCTAAAAGCCTGTTGATGTCAATAGCTGTAGTCTTCCCGCGAGGCAGCTGAAAATGAGGTCTAATCGAATGGATATTAAAGTCACAATAGACCGCTGTGACTATTAGGAGCTGTCAGCTGCGGCCCCTCTCTCTCTCCTCTGTCCACAAGATTAGTTTTCACTGCTAAATATTTATGCACTTACTGTAGACTTAAACTCCCAGTCCCCACAGATTCGTTTATCTTCTCTTTTCTTCTCTTTGCACTCCATCATCGCTGCTCTCAGGATCTTGCGCTCTCATACCGAGTCCGTCTAAAGCGTTAGTCTGCGTTGGCGTAAGTGAAAAGTTCATTTTGAAAGTGGCTCACATCATTAACGTGTTCTCTTCTGCTTTATCTGTCACTGTCTCAGGTGGAGCCGGGGAGCGGCAGGCTCGGGCTCAGCAGAAGCTATTCACTATGGATGTGGATGAGGAGGAGAACATGAGTGAGTGTCTGTACACTCCAGTCACACACGCACACACACACACACACACACACGGTCTTATATTAATTATACACTTTGGGGTGTTCTATTATAGGAAAATAATTAACAACAGCGTTACTGTTGCCGCCCTGAAGATGATTATTTTTCTATAACAGCGTAACCCGAAGTGTTTTATCCGGCTTATACGAAAGCAGTTTGCCAAGGATTACAATTTGAACCGCTTGTAGTTACGTTTAATGTGGTGGAACATCTGCAAGACGAGTTAGTTCATGTCATCACTTACATTATAATAGCTATAAATACTTTTCCCTCACCAGCCTCTCTTCCCTCCTTTCTTTCTGTTGATGTTAATGGGTCATTCTATCTCAAGTGATCAAATGCAGGTTGCATGACCTTTTTTCTTTTCTTTTTTTTTTTTTTTTTTTTTTGAGTGATTACCTCTATGTATTGACATTGCAAAATCACCAGATTTTTCTTTTTTATTTTACTTGGTTTAACTACGACGGCCATTTTTGTGTCATGGCACAAAAAATTTTTGGTTATACGTCTGTTTACGGAAACCTCAATATCTTGGCTCAGGATGGTCTTAGCTTCTTGGAACAAAAACTGAGCACATTACAAGGTACATGTACTTATATAAACATTTTGCACATTCTTGTTCCTTAGACTTGGAACTAAAGTCCAAATGTAATGCTCAGGATTGCTCACAATTCCACTTTTAGGGTCAGTATTTTAAAGGGAAGGGTCTCAGTCTTAATTTTTAGGGGGTATCTAGGTATGTTTAGTTTGCACACAGAACATTTCAGGATTGAGCCTTCTCTTTTTATTGTTTTTTTTATGTGGGTGAGAAAGTGCTTTTTTTTTTTTTTTTTAATTTCCCTCATTTTTGGGTTGAATATCTCTGGAGGGGGACCAGATACGAACCTGAAATTTTCACAGAAATAAGTCCTCTATAGTAGCATTCTGCTGTAAAAAATTGTGAGTTTGAGATTGGAGGTAAACTCTGCAGGTCAGTGGACCTCGAGTGCCAGATTTGAAGAACCAGCCTGATCTATCATGTTGGTACAGGTGTACAGTTGGTATGCGTGAATAGACTTTATCCAAATATGTAATTACAGTGTTAAGTTGTGTGTTTTATAAATGAGCAGTGTCATAAAAAAAAGCTGTGGTGTTATAAAAGCAGTAAGTGACTTCTGATCTGTATCACAGGAGAAACACCACCACAGCTCTTTTTACCTAGGTACCCTCTAAAAAAAAATTAAGACTGAGACTCTAAACCTTCCCATTATAATTTGACCCTAAAAGTGGAACTGTGAGCAATCTTGAGCATTACATTTCAACTTGCGTTCTAAGTCTAAGGACCAAGAATGTGAAAAATGTTTATGTATGTCCATGTCCCCGTAATGTGCGCTAGAGATCAGTTGTTTTTTTCCCAAGGAGCTAGGACCGTCCTGAGCCGAGATATTGAGGTTTCCGTAAATAGCTGTATAACCAAAATCTGTTGTGTGCCACGACAAAAAGATGGCCCTTGGAGGTTTTTTTTTTTTTTTTTTTTTTTTTTAACTTGTGGATTTGCAATGCCAGTACATAGAGGTAATCACTCAAAAAAAATTAGAAAAATTAAAAACGGTCGAAAAACCAACTTTGCAATTATTGGACCACTTGAGATGGAATGACCCGAATAAGGCCTTGTCATATTGCTGAGAAACCAAAAAGCACATAATTGTCTTTCCTGAACACTCTCCTGTGGCAGAAAACTTACTGACTGTTACAAAGCACTCACACTGGAGATTCCTTCCATAAATGTTAAATAAACATTTCCTTACAGAAAACGTCTTACAGAAAATCACAGGTTTTTTAATTCTTTATTATTAGACTTAATTAATATGGAGCGTCCACCGTACAAGTCCTTGTGAATTAGCTTAATTACTATAGAAATGATAAGGTTTTAAAGCGAGCACATTAATGTAAACCATAGGATTTGAATTACAGCCGGCACCGCTGTCAGAGCTGCTGTTAAAGAAAATTAATCAACACCTACTGACCAATCAGAGTCAAGAAATCAGTAGCGCTGTGGGATAAGGAAATTGAATTTATACCTTTAGTCAAATAGTGTATGTTAAGATAGTAAAATAAATATATATATATATATATATATATATATATAAAAAAGTACATCTCCCTTTCAGAATGTAGTTTAAAATAGATTCTATAATAGATTTTATGCTGAACCTTTGCCTTTATAACTACTAATAATCTTGTTCACATCCTTGGAACAGCTTTTGAATCCCCTCGGTCGTAATGTCCAACTGTTCATCGTGACATATCTGTTATCACTTGATAGATGCAACACACCACCTCCTTCATATCAAGTCTGGGGAGTGAGAAGCTCTTGGCAAAACTTTTAACTTCTTTCTTTCAGACTTTTCTGATCTCTTTTTCCTTCCGTTTTTCCTTTCTAGATTTTTCACCCGCAACGCATTCGCATTCAAAGCCAACCCAAAAGCACACATTCACAGACTCAGGCATTTATACTACATTTAAGAACATAAAATGTACACAATTTTGCCATTTTAAATATTAGGTACATAATTATAGCATCAAATTAACTGCACAATTTCAATAAAAGGAATATATTTTAAAAAAAAATTTAAAAATCACAGTATCTCAGAAAAATGTGACATCATTTATCATGATATCACTTATTGTAAAATGTATTGTACAGTCCCACAGTGTTACCATTTAGCAAGATAGAGTAACATCCTGCACTCATACACACCTGTACACCACATCATTCAATTTCTGCAAACCTTTGACATTTTCCACGGATGCCCTAATGTTTTCCATTTCTGATATGATATCGATATCGGAGCTCTGATTATCAGTCTATACCTGTTACCGATCTGATCGTGACATCCTCACTGTAGGCGACTATATGAAGCTCGCTGCTGTCAAGTTATGTGAAATCATCAGAGGTGTGAAGACGGAAGGGTCAAAGAAATGCCTGGTCCTATTTTCAGTGTAAAATCTGTTGGCTCAGCTTACATCACACACATTTGCAGCATAAAACATATGTAGATCGAATTAGATAATGTGTTAGATCCTGTCCTATTCAGGCTTGTATCAGTCCTGACACTAGCACTCTGTATCGGGATTGGTCCATTTCTGACATTTTCAGCATTACCTTGGCATTGGACCTAACCAGTTTTGACTAGAAAGTCGAGTCAAGTGGCTTCGTCATTTCAACCATATACAGCTAGTACAGTACACGGTGAAATAAAACAACATTCCCCCAGGACCATGGTGCTACATAAAACAACACAGAACTAAATAAAACCTACCCATTTCTACATAAAGTGCACATGCAAACGTGTGCAATCAACACAAGACAGTACAATAACTGCTAAAACAAGACAATAGGCACAGTAAGACACAGAAAAGGAAATTGTACATGGCTGTTACATCAGCAGGCAGAAAAATTGACAGATTTCTATAGGTATAGCGCTCGCACTACTGTTGAATTAATTAAACATTCAAACCGTTAGAGCGGTATCACTCAATAGTCAGGTTCTCTCTCGCGTCATCCCCATCCAATTGATCAAAAGGTTTCAGGAATAGACAACATCCTTTCATAGCCTTTGAGCCGTCAGCCATGCTCAGAGCTGCTTTGAATGGAAGCGTGTGTATTAGTAGATGGCTGTCAGGAAGAGCCGTTAACCCAGGAGAAATGAAGCCCTCTATTGTCCTGTCACTTACCGGCTTCACCATAAAGCACCCCACAAAAGGAAAGCAAGGTCATTTATTAGCACCGCAAAGCACCGGCACCAGTTTCTTATTTAGATTTTCAGTGGATAAGCAAACGGTGATATTCCAAAGCTTTCAAATCTCGACCCTGATGATGATTCAGAGGAGGGGCTCTGTCTGATTCCACTTGCCATCTAGTGCCCCAGCTAGGTTATAAAAACTATACATATGTTAATAAAATATCAGATGTATTTGAATATAATTAAAAAAAAATTTCCAATCTCGCTCTCAAGAAGTTCAACAGTGTGCGCGTTTGTAACTAAGGTTTGGGAGATGATAACACAATTATAATGAGAGCGTAATAGAGCATGAATGGCTCTGGAAATATCGCTCAGCTGCTAATCAGCACAACACCAACCCAACATCTGTGAGCTCACACATGAAGAGGCAAGTGAGCTCGGGTGTATTAGCAGATAATCTATGTAAGTTAATAAGTTCCTGAAAATATTGGTATGTTATTAAATAGCAATTCACTTAATTACAAGATAGTTGTTTACTTTATAAAAAATAAAAAATAAAAAAAAAAGGTAAAGATTAGGTATTTAATAGGTTAGATACTAAATATTAGTAATTTAATATTTAAGTTAATATCAAGTCAGTAAGTTAAGTACTTACTAATTTATGTATTTAGTAAGTAAGCTAATAAGTATGTTAATAAAGAAGTAAATAGTTTAGTGAGTTATGTATGTAGTAAGTTAGTAAATATGTTAGCAAAATAGTAAAGTGTTGAATTAGTAAGTTAGTTAGTAAAATTAGGTATTTAGTAAATAAATTAGATAGATTAGCTATCAGATAGATAGATGGATAGATAGATGGATGGATAGATAGGTAGGCAAGTAGGTAATTTTAAGTTTGTTAGTCCGGCAGTCAGTTATGTTTTTTTGGTATGGATTTAGATTTAAATAAGTTGTAATAAATAATGTTGTGAATTAGTTAGATAGATAGTTGTTTGGTTAGTTAGTTAGGTTTGTCTGCACTTGTTATTGCATGATATTTGAGAAAATTGTGATTGATATGCTGATCATGTCATATCATTTACAGGTTTCTGTGCCCCATTATGTTAGAACGAGCACTTCATTTGAATAAAGAACAGAAGATTTGATTGTGTTAATAAATAGTGGCTTTAAAGTTCACCTCTCCTCCCACTCTGGAGGGGTGTGTAGTGTAGTATTGTTGCGGGGCAGAAAAGATTTGAGATGTTCCTGAGTCTATGGCTTCTGTATGAGATTTTAGAGCCAGCTGGTTCTCTCTCTCTGTCTCTCTGTGTGTGTGTGTGTGTGTGTGTGTGTGTGTGTGTGTGTGTGTGTGTGTGTGTGTGTGTGTGTGTGTGTGTGTGTGTGTGTGTGTGTGTGTGTGTGTGTGTGAGAGATAGAGAGAGAGCGAGAGCATGTGTGTTTGTGAGTGTGATGTGTGTATGTAATCACAGCATCCATCCTGAACCAGATTACCCAGTGCTGCTCTCCCAGGAGACAGAAATGACTAGCCCTTAAGAAGTGGAGATAATTAGCACTCTGTCAGCATAAATGATCTTTTATAATCTGCCCTGAAACCCTGCTGGGCCCGAATAGTGCTTTAAAGGTGCAGTAGGAAGAGACATGGAGAAGAAACGAAGCTCTGATTTCTCCTCTGAAGTCCACTCTTCTCTTATTAGAACGCTGTTTGTGAGATTACGCTGTTAGTTAGTATTAATGTTACACTAACAGTCAGCACTCTGAGTACTCAGGCCATATCTGACAGATACTTTCATCTCACTTTTGTTTTTGATGTGTCCTGCATGAAGATGTAGTTGCGAGAAAGATTAGCTTAGATTAGGTTTTATTCTAAAAGTCTGTGATCTTTATCTACTGCCTTGTTCCCGTATTGTCCTGCAGTGCCACACCCGTCCTCGTCTTCTTCCTCTTCATTACAGCTCTCCCTCTCTCTCTCTCACACGTTCTCTCTCTCTCTCTCTCTCACGCTTTCTCTCTCTCTCTCTCTCTCTCTCTTTCTGTCTCTCTCTCTCTCTCTCTCCCCGTGAGCACCGAAAGGAGTAACCTATCGAGCTTTTGTTGCAGGATGTTATAAATGAAAATTTAGCCAAAGTTCCATGAGCTTTGTCAACAAAGACATGATGATGTGTGTTCTGCACAAGTGTGTATTGGTTTATTCAGCACCACTGCTGAGCTCCTATATCTAATCAGCACAGCACAGTGCTAAATCATGTGTAGAACAATTTATCATATCAAATATGATCGAGTCGAAGGTGGAAAGTAATATTTTTTATATCATTGAACTCTTCTGTATCTCTTTATCTTATATACCAGTATGTGTGGTCAACTCACATACTCTGACTTACCATCATTAACATTTAAATGACGTTACTTATATGGAAGGGTTTAACTGAACATTATGCACGTCTCTCCCTAGAGGGAAATTAGTTTCCACAGTAGAATATTTCCTGATTAGAATACAAGCTTTACAAGCAGCTATTTTTTTTTCTTTAAATTGATAGCTATGACTTATGTTGTGCCACAACTAAATCCATTCATGTATTATAAGCTACAGCATTTTGAAGTCCATAAGGCTGCTGCCATTTTCTTATTCCATGCAGTGAAAAATAGTCCTGTAGCTGTATATTAGTACACATCTAATTAATGTTTAATGATTGTTATAATTCAGGATATTGTACATCTTGGCTGATTGCTTAAATTTTATATCTTCTAACAGATATAAAAAAGATAAGCTGCAGCACTGTATAATTCATCTAGTTTATTCGATTATTTAATGAGCAAAGTCATTATATCTCTCAGCATGAAAAAAGGAGCACACATCACTTGTTCAGTTGCAAAGAGAGCTAAAGGAATCTATAAATTTTACATTTACAAGATCCTGCAATGAAGGCATTGTAAGCTACTCTTTCTGGGCATCGCAGGTTCCTGCAGCACCGACGTCAAGGAAAATCGAAACCTGGACAACGTCTCCTCCAAGGAGGTGGCAAGCGTGCCCGAGCAGCTCCCCAACGGCAGCGGAGGAGGTGGGCGCAAGCGCCCCCTGGAGGAGGGCAATAACGGTCATGCACACCCCAAGTTCAGGCCCAAGAAACGCAAGAAAACTCCAGGGCCAGTTCTTCCCAAGAACGCTCTCATGCAGCTGAATGAGATCAAACCAGGCCTGCAGTACAAGCTGCTCTCTCAGACTGGGCCGGTCCATGCCCCAGTCTTTGTCATGACTGTAGAGGTGAACGGGCAGCTTTTTGAAGGCTCAGGTCCCACTAAGAAAAAGGCAAAGCTGAACGCAGCTGAGAAAGCACTGCGCTCTTTCGTGCAGTTTCCCAACGCTTCAGAGGCACATCTGGCCATGGGCCGAACGCTCACAGTCAACACGGACTTCACCTCGGACCAGGCCGACTTCCCCGACATGCTCTTCAATGGCTTTGAGACTCCTGCACCACCAGAGGACTCCTTTTACCTGGGCTCTAACTCCAACGGTTCCATAAACCCCTTGGGAGAATACCCAGTTCTCCCAGTGACTGGTACCAACAGCCTGGCCCAGGCCCCACTGCCTCCTCCCACGGCCTTCAACACATCGTCCAGCGGAAAGAACCCCGTCATGATCCTGAACGAACTGCGGCCGGGCCTCAAGTATGAGTTTGTGTCGGAGAGCGGCGAGAGCCATGCTAAAAACTTTGTCATGTCCGTGACCGTGGACTCACAGACGTTCGAGGGATCAGGGAGGAATAAGAAACTGGCCAAGGCGCGTGCTGCTCAGGCCGCGCTCTCCGCTCTTTTCAATATGCAGCTGGACCAGACACCATCTCGCCAGCCAATCCCCAGAGAGGGCCTACAGCTCCACCTACCCCAGGTATGACTTTCTTATTCATGCTAGATCATTTGCACTGCATGATCTCTACATTATATTGTTTATTCACAGCTGTTTATCCTCTCAGTTTTTGTTTTAAAAATGCTCTTCATAGCTTTGGAGGAAATTACCCTGAAACATTTTTGGAATTTGATTGCGTAAATTTGGAAATATAATTGAGTTTTGTATTAACTGAAGTTTTACCCCACAACAGACAGCATTTTCTTTTTTAACTAAATATTACATTTTCTCCATTTTATCCCTTTCTTCCCGACTGATGAGGCTCTTAGATAAAGTGTAACCATATAGCATGTCTTCAGATTAGCAAACTGATTCAAGAAGAATCAATCTCTCGCCTCTCTGTAGTATTTGATGCACTTAGCTGAACTCTGTGGAGAGTTGTTAAAGATAAGTTCTCTATCAAAGTCTGTGATTGATTCTTAAACACAATGGCATTACTTTATGGCGAGCTTAAATCAAAATGTAGATGTATGATTAAAAAAGATAAACACGAATCAGGCAGCTAAAAGAACCAAAGCCCCATGTGTCTCTGGAAGCAGAAAAAAAAACCTGTCATTTACACTTTTCCTAAACCTTTTGTTAATCCTGCTTCCAGATAAGACCGGAGACTGAAACTGGCCCAATCTTAATTAACATCTCCCTCTGAACCGTGTCAAAACAAGAGTGTTTAGCCGTAGCTCCGGCTGCTGCCTGTCCGCTGAAGAGTGGGCTGTCAGGAACATGTTCAGGCTCTGACACTGATGCCTTGTGGGCTGCTCATGTGCCTGACAAGCTCACAGCAAAGAACATGGAGCTCTGGTAGCAATGCCTCCCATCGCTCAGCCCAGACTCTATGATTTAACGTGCTGTCAGAGCCTTGTTCAGGGCTGGGGCACATGGGTAAATTTGTTTTAGGTGGATGGCGAAAAGATGGCTGGGATAAAAGGCATTAGGAGGGCTTTTCATTTATCGCTGGCCTTCTCATTGCACCAGTCATGCTTTGTGGCGTGTGTGTGTGTGTGCAGATACAGGCAGACGGAAAGGTGGGGTGTGAACTAAATGACAGTCTATCAGAATGGAAGCGTGCTATTTATCTTTGGCCCTTCGGTTTCTTTGTGCAGCTGTTTCTCCCTTATCCTTCTGTCACCGGTTTGTTTAATTCAACCTGCTGCTTTCGGCTATGATACGGCAGCGCGTAACCGTCCAGCGAACTCACAGTCTGTTAACATTTATTTAATGTATCTTCCAGTGAAAGTTGCCTCCCCTGCTACTTGCTTGGAAAATTAATGAAAATCCAAGTGCTGCTAATAGTGAGCTTGATTGCCAGAGTGAACACACTCCTTCTGTTTTGAAGGGTTTCATTCTCTTCACAGCGCAGTAAGTCAGGCAGCTCTCCTGTGCGTCGAGCTCACATTAGCTGTCTGCTGTTGAGTGATTCTGAAGTGCTGGGGAAGCAATGTTGGACTAATGTCTCTAATTTGTGCCCATTCAACCAGTGACTTCTCTCTGGCATAATCATTTTCCACCATATTAGCAGAGGGGAATGGAGAATGAGACAAAAGACACTGTCACAGAGAGAAGGAAAAAAAAAAATGCCTGAAGAAGGTGATTGCACATTAGACGGAATAATTCACATTAGTGAAAGGGGAAACTGAGGACCATGGCCCCCTTAAAGTTAGGAATTCAATTTAGTTTTTATGTAACATTTCTGAGAAATGTGGCACTATACAGCTTGAGCTATAAGAAGAGATCTTGATGTCTTTCTGTTTGCAGACTTGTTTAAAAAAATTTTTAAAAAAAACAACAGCTTTTATAAAACTCTGATGATTGCATGTCTCAACCAGCTGTGTGTGTTCGGTCAGGTTTTAGCAGATGCTGTCTCGCGTCTCGTTGTGGACAAGTTCAGCGAGCTCACCGACAACTTCACGTCCCCTCATGCACGGAGGAAAGTGCTGGCTGGGGTTGTCATGACAACAGGTAGGACTATGTCCGGGCATTTCCTGTGGGCATGAGCCCGTCTTCTTTTAGGTTGAATTTGGGTGTGTTTCCACCTCCCGAGACCGGCTCTTAGTGCAGATGCAGGGATAAGACCCCTGCTGAAAAAACAATAAAAACCCTCATAGAATCAGCAATGGTTATAATGGGAATTGTATTGGTTTTAATGGAAACTGTAATGGTCCCTGTGGGTCTCTGCACAAAACACAAAAGTTCTTAGACATGATATCTATATGATATGATATATATGTTTACATGCACATGAAAAAAAAAGCAGGAAGGGTACTCATTCTTTTACGGTGCCCTCCACTAATATTGGCACCCCTTGGTAAATATGAGCAAAGAAGGCTGTGAAAATTTGTCTTTATTGTTTAACCTTTTGATCTTTTGTTCAAAACATTCACAAAAATACTCTGCTCTCATGGATATCAAACAATTTCAAACAAAACACAGGTTTATCCAGAAAAAGAAAATCTTTATTAAATATATGTGTGCAACAATTATTGGCACCCCTATGAATTCATATGAGAAACATATATTTGAAGTATATTCCCACTGATATTTTACATTTTTTACATAACCATCCCAGTCCCCTGACTTGAAACCCATAGAAAACATGTAGGGTGAACTGAAGAGGAGAGTCCACCAGCATGGACCTCAAAATTTGAAGGATCTGGAGAGATTCTGTATGGAGGAATGGTCTCGGATCCCTTGCCACATATTCTCCAACCTCATCAGGCATTATGGGAGAAGAGTCAGAGCTGTTATCTTGGCAAAGGGAGGTAGCACAAAGTATTGACTAAAAGGGTGCCAATAATTGTTGCACACCTATATTTAATAAAGTTTTTTTTTTCTCAATAAACCTGTGTTTTGTTTGAAATAGTTTGATATCCATGAGAGCATAGCATTCCTGTGAATGTTTTGAACAAAAGATCAAAAGGTTAAACAATAAAGACAATTTTTCACAGCCTTCTTTGCTCATGTTTACTAAGGGTGCCAATATTAGTGGAGGGCACTGTACATGTGTTTAGAAATCCATCTGAATCACATTGCTGTGTTACAGTATCCAGTTTATTTACATCATAGTGAGCATTATCAATGATGTTATAATACCAAAAGCATTCTCAGTCAAATTTGCACTTTAAGGGTGTACTCACACTAGGCGATCTGTACTGTACCCGAGCACGTTTGACCCCCAAAGTCCAGTCTATTTGACTAGTGTGATTGCTCCACTGAACCGTGCCCAGGCCCGCTTGAAGAGATCATGTTTCGAGTTCCGTGCTCGGCCACGGTTAGCGATCACACTAGATGCATACCATGCCCGAGTGCAGAACTCGAAAAATGGCGTCAATGATGCACCTGTCAGCTACCGCTGTAAAAAATCTTATGATACGTACAGCATGATTGAGTGAAAATCGCTGCGCTGCATAAGTGATAAATCTATTTGTGAGAGGGCCATGTGACACCGCACCTCAAACGACTCCAAATAAGCCATAATAATAATAATAATAATAATAATAATAATAATAATAATAAACTTTATTTTATATAGCACCTTTTAAAAGTAGCTTCTCAAGGTGATTTACATTTTTAAAAAAAACAATCATGTATAGATAAAAATAATAAAAAATAAGCATACATACCAACAGTCAATAAAAATTTCAAAAGTCAAGTAAAAGCTAACCTAAGAAAGTATGTTTTAAGATGAGTAACGTTACAATGATGGACTCCATTGTGCTGTGTGAGAGCACTTTTCTTCCTGTTTTCTTCAAAACAAAAAGTCACATCGTAATGATGTAAGCGTGCTCAGGCCCGGGACGTTTAGTGCAACGTGAGTGCAGGACTTCAGTTCTCCTGCAACTGTGGTAGAGATCATGTTTTGCAGAGAAACTATTATTTCTTTCTTCTTTCTTCAAACAACACGTTTGCTTGTCATTTCATTAGACATCGTTACTGGGCTGTGTGATCCGTGAGGATTCAGTTCCATTGATAAAAGCGCAAGTATTTGGGGGTTGTCGTGTTTCAGAAACAGATTATTAAATACATGGTTTTAATTATAGGTACAGTCTGCACAATATACACTATATGGCCAAATGTTTGTGGACACCCGACCATCACACCCATGTGTGCTTTCTGAAGATCCCATTCCAGATTTAGTCTCCCTTTGCTGTTATATGAACCTCTACTCTTCTGGGAAGGCTTTCACTAGATTTTTGAGATTTGCCCTTTCAGCCACAAGAGCATTAGTGAGATCAGGCACTGATGTCGGGCGAGAAGGCCTGGGGTGCCATCAGTATTCCAGTTCATCCTAAAGGTGTTCAGTGGGATTGAGGTCAGGGCTCAAGTTCATCCACTCCAGCCTTGGCGCTTTGTGCACTTTGTGCACAGGGGCATTGCAATGTTGGTATATGTTTGGGTCCAATAGTTCCATATTTTTAAATATGGCAAGAATAAAGATCCATTTTAATGGGAATTTTCATCAACTGTTTCGTTAAAACTATGTTTTATGACATCGGTATTTCAGTGGATACCTCTTCTGTAGTCACTCATTCATATTAGTTACTGAATAATATACTTTAAAATGAAAAGGGGAATTTAAGGGCTTTTAACTCTGGCCACCTTTAGTGGTTTTTTGGAAACATTTCACTGTCCTGAATTACTTATTAAACAAGGTGCATTTCTGGATGTCATCTGTAAAATGATCATATTGTAATAACTAAAAGATTTGGACAAATCTGACTCTGGTTCTGCTAGGATGCTTTAGACAGATACTTCAATGTAATGTTTCTCATGCTTCTGACTGCAGGCACTGATGTGAAGGAGGCCCAGGTGATCTGCGTTTCCACTGGAACCAAGTGCATAAACGGCGAGTACATGAGCGACCGTGGCCTTGCGCTTAATGACTGCCACGCTGAAATCATTGCCCGCCGCTCCCTTCTCCGCTACCTATACATGCAGCTGGAGTACTTCCTCAGGTGAGACACTCATCACATCAAACCAAATTACAGCCCCGTTTATCCTGTACATCAGAGCTGCTTTCAGGCGGAGAGTGTAGCACAGCTGTTCTGCAGTCAAGCCGTCAGCGCGTCTTATTCATAGCAGTACGTCTCTGACGTGGTTTATAATGCTGTCTTAGAAGTAACATTTCAAAGGGATTGAATTTAACATCTGTTTTAATTTTTAAATAGTAACAGCAACGAGGAGCACGAGAAGTCCATTTTCACCCGGTGTGAGAAACATGGCTACCGGCTCAAGGACAACGTTCAGTTTCACCTGTACATCAGCACGTCGCCGTGTGGAGACGCTCGCATCTTCTCCCCGCACGAGGCAGGCGTCGAAGGTTAGCCGACTTTAAAACGATTATAGGGCGTGTCATTTTCCTCGCAGTGATTAACACTGTTATTTACTTCCTGTTTGTGCTTTGCTGATTTACCCTTCTTATTACAATGAAATGGTTCAGTCATTAAGACTTTGTTTATATGTGTATAAAGTTTGATGGATGTTGCTGCTGCTGAATTCTAACAGCCAAAATAGTTTTTTTTTTCCTGTCTATAGCATCCTTTGACACCTCACCCTTAATGAACCATCAATATATTTCACAGAAATGACTTGGAAAAGTTTTTGTTTACCTTGTTTTTTTTTTGTTTTTTTTTAAATCGTGCTTAAGCTACCTTCCTGCAAAAGTCATGTTGGGTAAAGAGCAAGTTCAGCAAACGCAGTGGCGGCCATATTGAAAGTCAACAATTTACATCCTTATTAGGAAACTTATGTGTATTCAGAAATGTTTTACGCAGCTACTTATGTCAGTTTTCTGGCTCCGCCATTCAGATTATGCAAATGACCTGCGTGTAGTTCACACCCCCAAGCTGGCGTTTAAACTACCACCTTTAAATACAAGCATTTGTCTTTAAACCAGAAAGAAAATCAGAGATTAAAAAAAATGCAAAAGGGAAACATAATTCTGTTATGTTGAAACATTTCTTGAATTAGTTGAAATATGAAAATAAGGAAATTCTGACTTAATTCAGTTCTTAATAAGTGGAAATTATCGGAAGTTATCAAGGTAATGTAATTTGTTTCAACCGTAGTTGCATTTGCTCACATATCCACACTGCTTGTTAAAGTAACAATGCACGCTGAGCACACCAAGTAATGTGGGGCAGGGAAATGTTGACTAGTCAGTAGGGGTGTAATGATACACTGTGACCTGATGCATCACAATGAAAAAAAATGTGAGGATGTGCATCATGGAAATCAGCATTCTGTTAATTATGCATATAATGCAGTTGCATTGTTTGAGCACCAGAAATCCCAATCTGTGCAGCCCATAGAGTTAAAATATATTGACTGCACACTGGTCACATGATCGTGTTCTGTCTAAGAGAGCCTGCAAGCATACCGGTTTAAAAGAGCTCTTGAGTAGCTTTCAGACAACACCAGAGGCCGAGGAAACCAGGCATTTTAGCCGACTTTGTAGCTCTATTTCTGCTATGGAGAAGTCCCAAGGTCACTTTGTTTTGGGGAGAATTTATACATTTATTTGTTTATTTTAAGATATGGTGAACCTGGAATACATTTTGTTTATAATATTAAACCAATTTTGATTTATTTTATTTTTGTTATTTTATACAGACATTGCATTGTTTATGATTTGAGAAATAAAAAGGAATCTTTTCACTCATAATTGTTCTTTTTTTTAAATTCTATTCTCTGTGAAGCCATTATCATGAATCAAATCGAATCATGACCAGAGTGTATTGTTACACCCCTACTAATCAGCTATCTAGCGGCCAACACGAATACTTTACATGGGTTATGATTCATATTGGAACTGAAGATAAATTTTCAGTTAAATATTTACCATGGCATGGGTGCGTTCTCTCTGTTACGCATAACCCCCTAGTCACACTGCATTAGACAGACATGGTCATGTTTGATGTCTTTCATCTCCCCATGGCTGGCTGACTGTTGTCTAAAATGATTTATTCAACCACTTCTTTAGAAATTAATTATCAAAGCCCAATAATTGAATCCATTTAAGCTTATGATGTTTTTGTCTGTGATCAGTGTTGTTTAATTAGAATTTCATTCAACTGGCTCCGTTTTGAAAACAAATTCGGACAGGCTGTTTAATTAGCCAGCTTTGTCTCTGTGTCTGATTAATTCTGCTTTGTGAGTGTCATATCTGAATCACTGTATGTTCCAGCTACTGTGATGCACAGTGGGTCTGATGAGCTTTATCAGGAGTGCTTACTAGAATAATTGCTTATTAGACATGAATTCACAGCAATGGCAAAAAGGCTTTAAGGCCTTCAAGTTAGCAAACCGAGCTTTGATGGGTTTGGTCTATTGTTTGTTTTTGTTTGTTTTTTTTGCTAACTGCTGTCCTAATTTTTCTGATCTCAGATCAGGGAGACAGACACCCGAACAGAAAAGCTCGCGGTCAGCTGAGAACTAAGATCGAGTCAGGCGAGGGCACCATCCCAGTGCGCTCCAGCAACACCATCCAGACATGGGATGGAGTTCTGCAGGGAGAGAGACTCCTCACCATGTCGTGCAGTGACAAGATCGCCAGGTAACATACAAAGCTGCAGTGACAAGATTGTTTCAGGGTGCGCTTTATAATGATTGGAAATGGCCCTTGACCTATAATGATTATATAATTTCAAATATATATTAAGAAAAAACTGGTATTGCCATGCAATGGATCTGTTTCTTTGTAGTTTAGTTTTTTGTTTTTTTCATTGCATTTTGCATTTTTTCTGGCCCTGAAATTGGTTGCTCTCCACTGAATGATATTTGTGGTACTAAGATTTGTAATTTTATTTTGCAAGTCTGTATTTTCATGCTTTATTTTGAAATTGCATATCTAGTTTTGATCAAACTGTGAAATAATTTGTTTTTAGGGAAAATATTACAAGCTAAGCAGATCTCTTTCAGCTGGGGGCTGATTTTGTAAATTTTGTAAATGTGAATTTGAACACAGTTTTAATGTCTGTGTATCAAGTTTTAAAGTGGCATGAAGTCAGACTGAATTTGTAATGTATGCACAGCTTTAAAACTACGTTTAACTTGAAATTCTTTTTTTTTTTTTTTTTTTTTTTTTTTTTTTTTAACTTTTTTTTGTACTTTACAAAGCAGCTGATGCACTAAATTCAAAATGCCTTGGGCTAAAATATGATTATTTTTTTTTTAAACAAACCCACGGGGTCCAGACAGGACTCTGTGTGCAGCAAGTTTATCTACAAAATCCAAGACAGAATCCAAAATCAATCCAGAGTCAAAACTAGGTCAGTGGTCAGATTGACAAATACACCAGACAAAGGGCAAATCCCCCCCAAAAACAGTTGATCAACAAGACGAGGGTCAAACATGGAAATAGCGAAGACAAGGCTCAGAAATTATGTGAATGTAAAAGTTGGTAAGACTTCACACTGACTGAACAATTGAACTGGCTTTTTATAGGCTGTAAACAGGAAGTGCTTTATGGTCATTAAGAAAGAGTTAGTACGAGGGTGAGTGAAATGAAAACCTTATACATTTATTTTTATTTTGCACTGTTTAATGCAAATAGGTGTCAGAAAAGTGTCTCAGGTTTAAGGTAGCTTTAGAGGGGGCTATTCAGAACAATGGACTACTAGTACATTTTTACTTTTGCAACCACAGATTTAATGTACTATTTTTTTCTAATTTGAGTCACCCTTGTATTTAGATGAGAGGAAGCCTCTGTTGGTTTGGAGGTATAATGTCTGGGTGGATGTCACATGGGGAAAAGCGGAAAGTTTGTTAATGCAAAAAAAAAAAAAAAATACAAAGTCCTCTAGCGCTACTAGAAATAAATAGTCTTTATCTTATTAAGCCTTCGTCTTATTCATCTTTAAATGCTTCTCGAGAGAACAATCTCCCTTGTATTTTCACACTGTAGGATTTTACTGCACTATCTATGGGGACAGAGCTGTGGGAGCGAGTGTGTAGTTTTCCTCAGTGGCAGAGTTGCTGTCGGTCTCACTGCTGATGCCTGTATGTGTAGAGATAAGGAGGTGTCAAAGGCAGGTGTCGGAGGAAGGTGTGTGTGTGTGTCTCTGTGTGTGTCTCTGTGTGTGTGTGTATGTGTGTGTGTGTGTGTGTAGAACAGGCCCTGTCAGTGGAGATGAGCGAGCCCCTCGTTCCTAGTTATCTGTTTCCCTTTGCTATTATTTAGACTATTAAGTTCGCTGTCATAAAGAAAAAAACAGCCACTGATAGTGATTGCCGTTCTTCTGCAATGGAAGTCTGAGGAGCAGTTAAGCAAGCGATGCCTGAGGGAAGATGGCCGTTAGTAGTTGAAGAATGGTGAGCTGTCAGGGCGTGGCATTTCATCACTTGTATTGCACCATTCCTCAAGGTGCCATCATCCCCTGTCGGATAGGGTTATTTATCAACATAAGTAAAATCCCTTGTGTATCCGGATCTCCCACGCTTTATGATGCTTGCGTTCCTCTGTCGCACTACATCATCTGATTAAAAGCAGTACAGCAGAATGTGTGTCTTATGTATCAATATCTCTTACAGGATTGGAACTTTTTTTTTGGTAGTAGTAGTCTGCATGTATATTTATGCTTTTATGTAACTCTTACAGTATCTCACAAAAGTGAGTACACCCCTCACATTTTTGTAAATATTTTATTATATGTATAACAGTGTAAATTTGCAAGTCCCCTCAAAATAACTCAACACACAGCCATTAATGTCTAAACTGCTGGCAACAAAAGTGAGTACACCCCTAAGTGAAAATGTCCAAATTGGGCCTAAAGTGTCAATATTTTGTGTGGCCACCATTATTTTCCAGCACTGCCTTAACCCTGTTGGGCATGGAGTTCACCAGAGCTTCACAGGTTGCCACTGGAGTCCTCTCCCACTCCTCCATGACGACATCACAGAGCTGGTGGATGTTAGAGACCTTGCGCTTCCGTTTGAGGATGCCCCACAGATGCTCAATAGGGTTTAGGTCTGGAGATATGCTTGGCCAGTCCATCACCTTTACCCTCAGCTTCTTTAGCAAGGCAGTGGTCGTCTTGGAGGTGTGTGGCCTGTGGCCCAGTTTCCGAAGGGAGGGGATCATGCTCTGCTTCAGTATGTCACAGTACATGTTGGCATTCATGGTTCCCTCAGTGAACTGTAGCTCCCCAGTGCGGGCAGCACTCATGCAGCCCCAGACCATGACACTCCCACCACCATTCCTGACTGTAGGCAAGACACACTTGTCTTTGTACTCCTCACCTGGTTGCCGCCACATACGCTTGACACCATCAGAACCAAATAAGTTCATCTTGGTCTCATCAGACCACAGGACATGGTTCCAGTAATCCATGTCCTTAGTCTGCTTGTCTTCAGCAAACTGTTTGTGGGCTTTCTTGTGCATCATCTTTAGAAGAGGCTTCCTTCTGGGACGACAGCCATGCAGACCAATCTGATGCAGTGTGCGGCGTATGGTCTGAGCACTGACAGGCTGACCCCCCACCCCTTCAACCTCTGCAGCAATGCTGGCAGCACTCATATGTCTATTCTGCAAAGCCAACCTCTGGATATGATGCTGAGCACGTCCACTCAACTTCTTTGGTCGACCATGGCGAGGCCTGTTCTGAGTGGAACCTGTCCTGTTAAACCGCTGTATGGTCTTGGCCACCGTGCTGCAGCTCAGTTTCAGGGTGTTGGCAATCTTCTTATAGCCTAGGCCATCTTTATGTAGAGCAACAATTCTTTTTTTCAGATCCTCAGAGAATTCTTTGCCATGAGGTGCCATGTTGAACTTCCAGTGACCAGTGTGAGAGCGATAACACCAAACTTAACCCATGAAAAGATATAATAAAATATTCACAAAAATGTTAGGGGTGTACTCACTTTTGTGAGATACTGTGTTTAAGTGTATAATTGTTCATATGGTGAAGTTTCCCATGTAGCATTAACTTAGAAGGAGTCTCCAGTGTCAGCATTTTGTAACAGTCGAAACTGAAGTTATAATTTTGAGTTTTTCAGGCACAAGAAAATGTGCAGCACAGAGGACTAATGAGTTTTGTAGTTTCATAACATGACAATCCATTTTTTTTTTTCCATTAACTACAAGAGGGAAAAAAGAGAGGCTGGTGAGGGAACGGTTGTTTAGAGCTGCTATAACATCAGTGATAACCGGAAGTAACTTGTTTCTCAGACATTAGCCGTAACTATAAACAGATGAAATGTAAGATGTGTCATCTGTCAATAAATAAAAAGCAAATTGATAAATTGCTGTGGTATGAGAGGAATAAAACATTTTGGGGAAGTGCCGTTATTGGAAAATAATCAACTTCATTCCGCGTCGTGTCAGGCTGCATCACACCACCCTGGCTCATACACACCTAACAAATGTTAAGTTGGCAAACTTTTTTTTTTTTTTTTTATAAACATTGCTATAACATTTCTGCAACAATTTTAACTGCAGGAACATTAACACAAACATTTCCATAATAGTTTTGAATTACATGCCCAGCTAACATGCTTAGGTTAGCAGAACTTTAGCTCCAAAAACATGCAGTCTGTCTGGTTTTCTGAATGTTCCTATTCCTATTCCTTTTTTTTTTTTTTTTTTTTTTTTTTTAAATAAACATAACCATATAAATATTCACATGAGGCTGCTGTGACATTTTGCTAACACATCCATAATGTTGGTTTTTGTCAGCATTACAGCACGTGTTTTTGGAAACATTAACATTCTAACCTAGTTAAAGCTTGTTTAAGTATATTATGTTTTCTGCTAGCTTAGCATGTGCTCTAGTTGTTCACAATCTTCACAGATTCTGACAGGATCTTAAACGTAGGCTAGTTTGCTCCAACAGAGAGGAAAGGTTGGGTTTAGCTAACAGAGGATGATCTGAAGGCTGCACACCATGGCTTCTCATCCTTTTCAAGCTTTGTCTATGGAAGTCTTCCACCCACCCGTCTCACTGAATTATTAATATCTCTGCTTGCTTTTTAGTTATAAAAAAGGGGGTCCCTAGCATGGTTTGATCTCAAGTGCATCTGTAATTATTTTTGCTTACTTTTTGATTAAATGGTCTGCCTTATAGCCAAGAAACGGCAGAAACAGAGGTGTTAGGCAAGCCTTTCCGGTTCTCGGTTAATGAAGTCGCCACATTAACAATAGCTGGAGTCAAGGCTGTGAGTCAGTCTGGCGTTAGAAGCGGCTGATTGGCCGCACTGAACAGAAGAGCTCCAATCACTTGAGAGTGTGTTGAAGACATGGCAGTGCAGCAGGTGTTGTTTGGGGGAGTCGAGCCCGTCTTGATTAGCCCCTTTGATTGTGTGCTGCAGAAGGATGGACCCCGCTGGGGTAGTCTTGGGACGTGAAAGCACAACGTGATGGGGGAACGGAAGAACGGCACTAATGAACCCGTTCATCTCATACCCCATGTGAGCAAAAAAAGCATCAAGCCCCAGGCTGTGCTGCTGCTGCTGCTGCTGCTGCTGGAGAGTTTTCTCCTATGTATATTTTTCTTCTTCCTTCTTCAGGTCTTGTTTTAATTTCGCAAGTTCCAAAAAAAATGAAGATCCCATTGCTGCCGTTTTTCCAAGACATTATATGTGATGTTTCCATAATTATTTCGTGTTCCTGACCTGTTTATTTTGCTTGCGTAGTCATTTTCATACAGCTTTTAATAGAAGGAAGAGGAAACATCAGTGTGTCAGATCAAATGCTCCAGGCAAAAATGAAATATCTTTTAATAGACCTACAGTCATGAAATGTTTGCGCTGTCGTTTTCAGTGAGGTGTGTGTGTGTGTGTGTGTGTGTGTCGGTACAGGTGGAACGTGGTGGGGATCCAGGGCTCGCTGATGAGCTACTTCACTGAGCCCATCTACTTCTCGAGCATCATCCTGGGCAGCCTGTACCACGCTGATCATCTCTCTCGGGCCATGTACCAGCGCATCGCAGACATCGAACACCTCCCCCAGCAGTTCACCCTCAACCGGCCCCTGCTCAGCGGTGAACACACCCCTCCACCTCACCTCTTAATGCTCTCACATGCTGCACACGGCACTTACGACAAATCCATGAAGGGGTTGAGCAGTGTGGGAAAACATGCTGAAATGCTCAAAATTTTCACAATACGCCATCCGAAACGATAACGCCACGCATTTAACCTGCACATCATGCACATGCAGGTGGAAATAAATCGGCAGTTTCACATTAACTTCCCCAAATGACAACTTTCATCCAAAAGCACTAAGCATATTCACTAGGAAATGTTGCAAGAAATTTTTTAATTATGAACTGAATTATGGAAGAAAATGTTTTATAATTTCCATGTCATCATGGTAACACAATGGGCTGAAGTCACATCAGGCGTTATCATTTTAAATTTGACAGTGTTACACACATTTACATTTACAGCATTTGGCAGATGCCCTTAACCAGAGCTTCTTTCTTTTATCTCATTTATACAACTTAGCATGTGAGCAGTTAAGGGCCTCGCTCAAGGATTTGAACTCATGACCTTCCGATGTCTTAACCATCACGTTACCATATTACCATATCAATACCATCATACCCCTAGATTTTTAAATAAATTTCTATACACTCTAACCTTCTTATATGTTTTCTGAACCATTGTGCATATACACTCACTGAGCACTGTATTAGGAACACCTTCACACCGACACATTCATGCAATTATCTAAACAGCCAATCACATGGCAGCAGTGCAATGCATAAGATCATGCAGATGCAGCCTTCGGGTAGTGGTTGCATCAACCATCAGACTGGGGGGAAAAATGTTATCTCAGTGATTGTTGGCATGATTGTTAGTGCCAGATGCTCTGGTTTGAGTATTTCTATATCTCCTGGGATTTTCACACACAACAGTCTCTAGAGTTTATTCAGAATGATGCAATAAAGAAAAAACATCCAGTGAGCGGCAGTTCTGCAGACAGAAACGCCTTGTGAACTCCACCCTGAAACACAATCCATATCACATTAAATATGTTGATATTTCAATATTTTTATGTGCTTTTTTTTTTGCACTTGGTGCTGTATTTTTGTTATCCTGTGAGCAGTTAACAGTTTTCTGCTGCACTGATGCCACAGAGAGACATTGCTAGCACAGTTACAGTGGTTTTTATTCTAAAAAATTCAGTGATCTCAAAAATAAGTGATAATGTTCAGATTTTGCTGTTGGTTAGAAAAACAGAAGAGCTTCTTTTCTCAGTTTTCTCAGCAACGTTCAGTATCGTCTAATGAGAAACCCAACGTAGAAGTAGTGGAGACAGCAAACATCGGACTCAAAGTCCCAGAATGCAATGCGGTTGCGCTGAGATACAGCAGAGACTTGGCTCAGCTACTTTGTGATCTGCAAGATGATGGGCACAAAGGCGTTGATATTATTATCATGAAAGTTGAAGCTGATCTGTTTGAGTAGAGTGTACAGATCAGGAGGTAAGACAGCTGGACAGACTAAAGGGCTAAAGTGCTGCTGCATCGCAACATGTCAGTGAAAGAGGTTTAAACTAAAGAAGGCAACTCAGAATTTCATTACAAAGTGCACCATTGAAGACCGCATGTTAATTATAAAGATTAATATGCGAGTCTTTCAGGGTGGATTACTTTCCTTTAATGAAACTCTTGAGTTCCCGGATCACCCTCCAAAGCTGCTTTAGTGCAAGTTAAAAACTTTAGATTAATCCTTCTTCCTTCTTTCTCTGGTTCTATCCCTCTCTCTCTCTCTCTCTCTCTCTCTCTCTCTCTCTCCCTCCTTCTATTAACACTTAGAGCAAGAAATTTAATCTCTTCTACGCTGTGTGCAAACACAGTGTCTCCTCTGTTTAAAGACAGAGTGGTATTTGACAATGTCAGGCTCCTTCTAAGTGATGTTTGCTTGAGATCTTTAGATCGCTTCACCTTAATCATATTATTATACATGTATTATTCCACACGCTGTTACAGTGTGTTACATCAGTTTCCCAAGAGGATGAAGTCTAGAGATTTCGGGATGTCTAGATGAAGCTTTTAACAAGGTGTGTGTCATAACTGTGTCACAGTAGAAACGCAAGCCAGGCTGTCAGCTTCTTAAAACGAGATACTTTTTGGTTTTTCAAAGAGATATAAGATGACTTTGAACTAAAGCTTGCTATGTTATATTTATATATATATATATATATATATATATATATATATATATATATATATATATATATATATATATATATATATATATATATATATATATATATAGGTATATGTATGTATGTATAGGTATATGTATGTATGTATAGGTATATGTATGTATGTATAGGTATATGTATGTGTGTATATATGTGTGTGTATATATATATATATATATATATATATATATATATATATATATATATATATATATATATATATATATATATATATATATATAAGGATGAATAATGTAAACTTATGTCCTATGATTGCATGCATCAGATAACCAAAAATTGGGTTTTCCATAGAAAAGATTAGCATTAAAGCATTAAATCACTGGGATTAGAAAGAGACCAGCACAACACAATTTTCTTATTTAATCATTTAAATAAAAGCATGGACATGTGCAGCAATTAAACTACAGTGGGTAGTGGATAATATATAGTTATAATAGTCATACTGTATGAGATAGACAGGTATGATTACTAACAGTTATAGAACTGTCATCGTCTATAAAAGATCTCAACAATCTATTTTAATTATAGGTCATCAGCTCAAACATTTCCATATGTACAGCGTATGTGGTTGGACTTAAGTATATAGAAACCACAGTAATGATTAGCACAACTGTTTGAAGCTAATACAGCTGGATGAAAAGCTTTAAATGTCCAGGGTTCAGACTTGCATTCCTCACTCTCATACAGCTCTAAAAGTTGACATCTGCCGTATATTTGAAAGCGCAAACTAGGAGTAAAGTTTTGGATCCTTGTGTTAACAAATACTACTACAATTTTGCCCTAAATTCTAACTTCCAATTCTTTCTCATCTGCTTCCCGTCCTGTTCCTCTTCCAGCTCAGGCAAACAGATAATGTGCTCAGCAATGAACCTTTTCTGCTGTCAAGATTTTGAGATGGGCTTACAACACTTAACTGTAAAGCACTGCGGCTCTGGAGAATTCTGCAGTGCTGGAAAATTATTTGATATTTAAAGCACTACATAGTTTTTTCTATTTGCCTGCACATTTCCTTTTTTACCTCAGAAATTTGAATTTAGTAGTTCCTTATATACAAGTTCATTATATGTAATATTTACATTTATGGCATTTGGCCTTATCCAGAGCGACTTACATTTATTTCATTTATACATCTGAGCAGTTGAGGGTTAAGGGCCTTGCTCAACGGCCCAACAGTGGCAGCGCTGGGATTTGAACTCACGACTTTCTAGTCAGTAGCCCAACGTCATAACCACTGAGCTACCACTGCCACATGATATTTATCAGTTACATTACATTAATACTCCCTTAACTGATATTATTTCACTCACTAATTAACATGAACAAACCATAAACCTCAATGTTAATACGCCATAAATAACATTAAGTAACTAATAGGTGTATTGATTGATGTTTTTATAATAAACCAATAACTCCAAATAATAACCAATGTTCATAAAGTAATGAGTAAAATGAAGCCCACAATGAACAGGGAATTTCAATTTCAACATGGAGATCAGGAGTTTAGGAACATGCTGTAATTTCATTTTTGCTCATTTACGTGCATTTAATTTTAGTCCGGGAATAAACTCTAGTTGATACTGGTGGATTTTTAGTTAATATTTAAACAAACGTCAAATAAGAAATGTGTTAAATAAGGAATAAAGCTCTAAATGCCTCTAATAGGAAAATAATCAACAACAGGGTGATGTGACGCTGTTACTATCACAAAGCTAACTACAAGGGTGTCCAATAGATATCTATCTCCATAGATAGGGGACTATGTTTGCCAGCACCACGTCGGTTGTGCCTTTGTCAGTGGATGTTCGTGGACGTCCACTTCTCGGTCGGTCCACAACACTTCCTGTCTTTTTGAATTTGTTAATAAGTTTGGCAACAGTGTCGTGTGTGTGATGCGCCTGCCATGTTTCCTGTTGAAGTCCATCGCAACCTTGCGACAGCTTCCCGATCCAGCCATGAGAATGATTTCAGTACGTTCTCCTTTTGTCAAAGGCATTCTTAAAATCTATAAAATATACCATATAAACTAAGTATGAAAAATTTTGGAAGAAATTTTGCTAAAAAGTGTCTATTTCCCCATATGTATGGAGACTTTTGGGGCACCCTGTATTTTCAAATAAAAGCATGTCCAAAATTCTTTTATTCCTCTTATACCACACCAATTTGCCAAAGGTAACACTTTTTAAAAATTAATTATTAGAGAACGATGCACTGTACATTTTACCTATATATAGTTACAAGTTAGTTCCTGTTGTCACTTACATTATAGCTGCTATAATGTATATAGTTGTTCACTCACCAGCCTCTTTTTTTTTTCTCTCTTGTAACTAATAAGACAAAACATTCAGCTTGTCATGTTATGAAGAAACCACAATGCCCTTCATACTAAAGACTTTACCATGGCGGAAAACATATATTTATAGCTTTAGCTTTGCCTCTGACTGTTGCAAAGCCCTGATACTGGAGACTCCTTTCAAAATTCCCAGGTAACGTCTCCTTACCGAAAGCGTCACCATGTCAGCAATTATTTTTTTAATATGTTTATGTGGAGGGTCTGTGTTTATTATAAAATTATTATAGAAGCAATAACATTTGGGAACGTATTCATTAATTTAAACCTTGCAGTCAGAACTACTGTCAGAATGCTGTTATAGTTAATAGTAAATTAATCAACACTGTAGTAAATAATATTAGCTAGGGGAACTTTAATGTAAAGCATCGCCAACTCGTGATATTGCTATTCTTTCGATCATGTTTCGAGCGTGTTTTTTTTGTTTAATTAATCCACACAGTCTCATCGAGTGTCTGTGTGTGTGTGTTGTGCAGGAATCAGTAACGCAGAAGCACGGCAGCCAGGAAAAGCTCCTAACTTCAGTGTGAACTGGGTGGTGGGTGACCAAGGTTTAGAGGTCATTAACGCAACCACGGGTAAGGACGACATGGGCCGGCCTTCTCGCCTCTGCAAGCATGCTCTCTACAGCCGCTGGGTTCGACTGCACTCAAAGGTACGCTGTCCTCATTGTTTTAGATTCTTATTAAACCTCCTTCTACACCATAGTTATTATTTAAAGGAAGCATTTAAAGGAGAAGTTTGTAGTTCTTAGGGCCCTCTACTGCATGTGAGCAGCAGCTCTGTACCGGCAGGCGGAGGAGCTCATTATTGGGCCAGGGAAAAAAGTAAACAGAAATCTGAAATGAAGAAACTATCCATTGAATCGCAATACAGCTAAGATATTTTTGAAATGGTATGAGCATTACAGGTCTAGAACTACGCTTAACATTACAAACTGCACATCACAGCAAAGACTGATTTATTCCCAAAGCCACTGGGATAATCAGTCTGGAAATCACATTCATATCTTTCCTTCTCACAGAGCAGAAGATGAAGCTGTGAAAGCATTGAAGATGTTATATAATCTAGTAAACAGTCATTAGCATTAGCCCCAGTTCACTTCAAGGTTGAGGTTTGCTCAGTGGAGCAGTTTATGAGACACAACTTTTACTATAACATGATGTGGGCCACTGACCTGAGCTAAGTGTCCTGTGTCTCACAAGAATTCAAGTCAAGTAGCTCCACATCCATATACACTGTCCACAGTGAGATGTAATAACGTTTCTCCTAGACCCAAGGTGCTAGATACATTTATAACATACACAGTGCTGACAGGACATAAATAAAGTCCAATAGGAACAAGGATCATGCAGGTAGGGGGGTATGGGAAACAGTCAGGGTGCATACAAAGGGCGTTTTCAGACCTGTAGATCTGACTTAAATTGTTACAATGTTGCATTTTCTCCTTGGCTCAGTTCGCTTTCACAAGGCAACATTTCGAAGCGTACCAAAAAGTGATTATGCAAGTCACATGTGAGTAAAATGTCCTCTCATTGGTCAGTGTGCACCTGTTTATGTCCCGGGGTCCCGCCCATAGCTGTCATCCATCAAGATGATGGACAGCAGCTCCGCAAGCTTATTGTGGCTTTCTTTTAAGCTGTAGTTATAATAAATTATCAGTTTGAGCGGGAATTGATGTTTCACTGAGCTATTAAAGCCCATCTCCTTGAGACGCTCCCTAAACACCTTGTAAACCTCTGTGTGTTTATGCATTTTTTTTTTTAAAAGTTGTTCAGAAATATGTTCATCAGACCAAATTTCAATGAGACGTTTTACCTCGTCTTTGGTCCAAGTTACACCACGATTCATGTTGCGTAACATAGTTCCCATCATGCATTGCTATACAGGTTGGTCTGTTGGATCAGATTGCTTTCTCACCACAAGCGAACTGCTCTAGAGTTCATTTGCAGTCATTCCTCGTTCATCGTTCGCGCGGTGGCTTAGTGGTCCGTATGTTTGCCTCGCACCTCCGGGGTTGGGGGTTTGAATCCCGCCTCCACCCTGTGTGTGTGGAGTTTGCATGTTCTCACCGTGCTTTGGGGGTTTCCTCCGGGTACTCCAGTTTCCTCCCCCAGTCCAAAGACCTGCATTGTAGGTTGATTGGCATGTCCAAATTGTCCGTAGTGTGTGAATGTGTGTGTGATCGTGCCCTGCCATGGGTTGGCACCCCGTCCAGGGTGTCCCCCGCCTGTTGGCCCCTGGGATAGGCTCCAGTATGGATTGATGGATGGATGGATAGCACATTGGTCAGCTGTTGTTGTGTGCTGAAAGGTTTAAGTTTCGTCACCAACATTTGTTCCGCTTTCTCTCCTCAGCTCTTGTCCACCTTGCGGATCAAAGTGGCCAAACCGAGCTCGTACCACGAAGCCAAGCAGGCAGCAGTGGAGTATCATGCCGCCAAGCAGACGCTCATCAAGGCCTTCCAGAAAGCAGGATTGGGGGCCTGGGTGAAAAAGCCTATAGAACAGGACCAGTTTTCTCTGAGCTCCTGAAGGGGATGCAAAAGGGACAGAGCAGAGATCTGAATGACATGACTACAACCAGCTGTTGATACTTCTCTTGATGTGTGTGTGTGTGTGTGTGTGTGTGTGTGTGTGTGTGTTTGTGTTGATTTCCAGCCAATCCACAGCCCTTTAGTCTCACTCACTTTGCTCTGATCACTCATCCTAACATTAACCTGATTTTCATTTGTAATGTAGTCTGTTGTTTTTAACAAATGGCTGTGTTTGGGGTCGTAACATCAACCCAGAGCGCAGAATAGGATACAGCGTTATATTTTACAACTGGAAAATACAAAATTTGTCATTTTATTCCTGTTAAATGTGTTAGGATTGCTTGCAACCCACTGTGCTCATGTTTGGTGGCCTCAACCGGACCATGTAGTTTTATGCCTCGTCACGTGTCTCATAATTCAAGCACCATTACTGAAAAGCATCCCTCTGTTTTTAACCAGCATCCCTCTGTTTTTAACCAGCATCCCTCTCTTTTATTCTGTTCCAATTTCTAAATCTAGACTGCATACTTTTACCTTTGTTCTTTTTAAAATATCGGCAGTTTCTTTAGTGTTTCTTTCCCCATATGATGTAAGAGTCGTGTGAATTTAGTGATCAGCAATTTTTTCTACAAGTCAAATGGACTTGTGCTCTCCCCTTTAAAACTGACTAACTTTTTTTAACATGCCGGAATCAAGCGTTCAATTAGACATACAAAATGCAGGCAAAGTTCATCGTTCTCATTCTCAACTTTATGCTTTCTGTCTCGATAACATCTCCATTGCATGTTTGTATCGTGTGCTGTGGTGCGCATCACTCTGAACAGGTGCCCGAACTTTTTATTTTTAGGGCAAAATGTAGAAGACTTGATGATGAAGCTGCCTTCTTTTGACCATTTTAGACGTTTAGGCGTTTAGGTACTTTTACAGAATGATGTCTCGTCTTTTTTAAAACTGCATGGAGAACACTTGCGTGTAAGGAGCTAGGTTTTGTAGCTATTGTAATGTCAGTCTGTTCATTTGTATTGATCATTGTAAAAGCAGATGGTAGGCTATGATGACGCTGCTTCCTGGTTGGGGAAAAGCAGTGTTTCTCAATTGTGCACGTTTATTGTCTAAAGCTGTCTCTCTGCATGGAAAGAGTGGACGGTTTTCAGGGGTGACTTCGAAACAGCCCTCGTGGTTTTCAATTGGGGCTTTTTTTGTTTGTTTGTTTGTTTGTTTGTTTGTTCGTTCATTAAATATTTTAGTGCCAATATTTTTTTTGGCACAAATTGTCCATATTGCTGAATTCTGCTGCATCCCTGCTACTGAGGTCTGCCTTCTTTATGCAAGATTCGTTTCCTGCTGTTTTTAAGCTTGTGCACTCTGATTGATGACCAACAAACAGCAGCATGTTCAACTGATCCTGAAGTCATATTAATAGGGGCATGATTTCTCTAATAATCTTTTGTTTTTATGACCGTGGGTTTCTTTCCCAAGTTAAAAAGGACAAACTATGATTTTCACTTTATTTTCAAGGCAGCAGCTCCATTTAATTAAAGAGAATAAGGTGGTCATGGCTTTATATTAAAATGAATGAATCAGTGAAAGTATTTCACATTAAATAGCTGTTTTTCACGTCTGGAATGCAGCATAGTCACATGACCTCTGTAGCCCAAACACCACTGGACTTATCTTACTCTCTCTCACAACTGTATAGAGAGATGGTGTTACATTTAAGTGTGTGTGTGTGTGTGTGTGTGTGTGTGTGTGTGTGTACACGTGTGTACACCTGCTGCTGAGCCCAACCGGCACTCTGTCGAGATGTCATGGCAACAGGACATGGAGATTGCTGTTGAATCTTCACCAAAGATGATGTCGTTTTCGTTTTGTTTGTTTTAAGGTGGAAAAAAAAAAAAAAAGTGTAAACTTTATTTTTTAAAAACCGTTATTAATGCAACGTTCAGTGGGCATCTTATAACCGGTCATCGAGGTTTTGTATATTCATTTACTAATATATTTTTAGTTAGTTTAACTGACTATGTTTGTGTTTTGCAGTGATATGAGAGCAGCTCCTTTCTCTATGTTTCTGTACCTGTTAGTTTACAACTGTAAATATTGTGAACTTCTCTGTTGTTGCCATGGATACTCTGCATATATTTCTGGTAGTTCAGAACGAGTATTTCTCCCATCACACATCTGCAGAAAAAAAAAAAAAGAAACTTGTATGGAAGTGGTTGTTTCAATAACTTTTTTTTTTCTTTTAATTAAAGGCATTGTAATGATTTATGTTTGACAGTGACATTGTTTATGTCCTATTAGTTCAGCTTTTCTGACCCTGTACCTCATACAGAGATATAGCGAGAATGAACAAGACAGAGATTGTGTTCTTGGAAAACTCGGGAGTTGCCAGGTCTGTGTGACAACTATTCAGTTCAATTCAGTTTTATTTGTATAGCACTTTTAACAATGGACATCGTCACAAAGCAGCTTTACAGAAATATATAAATTCAGGATATCAGTTTTAAATGTATATGTTTATCCTGATACCTCAAAACATGACTTTACTGCTATTAAAGTCTGAAAACATGATTACCACTGCTAAGTAACATTGTTGATGAGCAGCACACAAGGTGGTTGAGTTCAATCCTGAGCTCAGGTTACTGTCTGGATAGTCCCACCTCCAAAAAACATGCCAGCAGGTGGACCAATGACTCTAAATTGCCCCTAGGTGTGAAGTGTGAATGTATGGTGCCCTGCAGTGGACTGGTAAGAAGAAGAAGCCTTTATTTGTCACATATACATTACAGCACAGTGAAATTATTTTCTTCACATATCCCAGCTTGTTAGGAAGCTGGGGTCAGAGCACAGGGTCAGCCATGATATGGCGCCCCTGGAGCAGAGAGGGTTAAGGGCCTTGTTCAAGGGCCCAACAGTGGCAGCTTGGCACCTTGAACCCCTGACCTTCTGATCAGCAACCCAGAGCCTTAACCGTTGAGCCACCACTGTCCCATCCAAGCTGTATTCCACGACCATGGCCAGGATAAAGCGCATACTGACTGAATTAATTAATATTGTTCAAGCCATAGCACGTTCAGGGTTGGGGCTTTGAATCCCGCCCCTGCCCTGTGTGCACAGAGTTTGCATGTTCTCCCCATGCTTCAGGCGTTTCCTCCAGGTACTCCATGCATTGTAGGTTGATTGGCATTTCCAAATTGTCCGTAGTGTGTGAATAGGTGTGTGAGTGTGCCCTGCGATGGGTTGGCACCCTGTCAGGGATAAACAGTGTGGAAAATGGATAGATGAATGAATGTTCAACCTATTTTTAACATCGAGGTCCTGGTGGTCTTGTATTGCTACATATAATGTCCTAAGTAATGATAGCTATGAGAATGAGTAAAGCAAATCACTAATGCACAATACACACATTCACATGGTATTAGTAATCTGGTTTTATTTATTATTCTTAGTTATTAGTCCTTTTCGGCACTCCTACAAAATAGTAAACCTGAAAGCATCTCAATCCTGCTGTAAAGCCACAGACCTGGCAACCAGTTGTTTTTGTTTCTTGTTGTTGTTGTTGTTGTTGTTTTAATGAAAATCATTATGTACTTCTAAGTTTTCTCTTATTTTATAGCCCAGAGATGAGAATAGAGGGTGATATATTAATTTAGTTTTTTTTTTTTTTTTTTTTTTTTTTTTTTTTTTTTTTTTTTTAAATCTTTTCAATCATAAGCTACCCATCATGCTTTCATGCCTACCATCTGTAGCGTACTGATTGTCAAACCTGTACTTCACACACTTCTACTGTTCTCTCTCAACTACCCAAGATGTCAATGGATGATGTCATGAATACAATCCCCAGTCCCAACCAAGGCAGGACTTTTTCTTTTTTTTATTGTTCTGGAACTGAACCGTATTTCAGTCGAGTCGTGACTCAGTGCTCTGGTTCTGGTCAGCCCTGTTCCAAGAGTGTTGTGATTAGTTGACTGTACGGTGGGGTACAGTGGTGCTGTACACTGCCTCCTCCTGCGTGTCCTCTGTAAAATCCATACACAGGCCACCTGCATGAGCTCCTCCACTGAAGCTGCACCCAGCATGACGACTATAAAAGGACTTGTATGTAGAAAAAAAACATAGATCTATATATAAAGGAGAAAAAAAATAATAAACAAGATATTAGTTTACCTTTGTATATGAGTGGAGTTTTTTTTTTTTTTTTTTTCCTTTTCTTTTCTTTTTCCAGTTTGCGAATTAAGCAAATGTTTAGCACCTAATGAGCCTAAAGGGTTCTCTAAAGGTTCTATATTGAACCCAATAACAGAAGGTTTCCTTTTTAGAAAAGGATCAAAGTCCAAAGAATCCTTGAGATTTTAGGTTCAACGCTGTAAAAAGTAATCTTTGTCAAACTCACCCCAATTGTTAAACTAAATTGTGCCATACATTTTCACCCCTGAAATCATGTTTCAATCAGAAATACAGCACACAGGCACTGGGGCTCCTGAGTGGCACAGCCAAAATTGCCTGTGCTCTCTGAATGGGAAAAATTTAGCGGGTGAGTGGAAATTGGCAAAATGACCAAATTTTAAATACTCAAAAATTTTTACATTTAACCAAGGTATAAGTGGAATATATACAGTATACTATATGGCCAAAAGTATGTAGACACCTGACCATCACACCCATATGTGGTTCTTCCCCAAACTTTTGCCACAAAGTTGGAAGCACACAATTGTATAGAATGTCTTTGTATGCTGTAGCATTACAATTTCCCTTCACTGGAACTAAGAGGCCCAAACCTGTTCCAGCATGACAACGCACCTGTGCACAAAGCAAGCTCCATGAAGACCTGGTTTGCCAAGGTTGGAGTGGAAGAACTCAAGTGGCCCTGACCTCAACCCCACTGAACACCTTTATGAAGAAATTAAGTTAATGATGAAGAACTGTTCATTATTAGATGTTTACTGAATTGGGAAATGTTATAAAATAACTTTAGATTGAGATATTCCTCACTGCAGAACCAAAAGTCCAGGTTATAAGCCTAACACCACATTTCCAGTTGGAAACACATTGGCTTGTCTCCATTCCTGGACTTTTGCCATGACTCCACCCAGGCTGGAGGTGCTGTTCTGCAGTGAGGGTTACTTGAAAATATTCGCTCTAATTTAGGCACTTTCGGCATACCAAATATTTATTTTACATCTATACTAGCACTGTGTATAGGCTTAGCAGGTTTCATTCTCCATTTCATTCTCCAAGAATGCCTGTCTTTAATAAAGCTCTCATTTTTAGAGTCGCATTAGTATCCGAGAGCCTGCAGTTATTTCCATAAAGACTGTTATGTATCATTAAACTATCCTGCATCAATTTGTGTGTTCTGTTTGTTAACAGTGATTCTTATGTGTTATTACAGTTTAAACCCCAGGTGTTCAAAAGCTTGAAACTAGCAGTGTATGTCATTATATAGGAAAAAAGTGAAGAGGCAAAGGTGAGGCTTGACTTTTATCACAGGTAATGAGACAGAGATTAACGTGGATGATGCTGATAATCAGACTGAGAACACATTTCACATGATAAACTTACAAGTCTATGCTTTTATTTATTTGTTTGTTTGTTTTGCCTTAAGTAGAGGTTGTAAATGTAAAGGTTGAGGTTAACCAGATTTAAAATGCTGTACATCAGCTCAGGTTGAACATTTCAGTTCAAGAAAATCTGTAGTTTCTCGAATTATATACATCGTTTGGCCATAACATTAAAACCACCTGTCTAATATTGTGTAGGTCCCCCTTCTGGCACCTCACAACTTCAAGGACTTTAAAGATTTGCTGCTAACGTCTTGGTGACAGATACCACAGCACACCTTCAGAGGTCTTGTGAAGTCGATGCCCCGATGGTTCAGAGCTGTTTTGGTGGCACAAGGGGGACCTACACAATATTAGGCAGGTGGTTTTAATGTTATGGCTGTTTGATACATACATACATGTATATGTTATTATATGTATACATGTATGGGTGTGTATGGTTTTCCAGACTGCCATATATTTTTGCTTTATATTGCTTTTAAAAGAGCTGCCTTTAGCTAATATAGCATGTGAATGTAGCTGTGAATATAGCGTACACCCCTACCAGCATCAGCTGTCCTTGTGCTTTTGCTAGTAGAGAGCAAGGTAAGAAAGTGCTGCATTTCGGTCACCCGGCAGGTCTGTGCTGTTATGTTAGGCTGGTCATAAGTCCTACTCTTGAAAGACAAGCATTATTCCTCATTTCTAAACCTGAAGTTCCTCTAAATCTCACACTGAGTCTAATGAACAGGCGTACAGAGCTCGCATCAATAATAAATCAATACTCCTCAGTACACAAAGGCTTCAGAGGCACTTGGAGACACTGGCATGCGGGATATGCTGATTATATCACAGATCTGAGGCGTGACCTCATACTGGAGCACCCTGGGAAGCTCGTCTCTCTGGTACTCGGGAGGACTGTTTGTATTGCAGATCCATAATTTAACAGGCTTCAGCCCCACTAAAGAGGGAATTATTCACTTCATTCTCCAGCGCAGGCAGGGGGTCGCATCTGATAGGAGAGATTTTAGGCAAATGGTGGAGAAGACATTTTTGTTCTACCCTCTATCCCTCCTTTATCTGTCTGATATGTGGACCTTTTTAAACATTTTAACAGGCATACAATGAAATACATATGCGAGAAATTATTTTTGTTAATTATTAACTATTATTAATCGGATCAGAACAGAATTTCAAATTTTTTTTTTTTTTTTTTCTTTCCAGATTTACCCTTTAGATTAGGAGTTATGGACGTCTAGCAGTCAGTTCACAGTAACAGTTGAAGCGCCTATTGAGCACAGTGGACTACTAGTATGGTTTTACTTTTACAGCTACAAATCTAATGAATTTTGATTGTAAACTTTTCCAAGCGCTTAGATATGAAATTACAGTCAAATGTTTTTAGGTATTTAGTCTCCCACACACACTAGACAGCACGAGACCATGACTATGACCGTCTATAAAAAAACAAATACGACAAAATAAAATATACTACATATCATACACACACAGTTGGCAACTTTGTTCTGCATACTTTAGTAAAAAGCTGACAGAAGTTTAACCCACAGCTGCTCAGTTTGTGAGCTTGTCTAGTTTGTCGCTTTTCCTTTTTCGTTAAATACGACAAAGAAACCCTGAGGACTGTGGTGTGGGCTTCATGAGTGTGGGCTTCTTGTTTATTTATTATATTTTTGATGTATCATCATTTTGATAATCGTTGTAAAACAAGTTATCTTGATGAAACATTAGGCTCGTGAAATTGCTGATAAATCTATCTCACAGCTGACTGACAACAGGCAGTGAACTCCTGCTACGTCACTTCAGTTTATCTACTTGGTGATATTGATATTGGAGGTATAATACTACATTCATGCTCCTGTACTTGTACGAGTTGTGTTAAAACGTGTTGCCACACGGTCACTAGATAGATTAGATTAAGTTGAATCTAATCTAATCTAATCTACCTAGGGACCGTGTGGCAACACGTTTTAACACAACTCATACAAGTACAGGAGCATGAATGTAGTATTATACCTTCAATATCAAGAGTGCAAAGTCAAAAACAAGGTATGTGTTTTATCTTCATTTACATTTATTCGTTTAGCAGACGCTTTTATCCAAAGCGACTTACGAATGAGGAAATACAAGCAACGTTACTAAAGTATTTCATTTCATAAGTTACTAACGTTTGACATTTTAGCTTGGTAAAATGAAGAGTGAAGAATAGAGCTGGTGATATCAATGTCCGGTTTTCATACCGATTACAGATGAAGCTATATTTCAAAAACTGAAGGTGTCCCCTTGTGAATGTATTACGTCAAAAACATCAGTTGAAATGCCTTGAGATAAAGGGAAAAGTGATGAAAAGGAGGTGAATTTATGATCACTGTAAAGTATGCTGGAATTACAATGATAAATGCACATAACCATGTGGTTGAGCCACCTGTTATAACAGCACAGCTTTCTGACTGAAGAGAAGTTGAAAAAGTGTTTTTTGAGCTACTCTGTATGGATATTAAGTCAGATCCTGGATTATATAGATGTATCTGGTGATTTTTTTAAGTTCATGATTAGTTATATCCTAAAATATGATTCTGTCTCTAACAGCATCTGAGACAGTAGTGCAGTTGCATGGAAAATCACAGGTTTATATTAATGCGCTCATTCTAATACATTATGGTTTCTATAGTAACAGCTAATTCACAGTTACTTAAACAGATTTCAGAATGTGCTGTTATTTAACAAATAATATTTTGATATGTGTAAGTGTTGATATGGTAAAGATTGGAGATGCTTATCTAATATTTATGGAAGGAGTCACCAGTGTCAGTGCTTTGTAATAGAGGTAAAACTCTAACTTTGTTTTCTGCCACAGGAAAATGTTCAGGACAGAGGACTTATTACCTTTGAAAAAAATTAAAAAATAAAAAAAAAAGGAGAAGAAGATTGGCCTGCATGAGAAGATCATTTTTGATTAGTACTTATTAGTAGGATGTATTACTTACTGTTATTCTCGCCAATTTCACATCCACCAGTACCTTCAGGCCAAGATCAGGACCATCAATCAATGTTCTGTCTCTTTAATCCTAGACCATGTTCTCGTGACATGGCAGTGATGCTGATATCTTCCTAAAACCCCTTGCAGCTGGCCTCAGGATCCATTTTCTTCCATCCTTTCTTCCATGACCAATCCCCCACCCACCGGCACCCCAAGGCAAAGTTGTGTGATTCACTCATACAATGCACTCATTACCAAGCAGCTGGCCTCACAAACCATGCATGGTTAGTGTCAGGAATAAATATCTTTTAGATCAGTCAGTATATTAATGGAGAATTAAGACTGTACCAAGCATTTTGCCTCTTTCCCATCAGAAAGTGAAGTAGAGAGCTGTGGAAGACCTCAAAGGGTTTGCAGTTCAAAAGAAAGAAAGCCTATTTTGCTGTTGCTGATGCTAATGAAGTTAGCCGGTCATTAGTCTGCACACTGCTGTAGTCTCCAGAGCAGCGGCACGGTGCTTCCCCTCACCGAGCAGACTAATGGAGCTGGAGCACAGGATTCATGCACCTCGCTCCTGAGCAGATGGTACAGGAGAAGGACGCTTCTATCAGCTCCAGCCACACACACAGCTCTTCCTCCCTCAAGTCCAAGATAGCACTGCTTGCTACCGGTGTATGTCACTGAATGAAATCTTGAGCTCTGTTTATTGTTTCGCATGTCCTCCACATGCCCTAGTAGGTTCTCTGTGGGTTCTCATACATATTGGTAGGTGTTTTGACTAATAGGTGGTTTTTCCTAGGTATTGCTTGACTGTTTGTGATGTACTGATTTGGAAACTTACCCCTAGTTTTCCTCTCAAAAAGAATAGGGGATACAGACTTTTGCACTTAATGGTATACACGCATACATATATTAGTTCTAAAATTAGTTCAGGGTGAGAATAGACTGCATAAACATCATATCTGGGTGTGCAAAGCTAAACAGGGAACTAGGACATGCCTGTATTAACTGGATCATGGGAATTTCAGAATCTAAAATATACCACTTTGTCTCATATATTAACTTAATTCTTGCTCTGACTTTTCTCCTCAGTATAGTGAATGACTTTGCCCTCACCTTCCCTCAGGACAGAATGGTTGAGTGGAGCTTTTGAGTCCCGGAGCTGGGAATTTTCGGTCCCTTCCATCATCCATCATGGCCTGCTCCTGGGCCATGCTGAATCAGGAACACTAAATACCATCGCCTGTGGGGGACTCGCTTTCTCCTGTACACAGCCCGGAAGAGGAGAGAGAACTCCGCCCACCTCTGTGGCTCACTAAGCACTAAACACTGAACGTATGTTTCAGTGATGAGCCACTGAATCCTGTTTGTGTCAGCAGACGAGTCCGAAGAAGCCCAGAGGGTCTGAAAACTCAGTTTGATGTTTCATTCATTGCTTACTCTGAATTAATGCTGCCTTGAGGCTGTGTATTCTTTACAGAAGAGCACAGAACCAAAAAATAAAGATACATTCTGCCATGAGATCTATAGCCAATGATGGCTTGGACTCGCTTGAACAAGTGTTAACAGACACAACAATTTCCACATGCTGGTTTTTCCGTTTGTGCTGTCAAATGTACAGTTGAGTGCAAAAGTAAAATAATGCAATGAATAGCAACACATCGAGGGCCGTATTCAGAGTAAGTGACAAAGTTACATGTATTCGGAGATGGTTTAAGCAGCTGCTTAACAACGTTCTGGGTGCGCCATGCAAATTACCTGCATGTAGTTCATGCCTCCAAGGTTGCCAGATTTTTCTTGAGTAGAAGCGTCTAAACCACAAGCCTTTAAACACAGTCACTTGCCTTAAAACCCCCCAAAAAACAGACAGAAAATGTGAGCTGATGAAGCAAACAGCATTTCTTCCCCTTCGCCATCAAATGTAATATTATGTAACATAAAAATTTTAAAATGAAATATACAAAAGACTAATATGAAAAGGGCAAGCATGCAAAATAATCTAAAAGGAGTCTTGTATATCGCTAATATATTGCTGCATGAGTAGTCCTAGTCGTAATCATCACATTAATCACTGCAGATTTGGTTTGATTTAACAATATGGCCTTCACCCTCAGCTTATAATATAGCACTTGATCCAGCACATCCTATTATTTTGCAATTACTCTGATTTGTCAAATTAATACAATAATGACATGTTTTTGTTCATTCTCTGTGCTCTCCTGTAAAGAAAATGTGACCAATGAGTGAAGGATAAACTGACCAAGCACTCTGCTACACTTACAGCTCACTTTGTGTTTTTCATAATTTTAGCCATTTAAAAAATCGGTTCTCTAGATAAGCAACTTCTCTGATTAAAATGCTGTCTCATCCAATGTCCTCCATGCAGAAAAAATCTATTCGTGGACTATAACGGGATGATATAATTGATTCATTAAGAATGTCATATTTACATATTTAATATTGGCATTCCAGGTTTTTGGAGCGTATTTACCGGCCAAAACATGGATTTCAGCATGACATACTGTGGTTACGTCAATTGCTCAGAATTCTCCTCATGCAGCCAATATCACACAAAAGAATGGGTCAAGTTCAGAAACAAACATAAATGTGGCATGCCTCTGTTTTAGGCAAACTCTACCCTGCATGTGTAACTCACATAACTTTGAGGTATGGTTTGCGATAGGAATAAACAATAAATACTTGCAATTTCAGTATTAAATCCTCATTACGTGTGCGTAACCCTACGCATCAGCTGTGATTTAGCTGTAGGCATGAGCCTGCAGGGAGAGTGTTGTAGGTAATCACAGCCATGCTGATATTCAGTATAACCTCACGGTTGCGAGTGCGATATTGCTTTTATACAACAGTTCTATAAACAACAAAGAAGCCACACTCACTTTATAGCACATTGGCTAGTTCTAGCTAGCTCACATTGATTTGTACATTCCTGTTAAAGGTACTTCCATTACCCTTCTTCCTTTTCATCTTTTACATGGCATTTGGCAAATGCCCTTATCCAGGGTGACTTACATTTATCTCATTTAAACATCTGGGCAGTTGAGGGTTAAGGGCCTCGCTCAAGGGCCAGACAGTGGCAGTGCTGGGTTTTGAACTCATGACCTTCCGAGTAGTAGCCCAACGTCTTAACCACTGAGTTACCGCTGCTCTGATATTTTAAGCCAAAAGTTATATTCCTGAAAATTATCGTTTATCGAAAATTACCATGTCCACTGATGATGTCGCTAACAGCGCTGTAGTAAAGGTTTGCGCTAGGAAATGGGATTGGAGTGCTGTTATAGTGAATATGAGCACTCTTGGAACGCTGCTCGACCAACTAACTGTTGTATAAATAGTCTATAACTCTTTTGCCTTATGTTTCGGATTGTTGTAATGTTGCAGGATACACGCACATTAATTTCAATATATTTTTTTTTTTCTTAAGCTGTATAAGATAAGCTGTAAAAGTTGGCAGTGTATATTGCTGTGCATACTGATGTTGCAGTATTATTTATTGTTGCTCTGTTAGAGCATTACAAATGCATATATTGTCCAATATTTTACATTATAATATACAGAGATTCTACAGAGGTCATTTGAGATTTCATTTAAAGTTCTCTTTTATATTTACTAGAAGAAATGCTCAATCCTGTAACCTGGACAAAATGTATTCGGTGGTAAGATACACTGTACGAGTGTGCATCTTTTACGTTTCACTGCTTTTCTTCATCATGATTATTTTTCACTATAGTGCTCATCTCTTTTCTCATCATTGGCACTGCTATTGTTTTTCTGCAATATCTTCTACTTTATTAACCCTCGCTGCCTAGTGATAGCTATCCAGTCTGGCTGAAGAGTCATCATATTCTATCTAGGGAACCCAAATCACACTCCCATTCAAAGTTTCACTTGAACTCACCTGTCCAGCACAGGGATAAAATGAAGTGGTGAGTGGGGCTCCAGCGGCCCTAAAAGAAATCATAAATCATGAAAGTCCATGTCCTGGGGACAATAGGATCCACGCTCATTCAAGGCTCCGATTTCCATTTCAATTTTCTGCTCAGTGGAGTTGATGTATGTGGCGAATGGCATGGCGGACCCACTGCACGGCCCTCTCGCGCTCCACACTATTTATTAACGTGGAATCCTGGTGACCTTGGCTCTGCGTCCGGCGTTAATGCCACACCTGCTGGCAGTCCCTACAAAGCAAGAATCACAAAACCAAACAGCCCAGAAAGTCAGGCCCTGTACATTTATCTCAGAGAATCACCTTCTGCATTCGGTACCTAAAAAGAAATATGCTTTATACAGTACACTAATCATCTTTATTCAATGAATGTGTTACTTAATATAAGATAGCGATAACTATAAAGTACAATATGCATAAAAAAATTAGTAAGAAAAGAAGATTTACTTAAAATCTATTTAATGAGCTGGATGAGCAGATATGCACACGTATGCATCCTCCACTTCTCTGTCAACCCTACAGTTAACTACATAATTATTGGCACCCTTGAAAGAACTGGCAAAATGATTTCATGACATAAACTTTCTTTTCCTTCAACAATAAATCATTTTTAGCCCTTACAAGCCTGTGATATGACCCGCAAAATGTAACAGCATGCCTGTACATGCATAAATGTACAGTATCTCACAAAAGTGAGTACACCCCTTACATTTTTGTAAATATTTTATTATATCTTTTCATGGGACAACACTGACGAAATTACACTTTGCTACAATGTAAAGTAGTGAGTGTACAGCTTGTATAACAGTGTAAATTTGCTGTCCCCTCAAAATAACTCAACACACAGCCATTAATGTCTAAACTGCTGGCAACAAAAGTGAGTACACCCCTAAGTGAAAATGTCCAAATTGGGCCCAATTAGCCATTTTCCCTCCCCGGTGTCGTGTGACTCATGTTACAAGGTCTCAGGTGTGAATGGGGAGCAGGTGTGTTGAGTTTGGTGTTATCGCTCTCACACTCTCTCATACTGGTTACTGGAAGTTCAACATGGCACCTCATGGCAAAGAACTCTCTGAGGATCTGAAAAAAAGAATTGTTGCTCTACATAAAGATGGCCTAGGCTATAAGAAGATTGCCAACACCCTGAAACTGAGCTGCAGCACGGTGGCCAAGACCATACAGCGGTTTAACAGGACAGGTTCCACTCAAACAGTCCTCGCCATGGTCGACCAAAGAAGTTGAGTGCACGTGCTCAGCATCATATCCAGAGGTTGTCAGTGCTCAGACCATACGCCGCACACTGCATCAAATTGGTCTGCATGGCTGTCGTCCCAGAAGGAAGCCTCTTCTAAAGATGATGCACAAGAAAGCCCACAAACAGTTTGCTGAAGACAAGCAGACTAAGGACATGGATTACTGGAACCATGTCCTGTGGTCTGATGAGACCAAGATAAACTTATTTGGTTCAGATGGTGTCAAGCGTGTGTGGAGGCAACCAGGTGAGGAGTACAAAGACAAGTGTGTCTTGCATACAGTCAAGCATGGTGGTTGAGCATCTGTGGGGCATCCTCAAACGGAAGGTGGAGGAGCGCAAGGTCTCTAACATCCACCAGCTCTGTGATGTTGTCATGGAGGAGTGGAAGAGGACTCCAGTGGCAACCTGTGAAGCTCTGGTGAACTCCATGCCCAACAGGGTTAGGCAGTGCTGGAAAATAATGGTGGCCACACAAAATATTGACACTTTGGGCCCAATTTGGACATTTTCACTTAGGAGTGTACTCACTTTTGTTGCCAGCGGTTTAGACATTAATGGCTGTGTGTTGAGTTATTTTGAGGGGACAGCAAATTTACACTGTTATACAAGCTGTACACTCACTACTTTACATTGTAGCAAAGTGTCATTTCGTCAGTGTTGTCCCATGAAAAGATATAATAAAATATTTACAAAAATGTGAGGGGTGTACTCACTTTTGTGAGATACTGTAAAAATGAGTGGTTTTTGTTTTCATCATTTTGGTTAGATTAAGAACCAGCACTCCACAAATGTTTATTTATTCATTCAATTTTCAAGGTAGAAGTTAGGCCCACAGCTTATGACCAAGACCTTTTGACCATTAAAATGTTTTCTTATTCACTCCCTACACCAATCAGAAATCTGGCCATTCAACAACAGGGTTGTGTGTGGCTTCAACCTATAGGTGTTTTTAAAAAAAATTATATAAAACACCACATAATCCACTAAAACATATGAGACAAAAATTACTGACACTGAGTAATATTTAAAATAAATGTAAACAAATTATTCATCCATCTTTAGTAAACACTTTATCCTGTTCAGATTCGCAGTGAATCCAGATCCAATACCAGTAACACTGGGCGCAAGGCGAGAGAATACACTCCAGATGGGACTCCAGTCACACAGAGAGACAATTTATTGTAGCCAATCTACCTGCATGTTTAGGACAATGGGAGGAAACTGGAGAACCCAGAAGAAACCCACATGGATATGTGGAGAACATACACAGAAACTCCACACAGACAGCAATCTGAGCTCAGGATCAAACCCAGGACCTTAAAATGAGCTCAATTAAAATTATAACCTTGAAATTTATGCACAGTCCCCTCCAAATATATTGGAACAGCAAGGCCAATTGTTTTGTTTGTGCTATACACCAAAGACATTTGGGTTTGAGATCAAAAGTTGGACATGAGATGAGAGTTTATGATTTCAGCTTTTATTTCCTGGTATTTACATCGAGATGTGTTAAACAACATAAAACATAGAACCTTTTGTATCAGACCACCCAATTTTTAGATGAGCAAAAGTATAGGAACAGATAAGTCTTGAAGTAATTTAAGTAAATAACACTTAATATTTGGTTGCATATCCCTTGCTTGCATTAACTACATCATAGCCAGCTACTCACTGACATCACCAAATTGTTGGTTTCTTCTTTTGTGATGCTTTTCCAGGCTTTTACCACAGCCTGTTTCAGCTGTTGTTTGTTTCGGGGAGCTTCAGTCTCCTCTTCAGGAGGTGAAATGCTGCTCAGTTGGGATAAGGTCTGGTTTGGTCTTTTGGATCATGAGCAGATCCTTTCTTTCTCCACACTTTGGCCTTTCCATCACTTTGGTAGAGGTTAATCTTGGCTCCAGAACTTTTGTGGCTCATCTCTGTATTTCTTTGTGTATTCCAATCTGGCCTTCTGATACTTACTGCTGATGAGTGCTTTGCATCTTGTGGTATGGCCTGTATATTTCTGCTCCCGAAGTCTTCTTCAAACGGTGGATTGTGATACCTTCACCCCTGCCCTGTGGAGGTTGTTTGTGATGTCCCTGACTGTTGTTTTTGGGTTTTCTTCACAGCTCTCACAATGTTTCTAGTCGACCCATTTGGTGTCTTGGTTTTAGCCTTCAGTTTAACCTGTGAAGACTGCATTTGTTGTTAAATAGGATAAGCCAACATAAAGGTTGACAGCTGTCTATGGGACAAAAGCAAGCCATTTTGAAGCTGAGAGAAAAGAGCACCTGTGGTTTCTTTCTTTTTCTGGACATTCCAAATTGTTGTATTGGCTATGCCCAATGCTTGTGCAATGGCTCTGATTGATTTTCCCTTTTTTCTCAGCTTCAAAATGGCTGGTAAAACTAAGAGTAGATGTTCAGAGCTATTTACTGCTTAAACAATCAATCTAACAGGACACACCTGTTAGTCACATGTTCCAATATTTTTGCTCACCTGCAAATTGGGTGGTTCAGTCTACAGCAAAAAGAAATGAATTGGCCTTGCCATTCCAATAGTTTCAGAGGGGAATGTAAATGTCTAGAAATAAGCTTAATCTTATAATAGCGTAATCTTATAAGAGTCAAATTTATATAGTATTTCCTAAGATGCCATGTTTTTTGTTTGTTTTTGTTTTTGTTTTTTTTGCAGTGCATTGTGTCACCACAAACAAATTATGCTGGAAATAATTATTTTATTTATTGCTCTTAGTCTCCAGGAACTAGTTGACCATGTTGTTGATGTAGTTGACCATGGAACATTACCCTGGGGTATTAATATGAGGTTGCACCTATGTAAACAGTAACCAATAGGAAAACCAAAGAACCTTGAACACACACACAAAAATAACAAACAGATGCACAAATTAACTAATGCATACAAAAAAAATATCAGCTGTTAAATATACTATTAAGCACAATCAGACCTATAATAGAAATGTTGTAAATGTCTAGAAAATTATGCATTCAAGAATTGCATACTCTTATACATTCCAATGAGGAGGATGGTGAGGGGGACACAAAGAAGACCCCAAATCTTATATTTTACTTCATTCTTGTTGTTGACGAGTGTCTGAGCCACCTAATGCCACCTCTCTTTCAGCATCAGACAGCATTAAAATGTGAAACTTTATCTAAATGTGAGTCCACTTTGTTTTAGTATGACACTAATTGCAGGACTTTTCTAATGTCCTGTATATATTAATTGGTGCTGTTTTGCATGGCAAACTTCTGCCACTAGCCACTGGCAGACTGATTTGCTATAATTGCCTGATAGATAAGGCAGTGTGGCAGGACGGAGGAGGGAGAGGTGAGAGCTGGGGGAAAAAAACACTGTCACAGAAATGAATAACATTTATCTTAGCGCTTAGGCTTTTCTGGGCGCCAAACATTTTTGACAGGGAATTCTTTGAAGATGACAGAATAATTAAAAACAGGGACCTTGTTGCTATTCACAATAGAGAGAGTGGTGGTGGGGTGTGTGGAGGAGGAGGAGGAGGAGGAGAGTAATTTGCATTCTGACCTTCCTGTTTCAATGGCCAGTCTGCCCTTCTACTTCCAGGACACAGACCGCAGCATGTGGAAGTTGCACTGGTGCACTGGTGATGGTGTGGTGAAAAGAGAAAAGGCTGCAGAGAGGAAAAGATTAATAACACATTACCAATTCAGCTCTTCTTTGCAAACAGTTTGCGCTAAGCGGGCGGATATTTGAATATCTAAATTGTCTGAGCGAGGGCTTGGAATAGCCACTAATGGGCCTGTGTCCTTGTCAAAGATCTCTCAGAGCTAAAAGAGAAACTGTGACTCTTAAATGAGTGGCTGGCACAACAGTGCCTTAGGTTATTTTTCCATTTTATCTGCAGGGGGGAAATGACACTTCGATTGCACTTAGATACATTAGCTTGGCATTTTGACATTCAGGCTACCTTTATCAACAAGAGTTCCTTTAAGTTGCTGGTAATGGAAGGGTTTCACAGTCGACATGGAGCTGAACGTAATCACACGGAATTTGTCTGCGAATTTGTCAATCGTCAATTCGTGTACGCACATAGACATGAAGTGTACATTCACTGTGCCATGATTTGAGTCTTGATTAATAGGCAGTCCTGTCAGCTTTGTGTCACGGTCCAGCTCTTTATAAACTATGAGACATCCTGTACATCCATACTGTCCTTCAAAACTGGTGTCTTCACAGGAAAGAAAAAGAAAAAGAAACATGATTCATTAAAGGAACCGTGTGAAATAAAATTTGAACTGCAGTCTATGACAAACCTATTGTACGGACTACAAAAATTGCTTTGTGAAACCAGAACAAATGACTAGTCTCTAATACACCTGGAAAACAATGTGATTTGCCCTTCAGGGGAAAAATGCTCATGTTACCAGGATACGGACATGTCCCTGGCCTTGAGTTTATGATTGAGTGCGCTGCATGTGAGTGTTTTTCTGTGTGTGTGTGTATGTGTGTGTGTGTGTGTGTGTGTGTGTGTGTGTGTGCACCTGTAACATATTGGTCTTCAGGTGAATATGAAAATATGGCTTTTGCCTTGGTTCTATTTTTGATGTGAAGATGTTTGCTGGACTGGAGGCCATTTTCCTCTATAGAAGTGTTTTAGTTGTTAAAAGGAGCACATGTAGTCATTGCTCAAGAAATAGAGACGTGCCTCACTCCATCACACATTCCTCTGAAAGCACGAATGGACATCTTTTATTCACAGATTTCCTTTGACAATATAATTTTCTGCTTTGCCGTCTAGTTCAAATTGAATTTGAAATGAACATTGCCGAGCACATTCTGCTAAGGCCATTTCCTGATCAACATGATTTGTGTTTTTCGCTGCATGCAGCTGAGTTTGCTCCAGAGTCCAAATATCCATCCCTAGCACGCTCTCTCTTCCCTGTGGAAATTCAATCAAGCAAATCACAAAAAGCAAATGTGTGCTTTCTTTATGTTTTCTATGTGGGTCTCTTTTATGGAACATTTGTGTAGTACACCTACGTGCTGAAATTACATACATGATGGACAGGATGGACCTCACTAAAAGGTTTTTAATCAATGTTTTTAAAAAAACAAACAAATAAATAAATAAGCATTTTTGAGCCAGGGGGAAAAAAAATTAAACGTGATATTCCTGTGCTGCTGTGTGTCGCCCTGGAAAATCCCATAACAGTAATTCACAGTCAGAGCTGCTGTTTTCAAATTGGCAGGACGTTTCTAACAAACACATCATACACCATATCGGATACGTCCCATATCATCGCACCTGAAAGTAGTACAGCCAAAGATCATACCACAAATTTCCAGTTTGACACAGAGCTGCAGAAAAGAAAAAGAAAAAGCTTTATCTTTAAATTCTCTTTGAGCCAGGTAGCTCACAATAATTGGCCTCAAAGACACACTGAACCCTGTGGACAACTTGTAAACGCTCTCCACAGACATTTACAAGCAGTGCGCTGACAGACAGAAACCTTTAGTTTTAGCTAGCATGCTAGTCTTAGGCTAGTCTTAGGCTAGTTATTGACTTCTATTGACTCTTTCCTGTGTTCTAAACTTTTCAAAAGGTTTTATGTAGGCAGGACTCATTTCCCCAGGGCCCTATTAACGTTATTACCTTTTAACTTTAAACACCAAAGACACATTTAAATGAATAACAACATACATTAGTTTAAAATCCATCCTTCATCCACACTTGAAATGTATGAAAGTTATGTACTTGGAAAATGAACTAGGTTGCACATGCTGAACCCTCATTTGTGCTGCTGTTAGTCTACATTCTTACGGTTCAACTCCATGCATGAACAGTAATGAAATGTATGCACTAAGCTGAAGAAATGCCCTACTGTAGCCTATAAAACACAGTAAACAGTCATAAAAGGAACAAAATGTTAAGTATGAACATGTCCCAGCTCTCACTTATGCTGAAGCCTAACTCCAGCTTTTAATAACCATGTGTTCATCATGTGCCGTATAAATCTGGGGAACGTAGGACCCTGGGAACACAGATACGCTCTACAAAACAAGCATCTGCCCATCCAGGGTGGCTTGCATTTTGAATGTTATTAATTTTATTGATAGTTTCCTCTAGTATGATCCTCTTTTGACACTAGTATCTCAAGCATCACTACAGCTGATGGATGAATCAAACTTTGTTTTGCACTTTATTCAATAAAAATCTGCGCTTGTGTCCGCCGACTTCTACAATCCCTACACTATGCTGCAGAGTTTTTCCCTGTTTTCATAAAAATGTTAAAAATAACTAGCTTCTGGTGCCTTAATTTAAGACAAAGTCACTTATTTTTACTATGCTGTTTGAAGAAATTGTTTTTTGCTAATTATTAATCTTAGATTAAGGGATTGAGTCAGCTCAATCAAGAGACCAAAAATACATTATTTAAAAAAAATAAAAAATACTCATTTTAAGTAAGTCTATCTTGAATAACTGAGGTTCCATTGCTTGTAATAAGCACAGCTTGCTTAAATTTAGCCATTTTTGTCTAGTTTTAAGATCCAATAGCCTCTTTAGTGACTAGACATTTATGCTATTTTCAAGACTTCCTACCAAGTCAGTTTTGCTTACCCTGTTGGCAGATTTTATTATTATTTTTTATTATTTTTTGCTTGATTTTAGTACAGTTTAACTAGATTTAAGAGTGTCTAAGAGTGTCTTGATTGTTTCAAGAAAGGCATTTCTTTGCAGTGCAGTAATAGTAGCAGTTGGAACTGTACCTACTGCTGCATAGCTAGCATTCTCTGCTAGCATTTACTGAAGGTACACTCTCAGCCTAGTGTGCAGTTTCTGACAGAACTTACCTTAGTTATGATCTTTTCTATATCAGCAGTACTTCAGGCAAACACATTGCCGTGCCTGGATTCATGGCTTCTTGTATTACTTGCCTGGGTTTGTGGAATTTCAAGCTGTCAGAACTGAAATGCTGCACAAACTTTTGATGATTAGATCAAAATTGTGAGGATTTTTTATTTTTTTTTTTTATTGTGTGTGTTTATGTAAGATGCACCAAATGTTAATAAGCTTAATATTCATTATAATAATAGCATAATAGCATATGCAAGTAGTGCAAGTGCAATTATTTTGTTAAAATCTTTTATGCTGGTAGCACAAAAGTCCTGACAACTTACAGATCTAATTTGCTAATTTTTGTATTAGGGTATTCTTATTGGACAGATAAATCACATGACACATCCCATGAAATGCAAGCTGTGGGTAGACAGAGTTGCTGGAAGTCAATTCTTTTCCATCATGCAAACCCATCACTTATATTTGTTTGGAAAATTACCATAATACAGTAGTAAATATTTCCAAACTTTGCTGGACAAATTTTTGCTAGAACGTTTCTTTTCAGTTTCTCCATCCAACTGATCTCACACACCCTCTGTAATGTTTATGCTTGGTGGCCAATTTAATACCTCAATTCTGCTTCAAGTAGGTCTTAATTAGTTTTTTTTGTTTGTTTGTTTGTTTGTTTTTTTAGGTATGTTTGGGGAGTCGTTATTATGCTGAAAGATGTTTTCCACTCAGTTATTTTCCCAAAGATGAATCAAACTCTGTTTAAAATGTTCAGTGTTCATTACTCCACTGATTTTCTACCTCTCCAGCTGAAATGCACCCCGAAACACAACAGTGCTGTCAAGAAACAGAAACCCACAGACATTCCGTCTTATATTCTCAAAAACTATTCTTCTGACACAAAAAACAACTTTGCTTTAATGTCTCCAGTGAACTGACTCTCATCTGATTTGCCCTAATGCAGACAGTATTGTCTCTGCTGGATTAAACTAGATTTCATTCTGTCCCTCAACATAATTTATAACTATTGCTCATTAGATGAATTGTTTTTCCCCCCACTGCATCTTTTCTATCTTCATCTTGCCCACCCTGCTGAAAAAAAAAAAATAGAAACCATCAGAGAAATTATTATAGTTTCCACTACAAATACCATTACAAACCATCAGCTGTTAACCATTAAAACCATTACCAAATGGTTTCCATTACGTAGTAGGATCTGTTAAGGATGTAGGTCCTTAATGGTATCCACTAGGCAAAACATGCCACCAATAGAAGGCAACAAATTACCACTGAAAGCAATACAATTCCCATTATAACCATTAAAACCATTACACATTCTATGGGGCTTTCTATTGTTTGTTTGTTTGTTTGTTTGTTTGTTTTCAGCAGAGCAGTTTCTTCAAATTTCTTTGGCAATTTAAACAACCAGGACACAATGGAGTTTAGCAGGCTTTTGATCTCTGATCATCATTTACAGCTCTTATCCATCCATGTATTAGTTCAATTCCACCAATAGGGCATGTGATTCAGCTTATCAACGGCTTATTAAGTTAAGTTAGTTGTGCTGAAATAAACAACTATTTGAAAAGGTCTGAAAACCAACCAGATTTCTGAGGTGGTTGAACTTTATAGTGCATGTTGTAGTGTCCTCTACTGGTAAGAGAGAAGTATTACACACTTAGTATTAAGGCGTTTTCACACTTGGTCCTTTTCAGGGTCTGAGCATGGTTCGCTGGATGTCTGGCCCATGTGTGAACACTCTAAACGATCTCAGACCCTTTTAAAGTGAACCGAACTGAGACCATCTTGGGATGTGGTCTGAGTACGGTTCGCTAAAAGGGTGCATTGATAACACAAATCGCTTGGGATCACTTGATTCTTCCATTCGCAAATTCTCATACAGGCCTCCGTACAAACTGTAAGGTGTTTAGCTCAAAGGTATGATATCAAACCATGTGATATGATTGAGAAAACTAACCTTTGAGGAAATAGCTCAATTGTCATCATCACTGAAGTCAGCTTCATAAGGTAAAACCCCAGAGGTAAACAATGCAACTTCAGCAGGAGTTTTTTTCACCATATTTCTCTTGTTTTTATTTGTTGTGTTTTGCTTTGATTTCTTTCATTTTTTTTTAGTATGTTCTCTATTTCTCTTTTGTAATTTTAAAAAAGTTTTACAGGAAAATTAGCACATGTTTAGGGTCAGCCATCTTGCACAATATTGTTGTACCCACAATGCACAACACTGCAAGAGGACTAGAACCCAAAAAGTGTCAGTATGAAGACAAAGAGGTCGGAAACCCCATTACTACTTTAATTGACCAAAAAAGTCTTCATTCAGGGACTGAATAGGACTCAAGTGTGAAAACACCCTTACATGCTGGGTCCATTTTACACTGACCGAACACTACAAAATACTCCTTAATGTGAGTTACTGTCAAAGAGATGCTGGATAGATTGTGATATGAACTGACGCATAATTATATGGGTAGAAATCCATGGTGAAAGCTATAAGTCTGTCACTGAAGATGACCCCAGATTTTACACTAGAAGGTAAAAGAAGTGGAAAAAAAGGGTCATGTTCAAGTATTATTTGAAGTCATGGCATGAATGAGTTAAACGTTGTATGTGCTTGATGACTTGAGTTAAGTGACTGATCATTGTACTGTATGTATACAGTATATTTATACACTGTTTATAACTGTGTTCAGTAATTTTTATTTGTCAGGATCTTCAGTAACTCGTATCAATCAGATCAACTCTAGCATACAACTGAGAGCTAAAACACATGAACACATTCAATCGCAATTCAACATATACTCAAAGTGTTTGGCTCATTCTCCGTGTGATGCATGAAATGTCTGTTAGTATAACAAACACTTCCAGTCTCAGATCTTTTCATCCATCTGCCATTCTCCTGTGTGATCAGCACTGATCTCACTACAGCTCTGTGTGTAATAACTTCTTGGCTTTCACCATGTTCTCCTCCACTAGACACAAACACAGAGGAAAGGATGTGATTATTCAGAAGTCAGCATATGTCATGATTCATCAGGTGGAAATCATAAACACTAGGCACTTTTTTCTTAACTAAGAGCACACATTTTACATGGAAACCTATGGGAATGTTTATGTTCTGCATCTATAACATATACAAATATTAAAACACAGCAGAAAAGTGTTAATTTAACTGTTTTTGTACACTGCATTATCTGAAACTTAGTATCTTGGATGAAGCTTTAAGCTCTGCCCACTTGGTCCAATCACATCATACCATATATCCCTGAAAAACTTGTTTCCTATTTTTTTCTTTTTCGTTTTCCCCCCTCTATTCAAACCACACTAACTGTAGAGTAAAACATAAGTGCTGCAGTTCAGATGTGGATGGATTTCATTCTATTTAATGGAAATGAAGCTGCAAGAAAAGCTACAAACACTAACTCCACCCCTAATCATAACCTCAAAACAAGTTATGAAGTTTGAAAAATGTAAAAAATACTAAGCACAAAAATATTCTGATACAAATTGCATGTTCAAATACATGTATCGCATACACTACTTGTCTCACTGGCAACATGAGCATGCGAATGCTTTAAAGGGTCATAACGTTTTTTTTTTTGTTTTTTTTTTTTAATTTTAATTTTATTATCTTCCCTGAGGTGTAATTATAATATTAGTAAAGTTTTTTTTGCACAAAAAACATACAAAATTTAGTGTAAATTTAATTTGTGTCCTTTTTCCACCCTGTCCCTGACTCTCTGAATTAAGTGATCGGATTTTGTGTCCTTTACCTTAAAGACTTGAATGTAACCACCCACTGCTATGATTGGCTAACATCTTTGCCTATGAATTAATTATCAACGCCCTCTGCCATAACACTTTTGGAACTGTTTTCAGCGAATGAGCGCCAGTGGGCGGGGCCAACGGTGCAATGATGTAACAGTAGGTGTCGATGTCTTGCTGAAGGGGCAGTCATATGCGAATGTATTTGCCAGTGTGACATCACAAATTCCACCACATCCAAGCAAGCCGTTTTTGGAGCTTGGATAAATAAATGCTCTTTTTGTATTGAGGAGGACGTATTAAACTATGAAACCTACAGGACGTTTTAATGGTACAATGACCCCTACAATTAATAGATTACCAGGAAACTGGTGTGTTTGAGAAGAACATACTAATAGGAGGAATAAATGGAGCAAGCTGTTCGAATGTGTTGAGTCATATAGGTAGTAGTCAGCAATAATCAGCTTAATTAAATACTCACAGAAATCCATGTCCTCAGGTTCATAAGTAAACTTCTTGTTGATGTACTTGCCAGTGATGTCATTGCGCACGGTCATCGAGGGATCTGGGATAAATTAAATAAAATAATCATTACAAAAAGTGTGCATTTTGTCTGACATATTGAATGACAATATGATTTGGTTTCTAAATAAAAATAAAGTATCTACATTTTGTTTGCATTCATTATTGATCGTTTTACCATTAAGTTGAATATTTTCAGAAGAAGCTCACCGACAAAAAGAATTCTGGGAACGTAATAGCCGTCAGGAGCCATATTAGGATCTGGCGTTTCATGCTGCAAGTAATATTCAGGCTGGGTTAGACACTCAGTGAAATGTCCTGTCATTGATGTCCAAAGAGTTTATATCAGTTTACACTCACTGAGCACTTTATTAGGAACATATGTACACCTACTCATTCATGCAATTATCTAATCAGCCAATCGTGTGGCAGCAGTGCAGTGCATAAAATCATGCAGATACGGGCCAGCAGCTTTGTGTAACGTTCACATCAACCACCAGAATGGGGAAAAATGTGATCTTGACATGTGATTTTGACTGAGGCATAATTGTTGGTGCCAAAAACATCCAGTGAGCGGCAGTTCTTACTAATGTTCCTAGTGTTCATAAGTGCTCAGTGAGTGCATATCTGTAAGGTGAACACTATACTGATTGTATGACAATCATGTAAAACATTACCACTAAATTGAGCATGATGAAATCTTCTTTGGCCATTTTTTGGATGGATGTGTTCTCCACAAAAGTCTTTTTGAGAGCTTGGTGTATGAATAAAAGAGATAAAAGTACGTAAACAACAATGTCCTCCACACACACACACACACACACACACACACACACACACACACACACACACACACACACACACACACACTATACTACGTATATACTGTACAGTAGTATGTCTTTAAAGGTCAGAAGTCCTTATGCTGTGGGGGCATTGTAGAAATATTTCGATCCTGATGGGCGCAGTCTCTTCCAGGATGATCCTGCCTCCATGTACATGACATGAGGGTTCACTGAATGGCTTGATAAGAATGAAATGATCATATGTAAATCATATGCTGTGACCTTCACAGTCACCCCATCTCGACCCAACACCCATGGGAGATTTTGGAGTGAAGTGTTAGACGGCGCTTTACTCCACCATCATCACAACACCAAGTAAGGGAGTATCTTTTGGAAGAACGGTTCTCCATCTCTCTAGTATAATTCCTGAGAAACTGCTTTAGCAGCTCGTGGTGTGCCAGAACCTAAGGCACTATATGTTGGAGATGTCGGTTTTTCCTTTAAATTGTCACCCAAAGGTATATGTAGTATAATATGCTGATTAATACTGTACTTCCATTGATAATCCTTAATTATCTGCATCTGATAGCATAAACTATTAATGTAGTATCTAAATCACATATACGAACATTTAGATAATGAACAAATATATCAAAGTTACAAACCTTGACTATATGGGCACTCGTCTAAGTGATGAATGACCATCAGTGGCTTGTTACTGTAGAGATAAAATGAAAAGCACACACACTCATTCGTAGGACTATGCGATCTGCAAATATAAACAAATCAGAGTTTGATTTCATATTTAGCTATGCAAAAACGTAACATCATACCTCGCCTTCATTTTTTCCAGCCCTTCCTCATATGTCGGCGCCCAGGTGATGTCATCGCCCCAGCCTTAAACAAGGATGAATGAAACAAACAAAAAAAAAATCTATGAAACTTTACAGAGGTGACATGGTGGTTATTTTTCAATAAGACATGACCATAAATTAATATATTGAGGCTACAAGTTAAAATTCATTTGTCCACATGAATGACATCATCCCACATGTGGAGTGGTTAAATTCAAGTGCAAAATTTTGCATCTCCAATGGTTTTAACGTGTCCCTGTTTTACAATTTATCTAAAAAAAAAAAATAATTTTAAAAACACACAAGCATTAGTTAAATGAAAACATCACAAAAGTGTGACATAAATTAGAATCGAATCCAATTTTTTTCCCTAGGGGAATCTGGAGACTCCTTAAGCACTGAAACACTTGCATTGGACGAAATGGGGATTATGTAGAAAGTACAATTTTGTACAATGCAAAATAAAAACTTTTTTTTTTTTCATTTGACTCGTACTCGTGGAATTAGAAAAGGTTTTTAACACAACCCTCTCACTCTCCAGAATGCAGTATGTGACACTGGACATAAGTAGGACACGTCAAATGGAAATACAAAAAAGATTCAGGAAAGTTTAAAATAAAAATATTTTTGTCCAGGAGTTGGCTACTGTGTCTGAATATTACAACTAAGAGGCTCAAAAATGCAATTATAATGGCAAGGATTGGGCATACAACAATATTTATATTATATTCAGTGAAAGAAATACTAACTGATATCCATCCATCCATTTTCTGTACCGCTTATCCTACACAGGGTCACGGGGGAGCTCGGGGCATTAGGCAGGGGACACCCTGGACAGGGTGCCAACCCATCGCAGGGCACAATCACCCACTACAGACAATTTGGAAATGCCAATCGATGCCTACAACGCATGTCTTTCGACTGGGGGAGGAAACCGGAGTACCCGGAGGAAAGCAGAGAACATGCAAACTCCACACACAGGTCGGAGGCGGGAATCGAACCCCCACTGCCGAATGTGCGAGGCATACTTGCTGACCACTAAGTCTCCGTGCCCCCATGCTAACTGATATGATTTTCTTTTTTCTGTGTTATCTTAAACACTACAGGGTCGGTTTTATTACTTGTGATAAAAAAGGAATATTGGTGAAATTCACCCATATTGCTACAAATTACTTTTTTGTCCTTTTTATTTTGTCCTAAGGGTGTACAAACTTTTGCACTCGAAAATTCTCAAAGTGATAAACTTTTTCACTCCTTCCCACCAAATAATTAACTAGTGTCCACATGTTAAGTATGATAATCTACAGCGTATAAAGTCATGAGTTACACAGCTCGCGATCACGAGTTTGATCATTCATGGCCATGAGGTACTTAATTTCACCTCAATTTTAACTTGTAGCCTCAATATATTAATTTGTGGTCATGTCTTATTGAAAAATAACCACCATGTCACCTCTGTAAAGTTTCATAGATTTTTTTTTTTTGTTTGTTTGTTTCATTTGCCTTCTCTGTTTTGAAGTCTGCATTTATTCTCTGTTTCAAGTTCAAAGCATGTCTCATCTGTTCAGAGTCTGTTATGTTAATCAGAACTGGTGATTACTACGAAGTAATCGCTAATGGTTAAAAATGAAAAGGTAACTATCATCACAATTCAGTCATGCTCATAGTATATCTGGACTTTTGTAAGTAAAGAAATGTTATATTTACAATACATACAGGTTTCAAATACATACCTAATTTAGGATTATATTTATGAGATTGAATGATCTTACCTTTTGAGAAAGTCTGGACTGATTTCTTTTTCTTCATCAAGGCCACATCACAGGACAACAGCAGCAGAAACACATACAGGGACCATTGGGCCATGATTACTGTGTGCAGAACAAAAAGACGGACTAACAATCCGCCCCATACACATACCGGTATGATTAGTATTGTGTTTTCTTCTGTCTTTGTTCAACATTGTTTTCACATACAAGCACTGTACAAGCTGTTAGACAAGATCTTTCTAGAGCTCTTCAAACGTAGAGTAAGTTATTCATGAAGGAGCTGTTAGACATGAAAAACTGGTTTACAGTGTTTTAAGAAACCCTGCATTCATCCTTAGTCTTTTTTGCGTTCAAGGTTTTGTGTTGAACAAAGAAGAGCAATGCACATTATCGACAATTTCAATTTTGAAAATTAAAAAAAAATAAAAATCTCTAGAAGACCTGTTGCAGATTCTCCAAGATGCTTAGAAAAAGTTAGCAGCCAATTTCCTTATGAAGCTGCACAGAATGTACCTGATACTACTGATGCTTTAAAAAAAAAAAAAAAAAAAAAACAACCCAAAAGGTTATCATGCCAAATATTGACTTTAGTTTAGTTTATTACTGTTTACTGCTCTTTACAGATGTTTTTTTTTTTTTTAATGTATAAATGTTTAAGTTCATTGTTTGTTATGTCATCATGGCTTTACAGCTTTCTTTACATGTGCCTTTTGCACAGTAATGTATATATAGGCCTATTTATAAAAATCAGATTCTGTCTCTTAGATTGAGATTTTAGATTAGAGTTCATTTATGAGAGCATTGGTTTCTTGCTGAGTTTCTCGACTCAAATGAAGTAGAAAACCACAAGAAACACAGATTAAATATTTACTGAAAGAAACATGCCTTTAACAAACCACTGAAAAGCAAAGTCTACACCCAACATATTCATATTAATATTCCATAAAGTAAAACTTACTGAACGTAAAACGTCTGATCCAGATAGGTTGTCCCTCAGTCCAGTCTGACAGGATTAATTGTCAAACAGGTGTTCTTATAGTTATAAAACCCACCAAACAGGTCTGATACACAGCTATTATTCTTCTCCCAACAGATGACAATGCATGACACTGCACTCATAGTTTGACGTGAAAGTTTAAAACAAATGGAAAGTTTTGGAATTTAGAAAACATAAAAGACTATTATGGCACAAGGGGCGTGGTCAAGAGTTGACCACTTTTTTTCAACGGCTCTGGGGTAACCCGCCTCCTCTCCCCGCCCACAGCCGCCGCTCGACCACGCCCCCTCTGCCACAACCTTTTTTTTTAAACCTTTTTTATTTATTTATTTATTATTTATTTATTTATTTATTTATTTATTTATTTATTTTTACCGATTTAACTTTCACCTTTTTAACTATTTAAAACAGAAACGTGTGACTTTAAAGTGATTGTGCTAAAAGCTGCTTTCCCCTCCATTTTTAATGTTGGTTTACAGTAATGTAAACGTATTTTAATATAGTGCAATTTGTAACTTTTAGATTTATATATAGTTTCATTGCTAGACATAGATCTTAAATAAATTTGAAAAAGTAAAATAAAACAAAACAAATCCTAACCAAAGAATCTGTTTAAAAATGTTTTAAAAGTGTCTCATTAAAAAAAATTCAATTATTTCTTTCAATTTACAAAACCATAAAATAGAGTTCTTACAACTTCCGGATTGAACTCTTTTTGTGTAGCCTTGGTTTCATTATTATTATTATTATTTACACATATGGGCATATTATGAAATTAATATCAATATGAAATATCTTTAAACATATTTACAATTATTATTTTAAAAAGGATAATATGCACTGATATATATATATATATATATATATATATATATATATATATATATATATATATATATATACACACATTATAAATCTTATAAGTTATAAATATAGATCAGTGATAATATGCAAATTCAACTCCAGACTCGGGCTTGTTAGCTGTTGCCATAGAGATATCCTGCACTTGACAACCAGGCAGTTTTGCGCATGCGCACTACAGTGAAGTCAGTGAAGCATTGTGGGATTGCACACGGCAACGAGACGAGACGAGACGAGACGAAACGGTTTAGTGTGATTAGAAAGCTATTATTTTGTTTCTTAAACATTTCTGAACAGGGACATTAGGCTTGAACAGCGAACTATGAACGGATCAGTGGCCAAAAAGACGCAGGAAACTCTGGGGAAAGTGATAAAGAAACCTCCTCTGACTGAAAAACTGCTCAGCAAGCCGCCTTTTCGGTACCTGCACGATATAGTGAGCGAGGTGAGTTTATCCCTGACTCTCATATTATTTACACTCCGTCTACTTGATCTAGACATTATTAACATAATTAAGGATTACTGTTAGCATTGGGGGTTGCACTGTTAGCTAGCTTGTGTTAACTAAACACGATTTAGCTTAGTAGAAAGAGATATATCGTGCTTAGCTAGTTATGCAGGTATTAAACATTGTCTCCTGTTGCTAATGGTCGAAGTGGATTAGTGTGTGCTAAGCTGATCTTCATCTGATACACACAACCATCTACATAGCAGCTCTAAGGTGTTCTAAGTTATAGACAGCTAGCTAGCATACTTGTTCTTATCTACTTGCTGGGTAACAATGATGAAAGCTAATTTCATCTGTTTCACCTTTTATTTTCCACGTAGTCATTATTGTGTGCTTTAAATTAGACGTTCTTGAGATTCATGGACCTTGAAGTGCTAGTTTGCTATTCAGCTAGCGTCTTTTTTGTTGCTAGGCACCTCTCGGGGCACGGTTATGCAAACAAATAGTTTTCTTCCACACATATTCAGTGAAACCCCGCCTTTTTTTGGTTAGGAATGGATAGTAGGAGCTCATTTGCTGCTGTATGATTGGCATGTCTTATTGTCCAGTTGACACACGGCTTGTGAGTGCGAGTACTCTCTACAAGCCAATCACAACTCAACAAGCCGCATGTGTCGGAATACAGGTAGGGAAAAAGATGACTCCAACTCCCACTGAGTAAAAGTGAGCCCCCTGCTGCAGCCATGGAGGCCAGGAGTTCAACAACGGCTTGGGATTTACGTTGCTAATTACAAAATCTGGTCGTTATTTATTATTATATATGAATCAGGGGTCTCTGAGCAGGAAAATCACCAAACCATGTGCTTTATACTGGTCTGGTTTATACGGTGGATCCAGAGTCTATCCCAGGAACACTGGGCATAAAGCAACAACACACCTTGGATGGGGTGCCAGTCTGTCACAGGGCATCATGAACACACATTCACACACTCTTTCACACTGACAGGTCATTTAGCTTAGCCAGTTCACCTACCAGCATGTTTCTGGGACGTGGGAGAAAACCAGAGGACCTCCAGGAAATCCGCACGGACACGGTGAGGAAATGAGAAACGTCACACAGCCTGTAACCGGAGCTCAGCAAACCAACCGGGGAAAAGAAAAAAAAAAAAAATCTGCTGGATTTGGAAAAGGTTTCAGAAACACTGATTTTCTTTGTCCTCACGTGTGAATGTTGATCACCCATAATATGTAAAGTGTGTTCCTGACACAGCTCATTAGCTTGTAGCCACGTTCCAGACAACTCCATAAAAGGTCAAGTGCACAGACAACTGGGAGCACGAAATGAACAATCAGAGGAAAGCTTGAAAAAACAGGACTGGAAGATATTTTGACTCACTACAACGCTAATAAAAATATTTAATAATATATTATAATAATAATAATAATGGAACCGGAGCGCAGGATCGAACCGGGGACACTGGAACTGTGAGGTGGCAATGTTATCTGCTGTATCACGTCATACCAGTAGTGTATAATAATATTACTATGAAGTATAATGGAAAACCCTGGAAAGTTCTGTTTGGTCAGCTGCATCATCCACAGAAAACCGAATGCTGAGTAGAGGCTTGACTTGAAGCTCCTCTGTTAAAGTTAATACTCAACAACATCCAGAAAGCTCTCCGGTTTTCACTGGTACTCTTCTTTAATGTGAAACAGACACAGGTTATGGTTCTGGTTTCTATAAAACTAAATCTATATTTTGTTTTCTCCTCTGTCAGGTGATTCGCACCACAGGATTCATGAAGGGCCTTTATGGGGAAGCAGAGATGAAGTCAGACAATGTCAAGGTGCGTATATTTTGCGTACAAGCCCTGCATTTTGACATCGGAGTACGCTATAGTGTCACTCACAAATATTCCAAAGTTATGACTCTCAAATATGCCAAAAGAGCAGTTTTTTTTCCCGCCCTCAATAAAAACGACAGATCGACATATGGATCTGGAATGATTGACAGTTGCTCTCGGGTGTGTTGAACTCTCCCATATTAACCGAGACACCGTAAGCCCCGCCCCCTCACCCCGACTCACATTAGCGATGTTTCGGCCGATGCTCTGGTGCTTGACTTGTTTAAAAGATGAGCAGTATTAGACAATATAATGCAGCAATATTAGACAAGATATTTGTAAAAGGACAATATCGAATATGCACTGTGTTCATTTATTTATTTATTTTAAATCATATACTACGATCCCTCGTAGTTTGCGTGGTAATGGGCTGAGTAGTTTCACCTAATTTTTTTTTGTTTTGTTTTTTTCTAATAACGGGCCACATTTATCAATCTTTTAGTAAAGCTGTGTGTAAATGTTTGTGTAAGCCAAACCAAACAACATTTTCCTGCTGGATTTCAGAAATGCTGTTTTTCTTCATTCTCACCTGTGTATGCTGATCACCCGTAGCGTGTAAAGTGTGTTCCTGACACAGCTCGTTTGCTTGTAGCCACGCCCACAAAACTCCATAAAAGGTCAAGTGCACAGATGGCTGGGAGCACGAAATAAATGCTCAGGGTAAAGCCTGAAAAACAGTAGTGGAAGTTATTTTGACTCACTACTATGCCAATAACAACATAAAAAAATATGTAATATTAATAATAATGACCGAGAGCTAAATCTTCCAGCAGCTGAGGCGTTTTGTTTATGGTTCATGGCTATGCGCAGACAGACCAGCCGGTCCTCTGTTTATTCCACACCATTTCTTAACCAAATCATAATTGAGCGATTAGTTTAATTTGTCTTAATTTATGGGTTTGTATTAGCTCGCTTTCTTCATTTTTTTTAAATATTCTTTAATTAATGCCAATAATATAAAATGACAGTTTTTCACAAAATGTTCTTGATGGTACTGTTAGTCTCTGACCTAGCGAACTAGCATGAGGATGTGTTTTTGATAGAGACTCCAAAGCTCTTCTGTAATTAACTCTGGATAAGAGCGTCTGCTAAATGCTGTAAATGTAATAAAAAAATAAGCAATTTAAACTATATATTATATAGATCTGACGATCTGAAGTCGATCAAGGTTTACATTAGTTTACATTAGTCTTCTCATGCGTGAATTGACACACACTCAAGAGCAGGATACGAACATTTATCGAAATTTACAGGATTTAGCAGAACACCAAATTTCTTGTGTAAAAGGTTTACACATAAATCCGTTCGTATCCAACTTGATCAATGAGGCCCAATGAGGATCTCCAGAACGGTGTGAAGACCAAAAACCTCCAGTGAGCAGCACTTCTTCTGTGGTTGAGGAGAGAGGACAGAGGAAAACGGGCAGACTGGTTCAATCTCACAGGAAGGCTACGGTAACTCAGTAAGCACTCTTTGCACCCGTGGTGAGCAGAAAAACATCTCAGAATGCATGCTGAAGCTTGAGGCAGATGGCCTACAGCAGGTTCCAGCCAGAAACAGGAATCTGAGGCTACAGTGGTCACAGGCTCATAGAAACTAGACAAGCATAACTGAAGTCCGGATTTGATGAACACGATCATGATTCAGTGAGTCAGACAGGAGGTGTGAAAATTCAGGAAACAAACTGAATGCCACTAATCAGCTTAACACAGAATCACCCTGTGACCCTGTGAAAGAAACAGACTCCTAGGCTTTTGTTGCTCTCCGAAGGAAACTGGAGAGCTAGAGAGAGATGAAGAACTAGCGACGTGGGATAAACTCGTTCTCACCCAATCTCTTTTGAAAACGCCATGACGTGCAAAAGGAACCAAATCCTTTGATGCTACGGCATGCATAATGGATGCTCTCTCTCTCTCTCTCTCTCTCTCTGGTACACACACATGACTGAAGGGCTTCAGCCTGAGAGAGCAGCGTGGGGGCTTTGGTAATGTTTGGCAGATTTTATTTGACGACTTCTCTTTGGATACTCTTCTGTGATTAAATGTCCAAACAAATATTATCGAACTGTGAACTCTATGCCCTGTAGTAGGTAATAATGTCTCATGATTAATAGTATCTGCTGTCTGCGATGCGTGTCTAAGCTCATTACCAGCCGGCGGAATTGTAATCGACTCCTAATGGGAACATGGACAATTGCACTGTATCATAATATACGGCCCATTTACAGTGCACTCTAGAGAACTGACCTCAGACCATACATCATTATACATATTACTGCGGATAGACGACCGTAAGATCGATGCATACATTACAAATCTATTCATTTTAATAACACAAATATGTCCTTGTAACAAAGAAATAGATTATCTCAATATAGTGTGTTTTTGTTTTCTTTTTGCCATGTAGGATAAAGACTCAAAGATAGCGTTCCTCCAGAAGGCCATAGACGTCGTGATGCTGGTGAGCGGGGAACCTGTGGCTGCTAAGCCTGCACGGATAGTGGCTGGCCACGAACCCGAGAAGACCAACGAGCTGCTCCAGACCATCGCCAAGTGCTGTCTCAACAAGGTCAGGATGAAATGGCGTCTGATTGCAAGGGCCACTCAGCTGCAATAATACTCGATTCAGCATCTCTACAGGCTTTTAGTAATCAGTTGAAGGGTCAATATATATCTAAGCCCTGTGTATATTTCTGTGAACTGTAATTGGTGATTGTAGATTTTATGAAGGCAATGAAGGCTGTTTTGTCTCTCATCAAGGGAATGTAGTGATGCTCGCTTAAGTATTTAGAAAAGGTTGAAAGGCCAAAGCTTTGTGGACACCTGACCCTGACACCTGACTCATATGTGGGCCTTCCCTAAACTGTTGCCACAAAGTTTGAGGCATGCAGTTGTATAGGATGTCTTTGTATGCTGTAGCATTACAGTTTCCCTTCACTGAAACTAAAGGTCCCAAACCTCCAGCATGACAATGTACCTGTGCACAAAGCGAGCTCAGTGAACACATGGTTTGTCAACGTTGGAGTGGAAGAACTCGAGTGGCCTACACAGAGCCCTGACCTCAACCCCACTGAACACCTTTGGGATGAACTGGAATGCTGACTGCACCCCAGGCCACCTTGCTGAACATCAGTGCCCCACCTCACTAATGGTCTTGTGGCTGAATGAGCACAAATCCCCACAGCCACGCTCCAAAATATAGTGAAAAGCTTTCCAAGAAGAGTGGAGGATATTATTACAACAAAAGGGGGACTAGTACATGTGGGTGTGATTGTCAGGTGTCCACATACTTTTGGCCATATAGTGTAGGTCTCAGAGGTGCCAGTATTTACAGTTTATCTGTAGGATGTATGCTTTCATTGTCCACTTTTCTGCCTTTAATGTAAAACAGCAGCCAAAAACAAATCAAATTCCCAGACAGAAAAGCCAGTTCATTGAAGGGGAATTGACATGGGACATGAAAGTCACATTTGCTTCTGTAGGATAAAGACTCAAAGATAGCGTTCCTCCAGAAGGCCATAGACGTTGTGATGCTGGTGAGCAGGGAACCTGTGGCTGCTAAGCCTGCACGGATAGTGGCTGGCCACGAACCCGAGAAGACCAGAAGTCTGTCTTCTGGTAGCAGTTACTTTATGTGAACTGTATTAACAAGCCTCCATCTTGTGAGCCAAAAGAAAACAAGTGGGCGGGACTGTGGGCTCTTTGATGAAAAAAAAAAAAAAAATGGAGGAGCTGCTTAGTGTTAAGTAGCTAATTATTAACTTACACCAGACATTTGCCTCGCTGCTTTTTTACTGTTGCTTCACGCACATCTGAACAATTAAACAGTTTCCCTTAGGGATCAATAAAGTCTGTCTGTCTGTCTGTATATCTTTCCATCTATCTATCTGTCTGTCTGTATATCTTTCCATCTATCTATCTGTCTGTCTGTACATCTATCTATCTATCTATCTATCTATCTGTCTGTGTCTATGTGTCTGTCTGTATATCTTTCCATCTATCTATCTGTCTGTCTGTACATCTATCTGTCTATCTATCTGTCTGTGTCTGTCTGTATATCTTTCCATCTATCTGTCTGTCTGTCTGTCTGTATATCTATCTATCTATCTATCTATCTATCTATCTGTCTGTGTCTATGTGTCTGTCTGTATATCTTTCCATCTATCTATCTGTCTGTCTGTACATCTATCTGTCTATCTATCTGTCTGTGTCTGTCTGTATATCTTTCCATCTATCTATCTGTCTGTCTGTCTGTCTGTCTGTACATCTATCTATCTATCTATCTATCTATCTATCTATCTATCTATCTATCTGTCTGTGTTTGTGTCTGTCTGTATATCTTTCCATCTATCTATCTGTCTGTCTGTACATCTATCTGTCTATCTATCTGTCTGTGTCTGTCTGTATATCTTTCCATCTATCTATCTGTCTGTCTGTATATCTATCTATCTATCTATCTATCTATCTATCTATCTATCTATCTATTTATCTGTCTATCTGTCTATGCGTCTGTCTGTATATCTTTCCATCTATCTATCTGTCTGTCTGTCTGTCTATCTATCTGTCTGTCTGTCTGTCTGTCTGTGTCTGTCTGTATATCTTTCCATCTATCTATCTGTGTGTCTGTACATTTATCTATCTATCTATCTATATATATATCTATATATATATATATCTATATATATATCTATACATATATATATATATATATATATATATATATATATATATATATATATATATATATATATATCTATCAATCTATGTATCTATGTCTGTCTATATATCTTTCAATCTGTCTGTCTGTCTGTACATCTATTGATTCGTCTATCTATCTATTTATCTATCTATCTATCTATCTGTCTATATCTATCTGTTGATCTATTGGAGTATGTATCTATCTATCTATCTATCGAATCAATTCTACAATTATTGGCACCCTATCTATCTGTGTCTGTCCATCTATACATCTGTTGATTCTGTCTCTATCTGTCTATCTATTTGCGTATTTGTCTTTTTTTCACTCTATCTATCTGTTCATCTGTCTGTCATCCCATCCACTGATGTACATTAAGGCGTTTATGGTTACATTCTGTTTTTTCTCTCTGCCAGCTAGGATTTTCTTGTTAGCAATGTTAGCACCTCTGATGTCACATTGTGAGATGCAACCAATAGACGATGCTACAGATACAGTGCTTTGGATATATGCTTTGTTCATGAGTAGGAATTATATGTTTTTGTTTTTTTTTTTCCCCAAATTGAAAATTGTTTTTTCATAAAATTAATAAATATGAAACCGCAAACCATGCATAAAAGAAGTCCCCAGAGAGAAGTGCGGTGTGGTGCATGCAGGGGCAAAATCTGCATGAGGACTTGATCATCATATACTTTTGTATTAAACCCCAGTCTGATATGAAATAATTAACTTTGCTATTACACTGTCTGAGCTGCAGCTCTCCAGTGATGAGGCTGTAAGGCATGTCCTGGCAGGAGACAAAGTGGACCTAAAGGGGAAAGCCAGCACCTCCAGGTCCCAGGGCAAGGAGAACAGAGAAGTAAGACACTGATGTTTGCAGACATGGACACACAGAGATCACTAATACTTCTAAGATATGGGATAATGAGTAATTTGCTTGTCTTATGTAACTGGAATAATGAGCTGCTGCTGCGTTCATGGTGCCTTGTAAGTGGTAATTTGCTTGTTGTAATAATGTCATTTCCTACCTCATCACATTCGATTTGCGAAATGAGAAGAAAACATGGATGCTACCACGAAAGCATGTCTTTTGTTTGCTCTGTCAGAGCATATAAAGCTCATAAAAAGCTACTTTAATTGCACTTTTACAGTTACAGGAATTTAAAGTTGCAACTTCGCCTCGAATGCAGCATACACACCACGAGGCATAAATATAGCCAATATGTTCATTTAATTCAAACACTTTCTGTTTATAACATGCTGCTCTCTAGTATTTAGTCTACACACTTCTATCCATGGTGGGAACATATGTTATATATGAACATATTTCATGTAAACATTGACATAGAGCGAGGTTTGCTGATGGTTTTGGTATTGTGCAGGAGAAGATTAAAGAGAGCAGTGTGAACACTGAGCAGAAAGACCCAGACCAGCCCAAAGACCAGGAAAGCAGGAGGAGGAGCGAGAAAGAGCAACGCAGAGATGGCGAGAGGACTGAGAAAGCCCGGGAGAGAGATAGGACGAAGGACAGAGGTCGGGATAAAGACAAAAGCCACGATAGGGATAAAGAAAAAGTCCGAGATTGGGAGAGAGATAAAGAGAAAGACCATGATGGAGACAAAGAGAAGGGCCGAGATAGAGACGGGGACCAAGAGAAAGAGAAGACCCGGGACAGAGACAGGGATAGGACCAAGGACAGAGAACGAGAGAAAAACAGGGAGCGAGAGAAAAACGGGGAGCGAGACTCACACAAAGACAGAGAACGAGTGCGGGACAAAGACAGAGACCGTGAGCGGGCCAAGCGAAGAGACCGAGACAAAGAGCGGGAACGAGAGAGAGCACGAGAGCTTCAGAAGGAGACTGAAGAAAAGAAAAAGGAGAAAGCAGAGAAAAAGGTCAGTCTCTGTACCTCTCTGTACCTCTTTATGCACAACATCGTGTTAATATACACTGCCAGTCAAAAGTTTTTCAACACCCTGTATTAACATTGTGGTTAAACAGCAAGAAATGGGTTTAAGTCGACCAATTGATCAGTTTTTTCCGGTTGCTTTGCGGGAGCGTCTGAGAAGGGTCTGCTGTCATTATACAGTACGAGAGCGGCCTCTAGAGGCGAAATAAAAACTAGGACTGACAAATTTTGTTGTGTTATTTGAAGTGTTTTTTTTTTTTTTTTTTTTTTTTTTAATTCATTTTGGGTGTCTCTGTTTTAATTTGTTATTTGGAGTGTTGCTCTTTGGTTCAGTTTGGATGTATATCTTTTATTTACTTTACTATTTATTAATAGTTATTTATTAGTTATTATTTATTACTAGATAATATCTATTAATATGTATATATTTATTTGATTTTAAAAAGTACAGTACATTTAAATGGTAAAGTTCAGCAATATTTTACTTTGAGTGTTACGTTTTCATTCAGTGGAGGACGAAGAATTACCAAAATGCCAATATCGCAACACTCCCTTGACCATAAAACATATTTTTTTTAACCTGCCCTATTCATAATGTCATGCGACAACGCCTTTTATCAGGTCAAACTTTGTAAGACTTGTTTTGTAAGATGGACCCAGGAAAACTTTTACAATTTTTATCACAAGCATTTTTATCACTGACTTTTTAAGCTGAATTACATTTTTTTTTTTTTATTTGATTATTTTTAATTACTCATTACTTTTATTATTACTGAATTTTGTTTCATTTATGTCTGATAAATACCTTCATTCGCCATGAAATAGACATTGAAACTGGTATGGTGATATACCCAAGTACAAACAAACAACACCTGTATGCCTGCATATTTATGCAGTTATCTAATCATTCAGTCATGTCGCAGCAACATAATGCAGAAAATCATGCAGATACAGGTCAAGAGCTTCAGTTTATGTTCACATCAAACACCAGAATGAAGAAAAAGTGTGATCTCTGTGACTTTGATTGTGGCATGTATGTTGGTACCAGAATCTGAGAAACTGCTGATCTCCTAGGAATTTAACACACAGCAGTCTCTAGAGTTCACACAGAATGGTGCGAAAAACATTGAGTGAGCGACAGTTCTGTGGTTGGAAACAAAAAGAGAGGTGAGAGGAAAATGGCCAGATTAGTTTGAGCTGCCAGGAAGGGTATAGTAACTCAATCACTCTTTACCACCGTGGTGAGCAGAAAAGCATCTCCGCATGCACAAAACATCGAACTTTGAGGCGGATGGGCTTCAACAGCAGAAGTGGCGTCCACTCCTGTCAGCCAAGAACAGGAATCTGAGGCTATCATTTGTACAGGCTCACCCAAACTGGACAACTGAAGATTAGATTTGAAGATTAGTCTTCAACTGTCACGTCATTGGCCACATGAGTGGCTGATTTAGATAACTGCATGAATGTAATGGATTCACATGAATTCCTAATAAAGTGGACGGTGAGTGTATAGATGAGTTTGTCAGACAAGGCCATTGATATTAATCCTACAGATATGTCTAAGAGGTTAGTATTGGACATTTCTGAGTCCCATCATGCTGTGTTTTCACAGACCCGAGCTGCAGAGGAAGTGAACAAGCAAAAGCCTCACCCAGAGGAGCTGAACAGAAATCACAAAGCTGAGTCAGAGGAGGTGAATCTTTTCCCTCTTTCTTTTTATTTGTACTCCAGAGGGTATTTATACACCAGTGTTGCCATACAGAGTTCCTCTGTCGAGGACAATACTGTATATTCTCCTTTTCCATGTTGTAGGGGTGGATGATATGACAAAAATATCATAACACAAGTCATTACTACGATACATGATATACGTACATCATGATCTATAGGTGAGCTAACAAACTGCCAGACTACAAAACAAAAAAAGTGAAATGACGCTTTAATGATACAGTAATGATACTTTAATGCATATAAAAATGTAATTAATATTGAAAAGCAGGGAAAAAACTAAAAAATGTTTGTAATGGGGAAATTTTTTTTGGAATTTATAAAAAATATATTATGATATCTCAGAAAAGTATACTGATATTATTTTTCATGATATTAATATTGCGTTGTCATATTGCCCAGTCCGACTTTAAAGGTCAGGTTTATATTTCTAAATACAGTTTAAAATAAAAAGGTGTTTTAAATATAATTTTATAGAAATATTATTAATATTTGTCTATTAAACATCGTGCATTTCTGTTGTTAAAATATTGAGCCCCTGATCTACAACATGTTTTATTAGTTCTCTTCTTTATCTGTACTTATAGCTAGAGCGCATTATAGAGAATTTCTTTCAGGATCACGGTTTCATGTCATGGAGCTGCAGTGACTCACCGTCATGTCTGACATTTCGATAATCACATTTTTGTCTCTTTATTCCTCAAGACTGAAAGAGACGACCTAGACGAGGTACATTAGCATTCCCTTTATCATATTGATTTATCAAGTTGCGGCTTGCCTTTGTGTCTTTCATAAGTGTCCTGTGTTTCTGTGATAGCGTAAGTGGGAATAGATGGGAATAGATGTTGCGGAAAGCTTTGTAGTTTCTGCATGCTGATGTGAAAGCGAATTCTCTTCTCAGTAGAACATAAAGCAGGAAGGCAAGGCTCAAAAGAGGGGAGCAAAAGTGGGCGTGGTCTCTGGGTGGGACGGATATTATACTCTTTCTCCCCTGTCAATCACGGCGACACTAGTCAATCATGGGCATCCGTGAGCTCGTGTGCGCGGAAGAGGGTAGATTGCACTTTCCTCCGAGTGTGTTACGCTGCCCTGTGATGCAGCAGTTCGAAAACATGCAGTTGGCTGGCTTCACGTGTCCAGGAGGAAGTATGTGTTAGCCTTCACCCTCCCTGATTGGTAGCTGTAGTATGATATGGAATTGGTGGGAGGGAATTGACAAGTAAGCAAAGAAGAAGAAGAAAGGAAGGACAAAATCAGTGTGCTTCATGAATAGTGGTCTTGATGTAGGCTGTTTACAAGAATAGTGGGTTAATGAGTGGAGTTAATTAGCAGTTAAGCATTTTTGTGTGTGTCCTGCTTTTCCTCCCAGGTGCCTGAGGCTAAAGACGATGAGGTATTTCACCAGTCCTCTGCAGCAGTAGACATTGTGTAGAGTAGTGGCCTGAGTCGGAGTTTCATAGCACTCTGATAGTGTGATTTCTGTTGAATAGCAGATTACTTTACACGACTGCAGTTTTTTTCCAGACCGCCAAAGAGTGGCAGCTGAGTACAGGCTTTATGTCTTCCTGACTAATGTCCATGTACGTTAAAACATCAATATCAAATGATTAGCTAATGATAATAAAAACTACTACATGTTTAATGTACACAGTCATGATTACAGCCTGACCCCAAGCAAGCCTAACCCCCTACATCTGTACCTGCCCAAACCCACCATCAATACAGAGCACACACATCCACACACAGCAGTAATCTCCATACACCATACACACAGATTAGCATCTACAGAATAACTATATTCAGGTGGTATACACTCGACATACACATCATTCGTTTTAAAAGCTACATTGTTTAACATACTTGCATGCAGAATATTTAGGTGCACAAATTAAATATTGAGGGTTTTGTCTCTATACTCCTTAAAACCAGACCGTGGAAAACGGAGACAGATATTGACCAAAAATGGTGTTAGAATCTGATCTCTTATTCCGCTGTCTGGATGAAACAAGTTCTTGAATATCTGTTTGGTCGACTGTTGGTCAAGAAGAGCCAATCATAGAGCAGATGGTGGGATTTGTCCAAATATGGGTTTGTTCACGTTATTTTTGTGCAGGTGTGCCTTCTTGCAATGGGTATTATTGTAATCATTTATGAAAGGTTATGTAGGTGGTACTGGAGTTCATACTGGCTATATTTATCTCGAGCGTTTTGCCATTAACACTACGTTCTACACTTAACTACTTAGTTAGGTTGCTTGTTCTTATTGGGAAGATATGGATGACCAAATTCTACCATCCCGTAAACAGGAGTAGTGTCCTGAGCTGTGCTGTGCAATCGATGGCAGTCTGGTCACGCTAAGTCTGCCTAGTTTCCATTTTTTCCTATGTTTATTTTATTGTAGTTGTTAGAAGAAGTGGTGTGTGTCTGTGTGTGTGTGTGTGTCTGTGTGTGTGTGTGTGTGTGTGTGTGTGTGTGTGTGTGTGTGTGTGTGAGAGAGAGAGAGAGAATTGTAGTAAAAGGATGTTTTATATGTTGTGTTTAAGCTACAATTGTCTTAAACTTTATTGTTTTCGCATAGCCATCAGAGGCTTCTCCACACCAGGTAATTACTGCAGCTTCCTCTCCCTTGAAAACATATTGGTTTGGAGACTAAATTATTACTGAAAGGAATTTTTTCAACACTGTACCGAAACTGCTCTTCTTAGAGTGTTTTTACGTTTGGGCTGAATACTTACATTCCCTCTTTGGGATCGCTTCTCTGCTCAGTTTGGTGAGGGTGCCATTATATTTTCACACAGATAAATTCCTTACCAACTGGGATGGATTTTATGTATCACTTTTGTTGCGCACAGAATTTTTGCAGAATGGGACAACAATTTGTAATTCCTTTGTTTTTCGTATTCATGTTTAATTAATGAAAATATTATTGAGTGTTTCTTTGTTTTTGCTCAACACTGGTCAGTAGTTTCGGGAAGCTTTGTATTTATTTACAAAAATAACTTATTTGTAGATAAGATTGTTGTAGCTTGTAATCCTTTGGATAAATTTTTACTCCATATTTGTAGATATTAAACTGTTTCTATGGCAACTATAAATCTTACAGTGCCCTCCTCTAGTATTGGCACCCTCGGTAAATATGAGCGTAGAAGGCTGTGAAAAATTGTCTTTATTGTTTAACCTTTTGATCTTTTGTTAAAAAAAAATCACCAAAATACTCTGCTCTCATGGATATCAAACAATTGCAAACACAACACAGGTTTATCCAAAAAATATCTTTGTTAAATATATGTGTGCAACAGTTATTGGCACCCCTATGAATTCATATGAGAAAAATATATTTGAAGTATATTCCCATTGATATTTTACATTTTGTTTTAGTACACCTGGGTGACTAGAAACAGGAAATTGTTCAACCATAATTTTCTGTTTCACAGGGGTATAAGTATGAGGTTTCCTTAGTCATAACAATGGATAAGACCAAGGAATATAGCTGTGATGTGTGGCAAAAGGTTGTTGAGCTTCACAAAATAGGAAGTGGCTATGAGAAAATAGCACAAGCATTGAAAATGCCCATTTCCACCATCAGGGCAATAATTAAGAAGTTCCAGTCAACTAGAAATGTTATGAATCAACCTGGAATTGGACATGTGTCTATATTGTCTCAATTCACTGTGAGGATGGTTTGAGTGGCCAAAAAATCTCCAAGGATCACAGCTGGAGAATTGCAGAAGTTAGTTGTGTCTTGGGATCAGAAAGTCTCCAAAACTACAATCCGAAGTCACCTACATCACCACAAGTTGTTTGGAAGGGTTTCAAGAAAAAAGCCTCTACTCTCATCCAAAAACAAACTCAAGCGTCTTCAGTTTGCCAGACACTACTGGAACTTCAAATGAATTCGGGTTCTATGGTTAGATGAAACCAAAATAGAGCTTTTTGGCAATAAACACCAGATGTGGTTTTGGCGCACACAGAGAGGTAGCCATATGGAAAAGTACCTCATGCCCACAGTTAAATATGGTGGTGGCTCTTTAATGTTTTGGAGCTGTTTTTCTGCCAGAGGACCTGTACATTTTGTTAGGATACACGGCATCATGGACTCTATAAAATATCAACAGATATTAAATGAAAACCTGACTGCCTCTGCCAGAAAGCTTAAAATGGGCTGTGGTTGGATCTTCTAGCAGGACAATGATCCAAAACATACATCAAAATCAACACAGAAATTGTTTACTGACCACAAAATCAAGGTCCTGCCATGGCCATCCCAGTCCCCTGACTTGAAACCAATAGAAAACCTGTGGGGTGAACTGAAGAGGAGAGTCTTGACTAAAAGGGTGCCAATAATTGTTGCACATCTATATTTAACAGTTTTTTTTTGTTTGTTTGTTTTTTGATAAACCTGTGTTGTGTTTGCAATTGTTTGATATCCATGAGAGCAGAGTATTTTTGTAAATTTTTTTAACAAAAGGTCAAAAGATTAAACAATAAAGACAATTTTTCACAGCCTTCTTTGCTCATATTTACCAAGGGTGCCAGTATTAGTGGAGGGCACTGTACATAGTCTCAGTCCAACTAAGCTTTCTCCATGGCTCTGTTCTTGGTCCTCTTTTGTTTCATGTATTGCTCTTGGCTCTCTAGACACCACCCCACATCGTCATGGACTTCAGTTCTATTTTTACACAGATATCACAAATGAGTTATTTTACCTAACCCAAGCTCAAAGCCGCTCTCCCGCCTCTCTCATAATCTGATCTGAAAATAGTTTGTGTACAAATTGTCCGAAATTTGTACACAAACTATATAACAGCTTTACAGTACAGAGAGGTCATGCATTTGGGAGACTTACCCTACATTCACACTAGCAAGTCATTCCTTCTTAATTACAACAGTTCAGAACAAACTGCAGTGTGTTCGGTGCTCTGAAGCCAGCTCATATTCCTCCTATCCTCTTTTGCGACCACAGAAATTAACGCAAAATCAAGCAAACTCCACAGTATTCGGAGGAGCTTGCAATTTTTCAAAATTATCGCAGATTTGGACCAAGACTCGTCCTGTGACCTTATCACAATGCGCATTCAGCCAAAGCCCCCTTCGTTTCACGTGCGTCAAACATGAGTACAACTAAAAGGTCTCATTTACCAACAAACATCACTGTGAAAGACAATTTCATGCAATTGCAATTTCGCCAATTCAAGTTTTCCACAAAAAAAGCACAAGAAACTCTGCGAAGTCCTGTACAGACTGACTTCTTGTCTTTTAAAAGCACTACATTATATTACATGTAAATAATATAATGCGAAAGGTGTGAGTATGGGTTCATAGATGATGTATAATGACCAGGATCTTGGCTAAGGGATTCTGTGACTGAGCCTTCGCGTCTCTGTGTTTAGCCGGATAGTCCTGCCAGAATACCCAGGCCCTCTTCTGCCAAGGGACAGAGACACCGGCCTAAATCAGGAGCGCCAGGTAACCCGCTAATCTAACACAAATTCACACATATCAGATTAGCAGATCACACATATCGGCATTAGAGCTGTCAAAATTGTATTCTGATTTTATTTACTTAAAAAATGTATACTTAAATAATAACTAGCACAGCATTTCACTTTGTTTGTTTTTATACCACAGTGCTGTTAAATTCTCGAGTCTGATTAGTCAGAAGGTGTTGATTAATGAGAAGAAAGGAAATTTGGAGTGATTCTGGTGTTTCTAAAAAGCACAAGAACCACATTCCCTTAAATTCATGCTTTAAAAGCATAAATATTGTACATTTTGAATTTATTCCAGCAGCTTTAGTAGCCACATACATTTGAGATAGCATGGAAATAACCAAATACAAAACGCAGTTATTAATTTGATAGTTGCTTATTTGTGGTTTAATAATGTTGCAGTTCTGATTCTTTTTTTTCTTTTTTTTCTTTTTGTCTTTCTCATTCTCATTTTCTTTTTCAGGTGAATCAGATAGTGATGGAGGTGAGTAGCTGCTGACTGCTTTATGTACCTGCGTGCCTTGCCGTTCTCCATGAGAAATATCAGACTCTGTGGGGAGTTCAGGCTTCGAGGCTTCATTCTTTTTAAAGCTCCTATATTTAACAGTTTTCATTTGTTTCAGCAGGCGACAACGCTGCAGCGGATAAACCAGTTCATATTGAAAATGGTGATGCATCAGATGCTTTGGCACAACATACATCGCACAGGTCAGCTATTCTCATCATGTAGTTAATAGCAGTTATTGTAAGCAGTGCTTGTCTTTTTTTGCCCTCCTCATGACACCGCTGTATGTGATTTAGCATGTTGGTTACAGTTTCTTGTTAATGAGCCGTTGTGTGTCCAAGTTAATATTGCATTTAGCATTACTAAGTTACTGATAGCTTTATTAGGTTGCCTGTTGCTGTGAATCATTGATGCAAATCTTGTATTTTGGCTACACAGTTTAACAGACTGCAGTATAAATCACCTTGTTTTCAGTTCACTTTGGAAAAGTGAGAGAGCTAGCTATAATTCTGGGTTTAGCCTTATGCAGAGGTGTAATAATAGCAGTGTGCTTTTTGAAGCAGCAGCAGCAGCAGTAGGAGGATAGCACGGCCCAGTAGTGCGAGACCAGCCCCGCCCCGAGTAAGGAGGCAGGAGAGCTACACTGATGCAGGCCCAGGGGAGAGGTGAGTATTTAGCAGAACAAATGGGCTTGAATAACAATTGAAATTCTCTAACACTTACAGACAAAACTCTGACAAACAAGTAAACATGACATTCTGCTATAATAATCAAATAATGCTGACGGTGTGGTGTGTGACCTGACACGAAGCAGAATTACTTCTACCACCCTGAAGTTGATTAGTTTCCTATAACTGCACTTCTCAAAAGAGATTTTCTTCCTTTTATTCCTTTTTCTCAACAGTAACAGTTCTGTATTTATTAAAGAACGACGTACCTTCCCTCTGTTTAAGGTTGCCGAACATCCATGAAGCAACTTAGTTCCTTACATCGTAACACCTACATACAGTCATCCCCTCACAAGCCTCTTTTTTCCCCCTCTCACTTGAAGTCCACCCATCCATCCATTTTCTATATCCTACACAGGGTCTCGAGGGAGCCTGATGCCTATCCCAGGGAAATCTCACACACACATTCAAACACTGCCACAATGTCTCTGGAGGAAACCCACAAAAGCACAGGGGATGCAGACGACTCCGCTCATGCAGGGCGGAGGCAGGATTCGAACCCCAAACCCCGGAGGTGCGAGGCAATCATGCTAACCACTAAGCCACCATGTCCGTTTACATTACATTTACGGCATTTGGCAGATGCCCTTATCCAGAGCGGGTTACAGAAGTGCTTTGAAGTCTCTATCACTAAATACGTCCTGATACTGGTTCACTACGTCACGGACTAAGAATACCATCAGTCTAAAAACTCTGTTGGGAGGTAATATAGTAAGAAAAACGCAGAGACAGCACAACACAATTTATTTATTTATTTATTCTAAAAGAAAAGTGCTAATTTAAGTACTTTTAGGAAGAGGTAGGACTTCAGACGTCGTTTGAAGACTGCCAGTGACTCAGCTGTTTGGACATCTAGGGGAAGTTTATTCCACCACATATACAGTATCTCACAAAAGTGAGTACACCCCTCACATTTTTGTAAATATTTTATTACATCTTTTCATGGGACAACACTGAAGAAATGACACTTTGCTACAATGTAAAGTAGTGAGTGTACAGCTTGTATAACAGTGTAAATTTGCTGTCCCCTCAAAATAACTCAACACACAGCCTGTCTAAACCGCTGGCAACAAAAGTGAGTACACTCCTAAGTGAAAATGTCCAAATTGGGCCCAAAGTGTCAATATTTTGTGTGGCCACCATTATTTTCCAGCACTGCCTTAACCCTGTTGGGCATGGAGTTCACCAGAGCTTCACAGGTTGCCACTGGAGTCCTCTTCCACTCCTCCATGACGACATCACAGAGCTGGTGGATGTTAGAGACCTTGCACTCCTCCACCTTCCATTTGAGGATGCCCCACAGATGCTCAATAGGGTTTAGGTCTGGAGACATGCTTGGCCAGTCCATCACCTTTACCCTCAACTTCTTTAGCAAGGCAGTGGTCGTCTTGGAGGTGTGTTTAGGGTCGTTATCATGTTGGAATACTGCCCTGTGGCCCAGTTTCTGAAGGGAACTGCTTCAGTATGTCACAGTACATATTGGCATTCATGGTTCCCTCAATGAACTGTAGCTCCCTAGTGCCAGCAGCACTCATGCAGCCCCAGACCATGACACTCCCACCACCATGCTTGACTGTAGGCAAAGACACACTTGTCTTTGTACTCCTCACCTGGTTGCCGCCACACACACTTGACACCATCTGAACCAAATAAGTTTATCTTGGTCTCATCAGACCACAGGACATGGTTCCAGTAATCCATGTCCTTAGTCTGCTTGTCTTCGGCAAACTGTTTGCGGGCTTTCTTGTGCATCATCTTTAGAAGAGGCTTCCTTCTGGGACGACAGCCATGCAGACCAATTTGATGCAGTGTGCGGCGTATGGTCTGAGCACTGACAGGCTGACCCCCCACCCCTTCAACCTCTGCAGCAATGCTGGCAGCACTCGTACGTCTATTCTGCAAAGCCAACCTCTGGATATGATGCTGAGCACGTGCACTCAACTTCTTTGGTCGACCATGGCGAGGCCTGTTGTGAGTGGAACCTGTCCTGTTAAACTGCTGTATGGTCTTGGCCACCGTGCTGCAGCTCAGTTTCAGGGTGTTGGCAAACTTCTTATAGCCTAGGCCATCTTTATGTAGAGCAACAATTCTTTTTTTCAGATCCTCAGAGTTTTCTTTGCCATGAGGTGCCTTGTTGAACTTCTAGTGACCAGTATGAGAGAGTGTGAGAGCGATAACACCAAACTTAACACACCTGCTCCCCATTCACACCTGAGACCTTGTAACACTAACGAGTCACATGACACCGGGGAGGGAAAATGGCTAATTGGGCCCAATTTGGACATTTTCACTTACGGGTGTACTCACTTTTGTTGCCAGCGGTTTAGACATTAATGGCTGTGTGTTGAGTTATTTTGAGGGGACAGCAAATTTACACTGTTATACAAGCTGTACACTCACTACTTTACATTGTAGCAAATTGTCATTTCGTCAGTGTTGTCCCATGAAAAGATGTAATCAAATATTTACAAAAATGTGAGGGGTGTACTCACTTTTGTGAGATACTGTAGGTGCCAGAACAGAGAAGAGTCTTGTACAAAGTGCTTACACTGTAGAGTTCTTCCATAAATGCTAAATAAATGTCTCCTTATAGAAAATGTCACCATATCAACAAGTAAACACTGGTCCATTTATGTGGAGCCATACAAGTCCATATTAGAATTTGTGCATTAATATAAACCTGTGATTAGTCTTTCAGTAAGCACTACTGTAAACACATCAGAATTGAGAACTCAGCAGTGCTGTGGTCTAAAAAAAAAATTAATAATCAATCTCATTAAAAACTGATAAAAAGGGTCGTTCATGTTTCAGTTTGATGGACCACAAATTCAATCTAAACAAAAAAGACTAGTTATTCCTGATGGTGTTTTTCCCCATTCATCTTTGTGAGCCATGTATTACTGGTGGTTATTAAACTTGCACTGCCTTTTAAGGACTATTTTGCTACTTGAGCAGTGCTAACTTTTTGCATTTTACATGAACTGGCTTTTATCCTAAATCAGGAGCAGCGAAATGAAGTATTTTCCCATGTGAAAATTATTTTGCCCCCTTCGCAGACTGGGCAGTGCCAAGCCTCCCTCTGCAGTCATCGTGGACAGCAAAAAACTCTCGGAGGATGAGGATGATGAAGATGGGCAGTTTGTGGTGGAGGAGGCAGGTCCACTTCCCCCTGACATGCCTGAGCTGGAGATGGTGAGTATTTTGAGATGCGCTATGAATGTGGATTCAAATGAAAAATATGTATACTGAATAAACAAACATTGTATTGATTATTGATGTTTATATTGATCACTCTGTCTTACAGGGGCCATCAACTGAATTACAAGGTGATGAGAAACATGGTGAGTGCTAAGACCCATGTGTGAGCCATGGGCTGTCTGTTCATCTCTTGGTCTGTATAAATATGTCATATGTTGTTCATCGCTGTTTCATGTTACTGATTTCTCTTTCCTCAAAGGTGGGCTTGTGAAGAAAATCCTGGAAACTAAGAAGGATTATGAATCATCACCCTCAGCTCTGAAGTCAAAAGACCAGGTAGAACATTTTTAATACTGACCCTTTGTCTCCACCAGAGGGCAGTGTTGTGTCAGGCTCCCAGTACAGCAAGGTCTTATTTTTCACAATGGCATTCTACAAATGTGACTAAGTGCATTTCAAAATTTATGCATCAAGTGAATGAGTGCTTGTTTCAGTAAATACAGTACCTTAGGGATGGGCTTTTAAGCTAAAAACCTTATCCAGAAAGTCACTAATTTACCAAAGAAAGCAAATTTGTAAATGGACTGGAATAGGGCAATTTGTGGTTTCAGACCCTCTGGTGTATTTTACCGTAACCGTAGCAACTAGCGTAAAACCTCACGGCTCCACAGATCACATTTTTCACATATTTCATCCCTTTGTGTGTTCCAGTGTGACAACTAACTTGAAGTGCAGGTTATTTATTTAGATACACTGCATAAAAATCTCAGAATCTCAACTTTGGACTCACAGTTAAATAATTTATTCGTGAATTTGGTTTTGTTTTAGGTCAGGTTTATTGTTATATTATTGTTCTACATTACATAATTACATAAGGCCTACATAAGGTGTTGTCCAGGGTTTTCCACATCAATGCTCAGTGGGAAAGAATAAATGAGAATTACTATTCATATAGGATACATAGATTATATAATAATACGTAATACAGGGATACACTGATTCTATAAAGCTTATTAGATAAATACATTGAAACTGAGGTGTTTGTTCATCAGTTGCAGTTATGCGTTCTTGGTAATGTTTTGACCAAATAGTATAATTAGGTAGTGTGACTTTCAGTGACCTTGCTATTTAGGGCGGCATTATTTACATTTACATTTATGGCATTTGGCAGAAGCCCTTATCCAGAGCAGCTTACATTTCTCTCCTTTCATACAACTGATCAGTTGAGGGTTTAAGGCCTTGCTCAAGGGCCCAGCAGTGGCAGCTTGGCAGTTCTGGGATTTGAACTCATGACCTTCCGGTCGTCTACCACTGCCCTTTTTATTTCTTTTTTTCTGATGCAACAAAGGGCTAATGCCACCAATTTAATCTGCTCTCTCCCTTGTGACTCATTGTTATATCTCATTATAACACATGATTATGATGATTAATATTCTATAACAGCAGCTCTGACAGTAGTGTCAGCTCTAATGTTTGTATTAATGTGCTTGTTCTAATATGTTATCATTTCTATAGTAACAACTTAAACAAGGACTTGCAGGGCAGATGCTCCACATAAACAGATTGTTTTTTAAAAGTGTATATTTGTTGATGGGGTGTAGCTTCATATGAGACGACATTTAATTAGCATTTTTGGAAGGAGTCTCCAGTGTCTACCAGTAGTTTGTAGCAGTCAGAGGACAGAGGGCTTTGTGATCTGTCATCAGTAACATGCATTTTTTGTCTCATTAACTTCAAGAGAAAGAAAAGGCGAGGCTGTTTATAGCTGTTGTGACTTTTGAGGACGTTCCACAACATTAAATGTAACTATATACTGATTAAATCATTGGCTGTGGAATAAGAGGAATAACACACTTTGGGACATGCTGTTATTGAAAAAATAAATAATCAACTTTGGGGCCCTTCACTTCATCACACCACTCTGTTGTTGATTATTTTCCTATATCAGCACATCCTATCATGTTTTATTCCTTACTTTTTTTTTAAAATAGCGGTTATTGTCACCAGTGTGTTCTCGATTTATTGATAGCCAGAGTTATAATACAGAAAAAGCATTTCTCAATTTTAAAGATCAATAAAAAATCCGTTCCACAGAAAACAACTCTTTCGAGGCCATGTCCTCCAGTCCGGACAATAAATGTACTTTCTTTTTCTCCATTACCATGTAGTAACAATAAACAGAACTTTATGCATTTTATAGCGAATGTATTTGTCAGAAGCACTGGCGCATGATTTCCATTCAGACGCGGTACGTGGTGGAGCCCTCTCCAGGCCTCAAGCTCTGCTGCACCAGCTTTCTCTGAGCCAGCTCCCGCAGTCAATATTTAGACCCTGATTCAGTGCTTTTTATCTGTACCGTGTTCACAGTGTTGGGTGGTCCACCTTGCTGGAGTGCGCACTGGGCTCACATCTGTCTGAGTGTGACTGTTGGTCTGATGGATGCCTTGTTTAGTAGTGCAGCTCATGCTGAAAGCCCCAGCCTCAGCTTGACCTTTGCCATGTGTGCCGACACGCAGGATTGCATGCCTTGTGTCAGTGTGCTTCATAAACCGGGCCGGTACTGTGTGTGTTTCACTGTCCAGCGCTTTCTGCCTGGCTGCTCTGCTCTTCAGCGCTGCCATGTAAACACACATTCCTGCTGGCACTCCGAGACAACTCACATTATACCGGTATCTACTACTGAATGCCACACACACCCCTTTTTCATTTCAAAATAAGTCTGGATTTCCTTCCATTCCTAAATAATCAAATTCGATTTGGAGTGGAATCCGAGCAGTGCACAAAGCTCTCGCCTAATTCACTTTTAATGCTGCTTCATCAGTTCTCTGACTGCGCTGCCATTAACGTTGGCCATGGGCTGGCCGTTTGCTTTCAGGACACAGCACACTCCTACACAGGGCTGCAGGTTAACTAGCACACCGCACCTCCCTCACCTAGTCAGTTGCATGGAAAACAAGATACAATGACTTCCTTCCTGACTTGAAAGGGGTGAGGGTTCAACCTAATAAAGCCGCAGCTCCCCTGTAATCTTGGTGGAACGTCGAGGGTTAAAAATGTAAATACCGAGCTTCCTTATCCTCTAGACTAGTGTAGACTTACAACACTTAGAACTCATTCTTCAAGTATGGCCTCTCTTTCAGAAAATTCAAGGATGTCTAATACAAATGCTTTTCTATGATCAAATATCTATATAAATCAATCATTATTAAATGGGTGTAGGTTTCTGGCATTTGTCACAGTAACTTATATTATTTCTAAAGCCTGCTCTGTTCTCTGTAAGTGCGTGTATGTGTCCAGACAGAAATGAATGACAGACTCATGGCTCAGATTTTTGGTTATTAATTGTGACAGACAGTACGCAGAAGCCTGGTCATTCCTTTATACATATTTCATCCATCTATAAATCAGAGACTTCTTTTATTACTTTATCATCATTAATACTTTAATGTTTTAGCATCTATTTTACATTAATGTATATTTCCTGTCAGTAGGGTTAAATGTTTACTCTGGTCATATAACAGACTGAAAGTGAATAACTGGTTAATAACTATATTAGTTAAGCTACACTGTCTCTCATCACATCCAGTTTGACTGAAGAATGTGCTGTGTATTTTACAGCTGACCTCATCAGCGACCCCCTGAGCGCATGTATATTATTATAAAATACTTGACGCAGGGCGTCCTTTTATTTAGACAGAATCGGCCCCTCGCAGCAGCTGCGTTTTTATAAGCATTTTTTCCTCCTCCTTTTCCTCTTTTTTACGCCATCAAATTAGCCCTGATGAAGGCTGGCGATGTATAAATAAACCCAATGGCACACAAATGGATGGCTGTTGAGTGAGCGCAACACAGGAGAAAAGGCCAGCATATTCTCTGTAGGACAGGCGGGGGGGGAAATCTTCATCTCTCCAGGCCTTTATCTTCATAAACACCTGCCTTTTTTGTGAGATTGTGTATGATACTGCATTACAGGAAGTGCACTGCCCTCACAGAGAAATCAGTAACTTGTAAATCACTGAAAATGAATTCTGAATTGGAATCAACCTATACTCGATAAGTGAGGAACAAAACACTAGGGCATGTGCTGTTGTTGGAAAATAATAAATAATGACTTTTTTTTTTTTTGTCACAGCATATGTTTTATTCGTTTTTAGCTATGGTTTCATATTGTGGAACATCTGCAAAGCAAGTTAGTTCCTGTTATCACATTATATCAGCTATAAACACCAGTCCCTCTTTTTTTTTTTTTTAAACTTTTTTTTAACTTGAAGTGAAGTCAAAAATTGCAGCTTACCATGTTACAGAGAAACTGTAAACCACAAAGTCCTCTGTCCTGAAGCCTTTTTTGTGACGGAAAACTTACTGTAGCTCTTACCCCTGACTGCTGCAAACCACTGACACTGGAGACTCCTTCCTAAAATGCTAAATAAACATCGCCATATTAACAATTACACATCCATTTATTTGGAGCATCCAAGCATCCATCAAGTCCCTGTTACTGTAGAAATGATAACATATTAGAATGAGTACATTAAGTATAAACCCTACAGCCTGCATTATTGTCAGAGCTGCTGTTATAGAAGAATTATCAACAGCTTCTGACCAATCAGAACCCAACATTGCTGTGGTATACAGTTGAGGTCATAAGTTTACATACGCCTTGCAGAATCTGCAAAATGTTAATAATTAAAAAAAAATAAAATAAGAGGTATTATAAAAACTGCATTTTGTTTTTTATTTAGTGCTGCCCTGAATAAGCTATTTCACATAATAGATGTTTACATATAGTCCACAAGACACAATAGTAACTGAATTTACACAAATGAACCAGTTCAAAAGTTTACATATGCTTCATTCCTAATACTGTGTGTCGTTACCTGGATGATCGACTGTTTTTATGTTTTGTGATAGTTGTCCATGAGTCTCTTGTTTGTCCTGATCAGTTAAACTTCCCACTGTTCTTCAAAAAAATCTTCTAAGTCCTGCACATTCTTTGCTTTTCCAGCATCTTCTGCATATCTGACCCCTTTCCAACAGTGATTTTAAGATCCATCTTTTCACACTGAGGACAACTGAGGGACTCATGCACAACTATTACAAAAGGTGCAAACATTCATTGATGCTCAAGAAGGCAACACGATACATTAAGTGCCAGGGGGATGTAAACTTTTGTACTGCCCTTCAGAAGCTATATAACAATAACATAAGAATTTACACAGATCATCCTGTTCAAGATTTAACTCCCCCCTGGCTCATAATGCAAGGTGTATATATAAGCTTATAACCTCAACTGTAACATGTATTAGCTGGGAATGGTCCTGTCTCGTTGTCCCTCAGCTGTGAGAATTGTCTTGCATGACTGGCTCCTACTCCTGGGACGTTTGAACAGTAGCAAGTTGTGTGCGTGGTTCTCCTGGAGCTCGGTGAATTCGGGGCAGTGATGTCAGTGGTGACCCCCATGGGGACAAGCTGACCCTGCTGCATCCTGTGCTCAGGACTCCGTCCTCTTCTCACCCCATTACCATGCTGCTATTTTTATTATGTAGCTGGACAGGGCGCATGCTTCCCTTATGGAGGAAACTCCTGAGGAGAGCTCTATTAATCTTTCTTCTCAGAAGCCCACCATGAAGTCTCACACCGGCAAGAGAAATGTAAGCAACAGGAGCAGAACAAAGTTCTGGTGTGTGTGTGAGTGAGTGAGTGAGTGAGACACTATTTAAGATGGTTAATGGGGGGGTGTATAGATATGTTTCACTTTAACTGTGAATGTCTGAAAAATCATCAGCAAATCATCTGCAGCTGTATGCTTCTATTAACTACTAGGGATGTAAAAATTCTCCAAATCCAATCAGGTCCTATTATTTGCAAAACTATATGTGCTGGACAGAAGTTTGAAGACAGTCGTGACTGAATCCGCAATCTCATAAAGCTTGACATGGTCTCTTAGTTTATTACTATTATAGTATTATAGTATTAAAGGCAGCATACACTCACCAGCCACAGCTGAAGATTGGAAAAAGACCAGGTGATGTTTGTCCAATCTTCAGCTTCCCAGTTTCAGTGAGCCAGTGCCCACTGTAGTTTCAGTTCTTGGCTGACAGGAACCTATTGTGGCCATCTGCTGTTGTAGCCCATCCACCTCAAGGTTGATGTGTTGTGCATTCTGAGATGCTTTTTTGCTCACCACAGTTGTAAAGAGTGCTTATTTGAGTTACCATAGCCTTCCTGTCAGCTTGAACTAGTCTGGTCATTCTTCTCCAACCTCTCTCATCAACAAGGCATTTCTGCCCACACAACTGCCAATCAGTGATTGTTTTTTGCACCATTCTAGAGAGTGTTGAGTGAAAATCCCATGGTATCAGTGGTTTCTGAAATACTCAAACCAGCCTGTCTGGCACCAACAACAATACCGTGGTCAAAGTCACTGAGATCTTAGTGATCTTACTGAGGCTTAGTGGTTAGCACATTTGCTTCGTACCTCTGGGATTGGGGGTTCGAATCCAGCCTGCATTTTCTCCCCGTGATTTGGGGGTTTCCTCCGAGTACTCAGATTTCCTCTCCTAGTTCGAAGACATGTTGTAGGCTGATTGGCATTTCCAAATTGTCCGTAGTGTGTGAATGGGGGTGTGAACGTGTGCGCGATTGTGCCCTGCAATGGGTTGGCACCCCATCCAGGGTGTCCCCAAGTCCCCTGGGATAGGCTCCATGCTCCCTCCGACCCTGTGTAGGATAAGCGGTACAGAAAATGGATGGATAACTGCATGGATGTGAAGGTGTACAGGTGTTCCTATTCAAATGACTGGTCTGTGTACATTATGGAATGGAAAACTCACTAATGTCAGTTACTATAGTAAGGCCCATGCAGTATAGTATTGATGGTTGGAAATGTTATTATATTATGCTGTGTGTGTGTGTGTGTGAAAGAACATTCTACTTACAGAATATTATACTGTACATATCCAGTCAATAAGCTGGGACAAATTGTGCGTGCCTTTGTAATTTGCTGACCCTCGCTTGTCCAGACTCAAGCATCACTACATGAATGCTAGATGAGGTCATGGTTTTGGATTCAGTGTGCTACTTTATCCATCCTCATTTATTATCCCTGTGAGGTTTCAAGCAAAAGGGAGCCATTTTTCTTGTCAGAGTTCGCTTTGAAGAGCTCTGTTCCCATCTCCTGATTTCGTTCCTCATCAGCACTCTGTCATGCGTTTTGCGCGTGTTTTCTCATTAAGCAAATTAGGTTTGCGACTGAAGGCTTAAATTCGCATAGCAGAGTAATGAGAGTCTGGTTGCAGCCCCGGGTTCCCTGCCCTGCTGTGAGGTTAGGAGGGAATGCCGAGGGCATCCATCACCCGCTGTGCCACCTGCAGTAGTCTCACTGTGCTGCTACTGTCTGTCTGCTTCCCTCACTGCCTGAGCTAATGGGAAAACCTGCCCTCATCCTCCTCGCTCAAAACAAATATTTTTCTTGGGATCCGAGCAAAGAAGGGGGAGATAGGGAGCGCGCAGGGATTGTAGACCCCGACAGGGCCCCTATAAACGATTGATTTATGTCCACTGAGACAGAAAGTGCTGCCTTTTTTTTTTTTTTTTTTTTTCCCTTCAACTGCGATTTCGTGCAAGAGGGTTGAGGCGCAAGAGTACGACAAACAGACCAAATCGTGCTTGGCCTCCGTGCTCCACCGACAGTGGGCTGAACGCGCTGGCCAGTGTTTGTCTAACGGAGGGGTTTAGGGGTGAGCATAGCCACCCACCTTGCTGATGGCCAGCAGACATTTCACTCTTGACACGCTGACTGAAGGAGGAAATTGGAGATAAAAAAAAAAAAAAAAAAAAACCTTGTTAGACATTTTATGAACTTCTTTCTAAAGCTTCTGTCCACAATTAACACACGTTTTAAGGCTACAGCTTTAAACCTGTATTTGCGATGTGTGATTATGAATGCAAATAATAATAATCATGTTAATGTTGTTTTGTTTTGTTTTTTTCTCCATAATTCATGTTGTAGGATGTGGATTTGAACCGTATGCTTCCTACTGAGGAAGATGTGCTAGTTAAGCCGTGTTGTCATGTAGCCTGCGTTTAATTAGCATCATCACGACAAAGGGAGTTGTCAGTGTGACCAGAATGACAGAAATTAGCCTCTGAGCTCAAACTTAAAAGAGGTACAAAGTGAAGTAGTTGTTCTTGAATACTGTTGTAAAACAACTTCACTGCCATACTCTGTTACTAAAATAAACTAGGCTTAAGTCGTGTCTTACAGACCATTGTGTGTGTGTGTGTGTGTGTGTGTGTGTGTGTGTGTGTGTGTGTGTGTGGGCAGGCAGTGAGAATGAGGCTTGTTTGGCCTGGTGCCACACACAGCCTGCGCCTCCAGCTGAATAAACATATATGGCTGGTGTGTATGTGTGTGTGCCAGGATGGGAGACTGGGCTGAGCAGGACCCCTAAACCACCCAGCGTACAGAGAAGGTCCTCACTAACCACTCATATTATAGATCCCATGGCCGTTTATGTTTGATCTTTATATACATTGCTACGTTTGTATAATTCCTGCCTTGAAATCCTAAACAATTGTAGCCTTGAAATCCTAAACCGCTAAATGCAGGCTTCTAACTCATTCTTTTTTGGATTCGTTTCTGGTGAGTATCGAGTTCTTCTAACCTCGTTTGTGTAATTGACTTGAAGTGCTCCCTGTTGCGAGATGTAGGTCTGAAAATGTGTGAAGCTCTTCCTGCTGCTAGTCTGTCACTAGAATTTTAGCGACCTTTTATAGCCCATAGCACTTTCTTTCTAAATTCTGATTAGGTTTACTGGCAAGATCACACTAGCAAGGATCTAGCATTGCCAAAACATTTTAAACATTCTGCAGTGCCCTCCACTAATATTGGCACCCATGGCATATATGAGCAAAGAAGGCTGTGAAAAATTGTCTTTATTTTTTTTAACCTTCTGATCTTTTGTTTAAAAAAAAAAAAAATCACAAAAATACTCTGCTCTCATGGAAATCAAACAATTGCATATTTACCAAGGGTGCTAATATTAGTGGAGGGAACTGTACATCATTAATGCTGAAATGCATAAAAATATATACAGAAGCCCTAAGAGGCCATGAATTATTATTTTTTCTTTCTTTCTTTCTTTCTCGTGGTCACGACATAATTTTCTTGTGATAGACATAACAAAAGTTGTTTTCTCGTGATCATGACTTCAGTTTTCTGTGGACCCGACATAACAACTCGCAGCAAAAGGATTAGCGCCGTCTCGCAGCATCATGGATGAACAAATTCGATCAGGGACTCACTCAAGCTGAAACAGCTCTGTCTGTCCGTGATTGACAACTTCCACATCCGTATTTGACACTTGAGAAGCCGACACCCCTCTCTCTTAATGCAGAGTTAAAGTCCATCTCTACAGCAGCCAGTTATAAAATTTATGGTGGTGCTGGTGAAGATTCCAGTGTCCGTGCAACACCAGTCCCATTCACAAGATGCAAGATTTTCTCGTGATAAAATTACGTAGTGAGAAAACATCTTATTGTTATGTCGAGATAAAAAAAAAAATAAAAAATTTTTGTTACATCGAGATCATGAGTAAACAACTTTTTGTTATGTGAAGATCACGAGAACATTAAGTCAAGGTCACGAGAAAACGAGAAATTTAAACATAATAATGCATGGCCTCTTAGGGCTTCTGTATAAATGAGTTAAAAATGAAAAGGTTTTTATAGTAAACAGTAGTAATTGCTTTATCATTTTAATTAAGAATAATAACAAAATCCATTTAAAAGGGATTATCAAAATGATACGTTCGAGTCAAATCTCATTTAGTGCCACAGATACTACACAACTCGGAGTCATGTAAAGCTTTCTTTCAGCTATAAATGCTGGACATGTAAGGAATAAAACACTTGGGAGCGTGCTGTTTTAGGAAATTATAGGAAAATAATCAGTGACGGGTTGGTGTGATGCAGCCAAACATGAAGTAGTGTTACTATTACCACCCTAAAGCTGATTATTTTCTTAGAACAGCACGCTCCACAGTGTTTTATTCCTCCTATAACATAGCCATTTTCCAACAGTGAAACATTTATATTAATTAAACAATGACATGACGTTTATAGTTACATTTTATGATGCAGAACATCCAGGAAACAAGCTAGTTCCTATTATTATGTTATAGTTGCTGTAAACAGTCGTTCCCTCATCAGCCCCTCTTTTTTTTCCTCTCTGTTTACATTAATAAGACAAAGAAAATGCACCTTGTTGCGTTGTTACCGGAAAACTGCTCCCCTGTCCTGAAGACTCTCCCATGACGGAAAAACATACTGACTGATCCAAAGCGCTGACACTGAAGCCTCCTTCCATAAATGTTAAAGAAACATCTCCTTAGAGAAAACTTCACCATATCAACAATAATAGTTTTTTCTTTGTTAATTAACTGCACCTTTTTAGAAAGGTGAAAATAAACCTGCGATCTGAATTACAGGTGGCATTACTGCCAAAACTGACACTGTAGAAAAATCACACCTAAGACTTATTTTACCCTTCAAAAAAAAAGTATTTTTGAAATATCTTCATTTTGCTGTTATAGTCACAGCTCCTGTTCTTAATGTTTATCTGTAAAGACGGCTCTGAGTCCACTTAGAAACCATAAAGATGACCCAGGACCGCAACTGCTATGAACAGTTTTGCACCCAAGTCTCCATCAGTGAACAGTTGATAACCTCAACAAAATAGACTTCATGTTAAAACTTTAATGAATTCAGAAATAACTCTGATGCTCATATTTATAAGTTGCTCATTAGCTCATAAGTTCCTGGTTACACAATTGCACTTTCTGACAATATAGTATGCTGTAGTTATAAAAGGGAAATGATTTATAATCGCACTTATCCGGTGTCACGGATTCCCGCTTGAGTCTGGTTCCTCTCGAGGTTTCTTCCTCATATCGTCTCGGGGAGGTTTTCCTTGCCACCGTCACCTCTGGCTTGTTCATTAGGGATAATTTAAAAATTTATATCCGGAATTTATATATTTCTGTAAAGCTGCTTTATGGCAATGTCCATTGTTAAAAGCACTATACTGATTCAGTTCAATTCAGTTTTATTTGTAAAGTATATTGTCTTATTGCTGCTGTTAATGGATGGTGCAACGAGAGGCACTGTGACTTTAGTTTGCTGCAGTCAGGAACTTCAATTACAGGGAAATCTTCTTGTTTTTTTTTTGTTTTTTTTTAACTAGATAAGCTATTTCTTTTGAACATGAGATATTTCTCCCTCTAAGCCCCTGGCGCTGGTGTGTTTCAGGATCGGACGCCGGTGTTGGAGGCGGCTCGTAAAAAGGAGCGAGAGTTGGTGGTCAGAGAGATTGAGCGTCTGCGAACGTCCGTCCAGAGTGTGTGTCGCAGCGCTCTGCCTTTAGGCAAGATCATGGACTACATCCAGGAGGACATGGACTCCATGCAGAACGAGCTTCAGAGCTGGAGAAGTGAGAACAGAGAACACGCAGAGGCCCTGCTGCAGGAACAGAGGTAGTGCCCCTCTCCGGTTACTTCTGTCTGTCTCAAACACACACACACACACACATGCAAATAAGCCGGGAATTCAGCGTTGGTGAATGAAATATAAAAGACAACATTAAACATAATTATAAATGGATCCTTTAATATTAAAAAAAAAAAGAATCATCGGAAAATTGCTGTTTGTGATCCTGCGATTGCAGAAATGAATGCAAAATCAAGCAAACTCCGCAATATTCAAAGGAGCCTGCAATTTTTCAAAATTACCGCAGAATTTCCGCAGATTTGGGCCAAGACGCATCATATGACGTCATCACAACGTACATTCAGTCAAAGCCCTCTTCGATTCACGTGCGTCAAACTTGAGTACAGATAAAAGGTCTCATTTACCAACAAACATCACTGCGAAAGAGCGTGCAAAACAATTTCGTGCAATTGTAATTTCGCCAATTCAAGCACAAAAAACTCTACAAGTTGCATCGCAAGTTGAGAAAAACAGGCGCAGCAAGATCAAGCATTTTTGGCCACAACAATCACAAAAAAACAAAACAAAACAAAAAAACAGTGAAATCCTGTATGGACTAAAGAAGAATAAAACACTCTTATAACATGCTGTTATAATAAATAGTCAACTTCTTCATGGTGAACAGCAACACCATCCTTTCATGGATTTTTTTCTTATAACAATGTTTTATTCCTTACATTTCCACGGTTTATAGCTGAATAAACCATACATAACGTCTTGAGAATTATCTGTTACACTGACAGCATTAGAGTGGACTGTATTTTTTTTAATGTATTATTCTTAAATAAAATGATAACTTTATATTAGGGTCGTCACGATACCATAAACATGTCTTACGATCCCAGCTGAAGTATCCCGATATCACTCCGTATTGTGTTAATTCATAATTCATCATTCATAATAATTCATAATTCAAATCTACAAAATGAAATTTACAAAAATATATACAGTATCTCACAAAAGTGAGTACACCCCTCACATTTTTGTAAATATTTTATTATATCTTTTCATGGGACAAGACTGAAGAAATGACACTTTGCTACAGTGTAAAGTAGTGAGTGTACAGCTTGTATAGCAGTGTAAATTTGCTGTCCCCTCAAAATAACTCAACACACAGCCATTAATGTCTAAACCGCTGGCAACAAAAGTGAGTACACCCCTAAGTGAAAATGTCCAAATTGGGACCAATTAGCCATTTTCCCTCCCCGGTGTCATGTGACTCGTTAGTGTTACAAGGTCTCAGGTGTGAATGGGGAGCAGGTGTGTTAAGTTTGGTGTTATCGCTCTCACACTCTCTCATACTGGTCACTGGAAGTTCAACATGGCACCTCATGGCAAAGAACTCTCTGAGGATCTGAAAAAAAGAATTGTTGCTCTACATAAAGATGGCCTAGGCTATAAGAAGATTGCCAACACCCTGAAACTGAGCTGCAGCACGGTGGCCAAGACCATACAGCGGTTTAACAGGACAGGTTCCACTCAGAACAGGCCTCGCCATGGTCGCCCGAAGAAGTTGAGTGCACGTGCTCAGCATCATATCCAGAGGTTGGCTTTGCAGAATAGACGTATGAGTGCTGCCAGCATTGCTGCAGAGGTTGAAGGGGTGGGGGGTCAGCCTGTCAGTGCTCAGACCATACGCTGCACACTGCATCAAATTGGTCTGCATGGCTGTCGTCCCAGAAGGAAGCCTCTTCTAAAGATGATGCACAAGAAAGCCCACAAACAGTTTGCTGAAGACAAGCAGACTAAGGACATGGATTACTGGAACCATGTCCTGTGGTCTGATGAGACCAAGATAAACTTATTTGGTTCAGATGGTGTCAAGCGTGTGTGGAGGCAACCAGGTGAGGAGTACAAAGACAAGTGTGTCTTTGCCTACAGTCAAGAATGGTGGTGGTACAGTCAAGCATGGCTATTCAGCATCTGTGGCGCATCCTCAAACGGAAGGTGGAGGAGCGCAAGGTCTCTAACATCCACCAGCTCTGTGATGTCGTCATGGAGGAGTGGAAGAGGACTCCAGTGGCAACCTGTGAAGCTCTGGTGAACTCCATGCCCAACAGGGTTAAGGCAGTGCTGGAAAATAATGGTGGCCACACAAAATATTGACACGTTGGGCCCAATTTGGACATTTTCACTTAGGGGTGTACTCACTTTTGTTGCCAGCGGTTTAGACATTAATGGCTGTGTTGAGTTATTTTGAGGGGACAGCAAATTTACACTGTTATACAAGCTGTACACTCACTACTTTACATTGTAGCAAAGTGTCATTTCATCTGTGTTGTCCCATGAAAAGATATAATAAAATATTTACAAAAATGTGAGGGGTGTGAGATACTTTTGAGATATTTTTTTTTTGAGAGATACTTTTGTGAGATACTGTAGATATTAATGAAAACAGACAAACCTGGCTATTGGAAAAACTCAAGAAGAATCATACAATTGGCCACAATTGTATGATGTGCCACATATTTTATCTATTGTTCGCTAGAGCAGTGAAATCATGCAAATTGTCCTCCGAGAACTAAGAATGAACACAACATTTGGAAATGTTATGATCAAACACTGCTAAATTTACAGGGTTCATACAGATGCTTCATAATGAAATTCCAGGACTTTTCAAGCACTATTTTTTGTTGTTGTTGTTGTTTCCAATGACTATACAAGAGATATCACTCAAACATAAATAGTTTTTTAAATTCCAAACGTTGCTAGATGATGTCATGGGCTATGTAACATATTATGTCATCACGTCATATTGGTCTCTTGCATTTTGCCTTGTGTCAGCCCTTTACTCCTGTTCGATAACTGCTGTGCTCTGATTTCGGCTGTATGTAAAATGATCTCTCAGAGAGAAAGTTAGAAGTGAGTGAATGTCCTGCACCGGGAAAGCAGGACCTCGCGCTCGTGGGGCAATACTGGCCACTCCCTTCTAGGGAAAGTAGCTAAAGTTTGCCCAAAAAGTCGCTAGATTTGTCGCTAGGTGTTTGTTTTGAGGAAAAACGAGGTCTGAAAAGTGGACCGGAGCTGTCTCTGTCACAGTGAATGAGTGAATAGTGGGGGGAGGAGAAGGAGGAGGGGCTGCAGCAGGGAGTCATATTTTATGTGAAATTATTGTATTCGTGTTCTATCGAAAATAAACACTTTGAAGTTATTTAGCGATTTCATATTTATTGCGTTTTTAAAATTCAAGCACTTTTTAAGCACCACTAGATAGAAAATGGCTAAAATGGCTTTTGTCACAGTTTTCCAGTACTTCAAATTTCAAAAAGCCAAATTCAAGGACTTCAGGCACTTTGTACAAACCCTGATTTGATTATTTACACACAGCGGTTAGCATAACGTTAGCACGCTTGGCAGCAAACAGGAAAGCTTTAAAGATTAAGGTAAAGAATTTAGGTTAAGTGTCACTAACCTTTGTGTATTCTGCAGAAGCAGTGAGGTGTCGTTTTAGTGAAAATACTATTAACTGCCGCACATACAACATTACTTACGGTACTACCGTATTTACAATACTACCGTTTGTTTGTTTCTTTTTTAAATAGTGGCATCGGTGGTATTTTGATGCTTTAGTATCGCAATAATACCGTAGTACCGGTACACCATGCAACCCTATTTTATATATAAAACTACTGTCTAGCATAAAGTTTTATTAGTATCCCATTCGTCATGTTTCATTCCTTGCAAATCATACTTGGGACGTAACTTAAAAGCCATGTGTTCTGTGTCTGTGTCAGGATCACCGACAGCGCTGTGAAGCCCCTGAAGGCTGAACTGGCTGAACTGGAGCAGCTCATCATGGAACAGCAGGACAAGATCTGTGCCATCAAGTCCAACATCCTCCAGAACGAGGAAAAGATTCACAAGATGGTGTCCAGCATCAACGTCTCGCAAACGTGAATGAAGCAATAAAATAAAGTCTTCTGCACACTGTACACACAGCAGAGCTGTTTTACCCGCTCTCTCTCATGGTGTGTATGTGTGTGTGTGTGTGTGTGTGTGTGTGTGTGTAGCACTTTGCAAGGGTGTTGGATGAAAACTGAAGGAAGGTGGTAGAAATCGGGTCACCCTGTTCACATCTCCATGACGGTTAAAGGTGCCTTTTGTCAATACCTGAATCTGTTCTGGAAAAAAACAAACAAACAAAACAAACAAAAAAAAAAACCCACTCCTGCACTGTGTTAATCCCTTCACATAGATTTGCACACACAGTTTGATTGAGAAATAGATGTTTTGGTCACAGTGATATTGATGTGGTATATATTTTATAATTGGGATGTCCACATTTCCTCTGATTTTTGTCTACAAAAAATAATAATAATAATAATTAATTTACATTAACTGCTTGTTTTTTTGGAGGTATGTAAGTGTCTTATCCAGACTTGTGTTTATTTATACTACTGAGAGCGAGAGAGACCTTCCTGGCAATATCTACGACTTTATTATTGCGTTTCAGGTGTACTGTATCTCACTATCTCTCCAAAGCTTGTCTTAAGCAATAGCAGCCTGTTTTCTGGACAGATCTTACCCCCTTGTTTTAGTCCAAACCACACCATTCCCAGCTTCCTGTTTTCCACTCTGTCTGGAAAGCCAGCACATAATGTTAGCAGTTAAACGTTTATGCATGCCAAAAGCACTAGTCAAGCACCACTGCACTTTGATCAGGAAGACTGTGACAGAATACGTCTGTGAGAGCAGAAACCTGTTCAGCTACAGTACAAAGACGTTTGAAAATAAAATAATCCCTCATCCTGTTTTAAAGCTTAAGAAGCCTGTATTTTTACCTCTCACTTACATATTCTGGCTGTAGGTCGATTAGAAAAGGATATATCGGGTTCATGGCCCGATTTAAGAGCAAAACCTATCCAGTCATACGCAAACATTGTCGAAAATGAATCTTTTATAAGGAGGTCCAAGCTTAAATTTTTTTTTTTTTTAAATAAATAAATAAATGAGTGGAAGCAGAAACATTTCTAAATTGCTTTCAACCTAGATCTTTTATCATTGCATAATAATAAATACATCATATCAGTATTAGCTGTATCATAAATCTGAATTATAGCACTGTTGCTAAAAGATGAAAAAAATACAACTGTTTAACATTTAAAGATTGATTATGAAACATTTACACTGTAATCTATTTTTACCACACCCATATTGTCTTTGCTGTATAATATGTACATTTTGTTTGTATCATAGTTCACAAATGACTATAAATTTTGTAGTGGAGTGAAATAAATGGCTACATTTAAGTAAAACACTTGCACATGCCCTGTTTTGTGAGAGTAAATGTGAAAGTGGAGTTGTGAAAGTTTGCTGTTTGGCTGATGTGAGCTAAGCATTAGTGGGGAATTATAATGATTATTTCGGACAGCATTATTGTGGAAGTGATTAATGTGTGGAGATTGTGTTTTTGACGAGTTCATGTGAAGTCTTGGTGGCGTCTGGCATGGCACAGTCACATGCGCCGCTACACCCTGCCTTTGAAGGTCGATCCAATCTCACATTACAAAAACAGTTTAATAATTTAAATACCTATATTAGAGGCCTGATTTTTGTTTTTTTGGCAGACATTAAGACAGCTGCACAGTACACACACACAAACACACGTACTTCCACCTTTCTTTCTCTTTCTCTTTGTGAAGCATGTGAGGACCCTTAGACTGGTATTGAGAATTGAGACCTGGCCATTTCGGGTCAGATTTTCGGATTTGGAGGCTCTTGAAATCCCAGGCACCTGGCTGAGAGGCTGCTAGGAGAAGTGAGTGAACGTTAGGATTAGGACTGAATGATTGGCCTGTATGTGTTCCTTTTGTCTTTCTCCTCTCTCGCTGTGTGCCAATGACAGGAGCAGCCGTCTCCAGCTAACACTGTGGATAGAAACTTCCTCATCATGGTGGATGAACTATATCCAGCAATTGAAAGCAGATTTCAGTTTAAAACGATTTATTTTCGTAATGACGCATTAATAAAGGAATAAAACATGACTGGGAGTGCAGTTATAGGAAAATAATCAACACCGGGGCTGTTACCAATTTCCAATAATGGCACATTCCAAATTGTTTTATTCCTCTTATTCCTCAGCAGTTTTTACATTTATATTTACATACACAATTACATTTTTTTTTTTTTTTCATTAAACAAGGACATCATTTTTTTTTTTTTTTTTTTTTTTTACTGTTTATTGCTATATTATAAGTTGTGGAAGGTCCATGTGAACATTTACTTCCTGCTATCACTTATGTTACAACAGTTATTCATTCGCTACTCTTTTTCTCTTCTGAAGTCAAGAAGACAAAATAAATGACAGTTTATCATATTACCAAGAAACCAGAAAATGCAATGTCTTCTGTCCTAAAGGCTCTCCTGTGTCAGAAAACTTACTGACTGTTACAAAGTGTTGATGCAAGAGACTCCTTAATGTTAAATAAATGTCTTTACTAAATGCTTTTTTTAAAAATATATTATTATTATTATTATTATTATTATTATTATTATTATTATAATTAGGAGACCAATTACCGAAGGTGTGTAGGCACCCGATTCTTCTTCTTCTGGCTAGAGTGTCTATGGCAGCCCTTAGAACCATCTGGGGGGAAAAAGTTGTGAAATTTGGCACACTGATTGGCGAGCGTCTAAGGAACATTCTGACCCAATTTGGGCCAAGTGCTGCCAATGTTTTAGCACCACCATCGGGTCAAATTTGGGCCTAATTTAGAAGTACGTTTATGTTCACCACTTTTGAACCATGTCCCCAAATTTAAAATATAAAATTCCAAATATAAAATCCCTGGATTCCCTGGGTCGAGACGAGTTCAACGTACCCTGTGACGTCAATTTCCGCCGAATGAGATTTCCCGCCATCTTGGATTTTGTCAAAGACTGATGATTTTTTTTTTGCTACTACTCCTACAAATTTTGCCCAACCATCACCAGATTTGGCACAAGTCATCTTCAGACTAATCCTCAAAACAGACATCAAAAGAATTTTGAATACTCCAAATGGTTTGACCATAATGGGCATTCCATTATGGACTGTCAAATGCATGAAACTACAAATCACTCTTGAATCCCTTTGCCTATAGTTATGGCTCTGCTTTCCAGTGATTGCTTATGCAACAATTCTAGCGTGTCCGTGAATGCGCGCCAAGCAGCTTTAATAATAATAATAATAATAATAATAATAATAATTATTATTATTATTATTATTATTATTATTATTATTATTATTATTATTATTAAAGCTGCAAGCAGCATTTTTGGGGGCCAAGCACCCAGACTTGGTGAGATGCTTGCTGCTTGCAGCTTTAATAATAATAATAATAGTAATAATAATAATAATAATAATAATAATAATAATAATAATAATAATTATTATTATTATTATTATTATTATTATTGTGGCACTTTCACCATACACGTCCTTATGAATGATTTGTATTAGAGCAAGCACATTAACATAAATGTGATTTGAATTACAGTCAGAATTACTGTCAGAGCTGCTGTTATAGAAACTTAATGATCCTCCAGTCAGATTTGAGAATTCAACAGCACTGTGGTTATAATATATATTTTTATATGAAAGTACCGTTAATGTCAGTCTATACATTAAGCTGGCGGAGAGTGAGTGTAAATGCAGCACAAATTAGGTGTGAAAATTTTAAAACCTGCGTCTAGTGAGAAAAAAATGGAAAGAAAAGTAGTCTAGTATGTGCATTCACGTTTCTTCCCCCCATGGCAGAAAAGTCTGTGTTTAGAAATCTGGGTGTTCTCGCTGTCCGTGCTCCACTCCTTTCTGAGTGACACATGGGCCTGTCCGACTGCCTGTTTATTTTTAGAGCCCATGGCCCAGTGTCCATGGTTCAGCTGTCGTCAGGCAGCAGTGAGGTATGCCTCTGCGGCTTTGCGAAATAAACTTCCAACAATGACAGACTCACATCACCTACCACAGACTAACAGAGAGCAGAGCGCCGGACCGCCGTCTGACCGCTGGACACACACTGGACTGGGCACTGACCCAGGGCAACTCTCAAATACATGTTTCTGAAAGAGACGAAAGAACACACAGCTGAATATTTGCAATGTGTGGAGGGCTTTTTGAAGTTATGTGGAGATGGTCTAGACTATTTTCTGATTTAGACATTCTTAGTCATAGTGGATATTTCTGAACCTGATTAATTTTTGCACGATTCTTTAGTCTCTTCTCACTAGATGTGCTCAAAGCTTACACTTTATTAGTTGTTATTGGATGCACATATGTACGCTCAAATTTATTCATATATAACATTTTAGACATCTGCAATTACTTACTCTTACTGCTATTGCTATACTCTCATTCATTAAGCATTGATCTCTTGTTCATGCACACAGAGCTACAGTCAGCTCCAGAATTATTCTATCATGGGAATGAGCATAAATTAACACATGCATTTTTAAACACATGCATGTGGTGGTGGTTTTTTAAAAATAATTTTTAATGCAAAACACTCACTCATTTTCATTAATTGGTTTATCCTGGTCAGGGTCACAGTGGATCTGGAGTCTATGCTGGGAACACTGGGCGTGATGCAGGAATACACCCTGGATGGCATGCCACTTCATCTCAGGGCACCATGCAAACACACTCATTCACACCTAGGGGCAATTTATCTTTTATCTTTAGCCAATGCACCTGCTGACATGTTTTTGGGAGATGGAAGGAAACCCAGAATACCCAGAGGAAGCCTGTGCAGATACGGGGAGAAGGTGAAGGTGACCACTGTGCCACCCTTAATGCAAAGCACAGCTTTCAAAATTATGGGCACCTCCCCTGGAAAGAGTAATGGCACTGAGCCTCTTCTGTAACATGGCTGGAAAGTGATGCGAACAGCTCTAGGGTTGCTGGTTCGATCCTGGGCTTGGGGTGATGTCTAAGTGAAATTTCACAGTTTCTCCCAGTGTCTGTGTGGGTCTCCAGTTTCCTCACGTCTCCCAGAAACATGGGAGTAGTTTCCTGAGGTGTGAATGGGTGTGTGAATGAATGTGTGATCATGGACGTCCCTCACAACCAGGGTGAATTCCCGGCTTTTCCAGTGTTCCATCATACTGAAGATGAATGAATGAATGAATGTAGTGGAATCTCTTCCATTCAGCATTTCAGAAATGTTGTGTAAAATATTTATTTTCTACAATACTTTATATCTATTTTCTTGAATGGTGAGTGCCAGTCATTTCTGGAGTAGACTGTACAAACCTCACCCCCCCCACCCCCCCCGCCACCAAAAAAAAAACAAACCCATAGAAACCATCACAGAAATACTAATGGGTTCCTCTACATCTAACATTACAAACCATCAGCTAGCCATTACAAACCATTACCGGTATCCACTAGACATAACATGCCACCAATAAAAGGCAACAAATTACCAGTAGAGACATTTGCTCTACCTGGAGCAGGTTATGTTCCAGGGTTAGTTTGTTTCAGAGAGCTGACGGAGCATGGTGTGTCCTTTTGAAGAATGTCCTGTGGACGATGAAGCGCAGATTAAACGATTAGACCACGTATATATATGTGTTTTTTTCATATCCGGACGAATATTTGTGGGAGCGTTACTGTCTTTCACGTGAATCGTTAATTTATTTAACAAACTTTTTGCAACCTCACTGGCATCGGGACACATCGTGGATCAGCGCTTAACACCGAGCACATTTTATGCACTGCCCTTCGTGTTTTTGTTTTTTTTGCCACAGGGAACTTCTGTATAACGTGCCTGATGGAGAGCATGTGGGAAAGGCAACTGTATGTAGGTGTGTTGAGATGTGATCTGCCGAAATCACTTAAATTACTAATACACAAAGTGAACAGTCAAGTGTGGTTCACTGTTTCTTTATTTCATGTAATTGAAAAAGACATTTGAATTTATTGCTTTACCATTCAACAATAATCATCAGTAGGCAAATACAGTACTTTGCTCACCTTTAACCGGTGCTCCAGCAATTCAGTTTCAAGCCTGGCCTTTTTTTATGTGCAGACCTTGGAGAAGGTCCATCTCCATGTCACTTTTTCTAATTTACCTTATACAGTTCCTTTGCAGACAGCTAGGAAGACAATGATAATTCAGTATAATTGATAACATAAATGTCTGTAATAGACCAATTATTTTTAATCAGGACAACTGCAAACAATTTCTTACACTGCTAAGAATTCTGAGTGGAGGTAGATGGACCCTCCACTGTACAGTTATCCCCAGCCATAATCTTTAAAGGGACAATGACAAAGTTTTAATATCACACATCTTATCTTTAAACAAGGGAATGTATTATGTGTTATACCTCTGTGGGCCTCACAGCATCTTCATTTTGTACCTCTGTCACAGCAGGTGTGGTCTCTTCATCTTCATCCTACAGTGCACATTACTAATGATTCTAGCAAACAAACAATATCGGAAGACAATAATCACTTACATCTGTGGCAGGATGTGCTGTTGCAGAAGGGTCAGTTAATACAATGTGTCCATCAGCAACTGTAAGAAAATGAAACCAGTAAGATGCTCAGTGTACATTCTGAAACAAATACAACTACTATACAAAGACATAAGGAACATCTAGTAGGGGTACCACAATTAAGATTACAGTACACACCATATGCAGTAAAATAAAATAAGCATGCATAATACACAAGTGAAACCAATAAAGAGTTATTTCAAAATACCCTTTTCAAGGTGGCAGTGTTTATGGTTATCTTGAGTGTGTAAGGATGAGTCACTTAAAGCAGTGGAAACCTAAAAAAAAAATTAAAAATACTACTAATTACTAGTACTAATATGCTACACCTACATTTTACCAGGCTACCAGGCCACCTGTATCATAGGAGGTAGGTGACTCTGATGAACTGTCCCCTGGAATCCCACTGACCACGAGTCGCCCTTGATTAAGGGACAGTGCCCCTCAGCAGGAGTGGGTGAGGGTGGTCCCCCACCCCTTTCACAGCCTTCAGCCTTCTTCTTCTTCCTGTTGGCTATATAGAACAAAGAGAAAAGTTAGTATAGAAGGTTGGGCCAATTAGTTAGGTTACAGTTTAGGAAGTTTATTCTGGGTCTAGAAGAACTACACCTGATAAAATATGAAGCCAATGTGTAGGCTACAATGTAAATAAATAAATAAATAAATAAATAAAATAAAAATAAAAATAAAACTTAAAAATGGAAGACAAAAAGTAAAGGCTTATCTATTAAATGTTACAGCACGGGTCTAATTTTGCATCATAATGAATGTAAACTTTTCATATATTTATGAACTTATAAACTCGCGCATTTCCTCGATCCGTTATTTTTTGCCAAGCCAACTCTCTGTCCTTTGCCGTGCAGCAGTGTTACTTTTTTTGTTGTTGTTATAATTGGCATATATTCCTCATAAGCATGCATTAAAACCTCTAATTTTGTTTCGCTAAAGTATGCGGCTCGATTTTTCGGCGATCCACCGACAATGTCTTTATACACTCACCGTGCATTAACTCTGAGTTACCAACTGGAGGTTGATTAAACTAACTCTTCTCAGGTGTTTTGGAACCGACATACCCTGAGTAAGCAAGGTTTGGGTTAATCAACTGAGAGTTCAGGGTTTAGCTGACGGTAAAAGTTAACCCTGCTTTCTGGAATACCTCCCTGAGGGGCTCAAGGGCCCACAGTAGTAGCTTGGCAGTGCTGGTGTTTGAACTCACAACCTTCTGATCAGTAGTCCAACGTCTTATCCACTGAGCTACCACTGTCTACTGCGCTACCCCTGTCTACTGTCTAATGAGACCCACAGGGACCATTACAAGTTCCATTAAAACCAATACAATTCCTATTATAATTATTCAAACCATTACAATTTCTATGAGGGTTTCTATAGTTTGTTTTTTTCCCAGTAGGGAATACAGTGAGGAAGGTCTGTCTTAGTAATATTTACATATTTCAATATTGCGTGCAACTTTTTAAAGAGATGTTTGGGTTGGATAAAACATAAAACACCAGAAGAGTGGGTTTACATTAAATAATAATAATAAACCTTTCACATTCAGTGCCCTGCACAGTGCACACCTCACACTGTTCCCTCTCAGCACTTGTTGCTGTACCACCTTAAGTGCAGCCTGTCTGAAACCCGGAAGTGCTCTCAACCAATCAGATCACCGCATTAGACAAGCAGCTCCAAAACATCCGTAATGCCACAGAGGCTCAAAACACTGGCGAAATAACCGCCATTAAAACAGTTGTTTTCACTGTAACTTCGCTGCTTTTAGAATAAATCGCGTTTAAATCGCTTTTAGAGCAGCTTGAGAAGCGATGGCTGACGGGGGGAATGTTGTGGAAGGGGAAGTAGATGATGATGAGCCGCCCACCATGAGCTATCCCCTGATCACTGTGTCTGACCTGCCCAGCAGCACCACAGCAGGTATCTACACACTGCTGCACTCACAGCTCATCAGCCCATTATTAATTATTATTGTTGTTATTATATTTAGTTTTTATTAAGATTCACATTTAGTTAGTGTATAGATCAGTCATTCTCATATGTACTTATCACATAAGAGAATCTATTGCGTTCAGTTATCAGTTTATCAGTCAATCAATTTCTACGTGTGGAATTATTCACTCTATCCCATCTGTTCTTATGCACAATTTTGTCAGAAGCTATAACTGGGGACGACCACAAGACCAACACAGGACCGCCACAGGACCAGGATGTTATTTGCATGCTCAGTACAGCAGTCACACTGACATGATAGCAAGTGTGGCATCGATATGAGTGTATCAGTTCCAGCAGTGTAATCTGAGGTTTTTAAACACTGCTGTTTCACCAGTGACATGGTGCCGGCGTGTACTCACAGCTCCGGGGTCCACGGTTCAATCCTCACCTCTGGTTACTGACCGTGTGGCGTTTCTGTGCATGTCCTCCCTGTGTCTGTGTGAGTTTCCTGTGGGTTCTCCCTGTGTCCGTGTGGGTTTCCTGTGGGTTCTCCCTGTGTCCGTGTGGGTTTCCTGTGGGTTCTCCCACGTCCTAAAAACATGCAACAACTCTAAATTACCCCTAGGTGTGTGTGTATTAGCATCCCACCCAGTGTTCAGAGGATTGATCGTGACCCTGACTAGGATTAAAGCAGTTACTGAAGATCGAATAATGCACCTTAGTACATTTTGCAGCTGTACAGAGACTGTAGACTCATTATAGCACATATACACTCACCATCCACTTAAATAGGAACGCCTGTGCATCCTACTCATTTATGCAGTTATCTAATCAGCCACTGCTGTGTGTGAAATTCCCAGGAGATCAGCAGTTTCTGAAATACTCAGACCGGCCCTTCTGGTACCAACATCCATACCATGGTTAAAGTCACTTAGAGCACATTTTTATTTCTTCGTTCTGATGTTTGATGTGAACATTAACTGAAGCTCTTGACCTGTATCTGTATGATTTTATGCATTGTGCTGCTGCCACATGATTTGCTGATTAGATAACTGCATAAATGAGCAGGTGTCCAGGTGTTCCTAATTGAAGTGGACGGTGAGTGTATATCATTCTTTGCACAATGTGTGTGCGTTAATTGTTTTCTATCCCTTTATCAGTGTGACTTTTTTGATCACGGTTAGCCGGATAGTTTTTGATTGTGGGATATTCTCAATGTTGAGATACCACTCACTGATGTATTTAAAAATCCTAGCAATGTTTATGTTCAATACATTTGTACCGGGTGCTCACGTGACATCTTTTCGTTTCACTGCTGTGCTGAAAATCATCCACTACTCAAATAATACTTCATTTCATTGTGCAGTATGCATAATGGTAATAAAGTTGAGTTTGACTGAGTAATATCTGGTCAGTGGTAGACCCATGGTGGTCCTTTTCTTATTGATAGAAGGGAGATTGGAGGTTGACAGATTGTGCATAGCCACAGATTGTAATTGTGTGCTAAACTATATGGTGGGTTTACCTGATATATGGTGGGTTTACCTGAGATATATCCCTCTCAGGCCGTAATCTGAAAGAATGGCTTCAGGAGCAGTTCTGTGACAAACCTCTGGAGCAGTGTGAGGACATGCGTCTGCATAATGCCGCCTACGTGGGAGACTTGGACACCGTCAAGAGCCTGCTGCAGGAAGACAGCTTTAAACAGTGAGCCATTTCCACCGTTTAACACACACATCCTTATTTTGCACTGTGGTTATCACTCCAGTTATACTATTCTGTATGTGATAACTTTGGGCATGATAGCTTCTTAATATCATTCCTAATGTAATTGTCCTGCCTGTGCAGACGGATAAATGAGAAATCGGTGTGGTGCTGTGGCTGGCTGCCCTGTACGCCTTTGCGCATAGCTGCTACTGCTGGCCATGGCGACTGTGTGGACTTCCTTATCAGCCATGGGGCCGAAGTGGACCTGGTGGATGTCAAGGGTCAGACAGCTCTGTATGTGGCCGTGGTTAACGGACACCTGGACTGTGTTCGGATCTTGCTGGAAGCGGGGGCAGACCCAAACGGCAGCAGACACCACCGCAGCACGCCTTTATACCACGCAGCCCGGGTGGGCAGGGTGGACATCCTACAAGAACTGATTAGGTGGGAAGCGAAGCTGTTATTGGCGTCATGTCAGGTCGCATCAGAACACCCTGCAGGCGCCATTGTGTTTTATTCCTTACAGAAATGATCATTGTTAGTTTAACCAGGCCATGCTGTGCAACTCTGCAGGTTCAACGCTGATGTGGATGTGGACCACCAGCTGGGACCGAGGCCTCTGTTCAGTGCCCGCACCCTCTCCACACTGGTGGTGTGCCCTCTATACATCAGCGCTGCCTACCATCATTTACACTGCTTCAGGCTGCTCCTGGAGGCCGGAGCCAACCCCGACTACAACTACACTGGCCCTGTGAGCCGTGAAGCGCTGAACAGAGGCCTGGCCTCCTGCCTGCTGGACGCTGTGCTTAGACATGGCTGTGAGCCGACCTTCGTTAGACTGCTGCTGGAGCACGGCGCTGATCCACTACTCGTGCCATGGGAGGAACCTGACCCCGATGCTATGGGAAGAGTGCGCGTCAACCCGGAGGCCTTAAACATCTATCAGGAGGCCAGGAGTAAGTTTTATTATTTTATTTTGGTAAAATATGTGTTTTCTTAAAGTCGGGATGTTAAAGTATACTATTGGCAGAATTATTTCTAGAATTCAGCTACAACAACATCCGATATGTTTTCCCAGACCACAAGACAGATATGCACCTAGATTTATTTGTATTCACAGCATATTCTATATTAAACAACTTCATTTAAGTTTGAAAATGGATTTAGACCTGTGGTGATTTAGACCTCTGCTCTTTTTCAGAACGTCCAAACAGGTTGACTCATTTGTGTCGCATAGCCATTCGGCAGGTGATGGGCAAACACCGCCTGAAGCACATCTCCAGCCTTCCTTTGCCTGATTCTGTCAAGAATTTTCTGCTCCACAGAGACTTCTGTTCCCTTTCCTGAAGGAAGTGTGAATACAATCGAATGCCATAAAAGCTGTATTATGGCCTGTACCTGTACAAAGGACTCTGGTAAGTTTTTGTGAGCTGGAGATAATGCTGAAGGGCAGAAAATGATCTACAGTTCTTTGAAATCCAGAAGGCTTTTGTCCTGTGCTATGGTTTGTTGTTACTACAGTTGCATTGCACTTATGATGCTGGGAGCACATTCCCTAAAAAAAGCAAACACTACCGGTTTCAGAGCACATCATTCTGTATGTTGCATGTTGATAAAAATCTTTGTTTACACAAATATACTTAAAGTAGCATATTCTATAAAAGTAATATATTCACCTGAATACACTGTATAATCATGTAATCTCTTGAAAATCATTTTGTGATTTTTCTGTTGTCTGTAAGACTGTTGGTAATTTATATTTAAGAACAAATCTTATATTTCTTTTTGTGTTTATGGTCACTGTGGTGTAAAAGTCAAAGTGCTTAATTTATGATTCTTTATGAAATGTATTTATATGATGCTTAAACATGTTGTTAAATCTTGCCTTTGCCTTAAATGAAATTCAGATGCCTGTAATAAACTATATTATCCCCACTGTCTGTGTTCTCGTGTGAAGAAAGCCAGTCATCTCTCATGTTTCATTAGCCTGTACTTAGTGCATCTTGTTTTTTCTTTGAAAATCAATTCTCTAATAGTTTACAATACTACTGAGGTTTGAGTCACATGAATATGATTCATGTTTTTGGATTCATGGATTGTGTTTTGGAACTTAAAATTACCATTCTGTGCAGGAAATACAGAGAGCCAAACTTCCTGTAGGACCTCTTTACCAGCCACAGACTGTTCCTCACAACTCTAAGAGTCTCAGTAGATATCATGTTGAGGTCTCACTGACAGAAATAGCTCCTTCATATGATGTAGGATTCCTCGGAGGTTTCCAAGTATATAGCCTCCTCAATTTCCCAGCAGCTTTGCTTATGATACCCACTGGGTATCTGGGTAGAAATTATGTTGTGCTTTTTTTTTTTAAGTATAAGTTTCAAATGTTGTGACAGTGAAACCACATACTGTCAGAAACCACAAGCTGTAGAAAAAGGCAAGCCTGGGAAATGTTTGGATCTGCCAACACATTGCCGGCGAACCCCCTTCCCACTGAGAGCTGCAGATTGTGGCGGTACTCCTGCCAGATGAGGAAAAGGTGGGATTGTACAATAACTAACAGATGCACTCTTTCAAATCTCAAGATATCATCATCATCATCATCATCATCCTCCTCCTCTGTCCTCCCTGTCTGACTCGTCTTTAATTCGGCTATTAGGCATTTCAGCATCAGGAGGATCAAAGCAGAGACATCATCTCAGCTCTCAGCTCTCCTACAGAAGACGAATCATCCTGTTTTTCCGACAGCTTCTCAGTTGTGGATCTGGAGCGCTGCCATAGAAAAACCCCAAAACCCCAAGAGTGCGCTCGTGGAGTGACGTTTCCCACTGCAATCCTCTCTCCCTTTTTTAGACTCATCTGCCTGTGCCAAGTCTCCTCTACACAGGGTAATTGTCTGATTATGATCCTCAGCCTACTGTAGTAATTGAGCTACATCAGTTTTTAATACGAAAATGGGAGAATCCAGCTGCGTGCCTTCTGGTCTGTTTTTCATTACAGGTGTGACAAGCCAACAAGTGTTTTCTGGTTATAGTGTTTAGCCATAGATTTTGTGGGTCAGTGTTAACCACACTTTTACATGCTGTTGTCTGTACAGATCAGAGCTGCCCAAAAGATGGCACTCTTCTCATGTCAAGCACTGCCTGAGACTCGCATCTGTTTTAAGAGCTGATGGTGTGACTTCCCAATATTATCACCGAGTTTCATAAAAGTGTGGTGGGTACGCAATTACGGTTAGCTCTTCATGACATGAAAAGGGCATTTTAGTAGGGAAAAAAACTATAAAGATATGAAATGTTGAAAGCACTGACTTTAAGTGAACAGCATGAGAGCCTTAATATACTTGAATGACCTTGATGCAAAGAAAATCATTCGATAGTTCTTAAAGCATTGTGCATTACATAAAATTAGTTTTCAAATCCATTCAACCACTCAAAACAGAAAAAAGTCAACCACTATAAAGACTTTTTCCCCCCTAGTTTGTGTGGGTGCTCATGATTATTCCTCTTCAAATCCCTTTTAAAGGAAAGCCTCTGAAAAATGACTAAATTCTCTGCAATTCTATTTTTAAGCATCCATACAGTTTAGTGTTAGTGACTGAGAGACTGTTTTTCACAGCACAAAATTAGCTATGTTATCTGAAAGTAGGTTCTTTTTTTTATTTTTTTTATTTTTTTTAATGTCCCATCTGACAGGCTAAACTGTAGCAAGCTATCACACAAGCTAATCATTAGTGACTGGTTAGCTAACCAGCTAACCAGATCTTTATATGACTGGAAATGAGAGAGAGAGAAAAAAAAAAAGTATTTTCATTTTCTTGTGCATTTACTTTGTTTTAGAAAGTTAAGTGGGGAAACCCTGGAGTTTGAGCCACTGCATTATCAGCTGGTAAGATAAAGATGGTAAAGGTGAGACATTGGCAACGATGAACTTGCCTTTGTGATGATACCCTTCGGTGTATTAAAAGCTCACTTATTCTTATTGTGTCAAAATAATACCAATTATCACAAGGAAACTGTGAATAGCATTACTGTAATATTGTAGGTGTAAAGGCATATATTTTAAGGAATGAATAGCGCAGGTAACAGTCTCATAATTTCTGGTCCAGTATTCAGAAAATAACTATATAATGGCAACAAGATGTAGCAAGAAACCATATAAGAAAAGGATACAAGAGTAGGTGACAAAAACAGAAGATTAAAAACTTTCTCTATCCCCAAAATAATCTGTCTGTGGCTGTAGTGAGATTACTGAGACATCTTATCTGAGACTACAGCACATGGATATAGTTAATAAGATGATACCCTTATTTGCATCTATTTGCTAACTCATCCATCACCAAAATAAAATGTTTCTGTGGTTCCGGCTAAGTTAAAATCATGATATTTAAAGTTTTATCTTAATTTATTTGTGTGAACCCTCGATTAGCATACAACTGTGTCCCACAATTATTACATTTACAAATAAGGAGGTAAGGTAAAATATATTTTAGACAAGGGTAAAGGGTCCTTCACAACAACCTGTTTGCATGTTTCAGATAAATCATTTTAATTATTTATTAATAAAACCCCATCTGTAGAATCTTAGAAAAACTAAATATGTTTATTTGAAATACAATAATTCAAATACTCTGAAATCTTTATTTTTGTATTAGTTTGTGAAACCATTTAACATTTCATGCTTGAAACATCATTTTCCATGAGCCACTTTTATAGGTTTTGAAAAATAAAAAAAAACATTTTAGTACCACAACATTCACTCCGATGATATATTTGGAATATTCCACAAGTAACATGTTTAACAGGACGTTGCATTATCCACACTTCCTGAAGGTAATGGGCAAAAGAAAAGTAAGTACTCTCTTTATTTTGTCTTTATTTTCATTGCTACTGTGATGTTGACTGACAAGATCACTTTGAAAGTACAATCCTGTTACCCAAATTATAGATTTAAAGTAAATTATTAACTCTGAAAAATCTATTTATTGCCCTCATGGCACTTGCGTGGGTTCTAGGTAACCACATTTTGTGTACTTGCTAATTCTATGCTAAAACCTCAACCCTGATCATTCCAACCATGTTACTCATTATATATATATATATATATATATATATATATATATATATATATATATATATATATATATATATATATATATATATATATATATATATATGTGTGTAGTTGCATCTATTTATGGATGGTTAAATGTATGTCTTTCTTATATTCAATGTTGAAAAATTATTATAATTTTTTTTTTTTACAAGTTTAATTTTTGAGAGTTCCAAAGACTAAATGGCACCTCAATCTTTGGATCACCCATTTAAATTCCACACAGTCCATGTTATTACATTGCTGCTTTACAGAACATGATGGCTGCTTTTATTTCAGAAACGGTGAATGCTATAAATGGACGTCTTGCCATATAAATGTGTTTGCTAGTAATTTTAGGTGGAAGTTCTGCAGTGGATGGAGGTTAAATAGTAAATGCAACAGACAACATCAAGTATTTATATGACCAAATAAAATGCGTGTGCGCCCATATGGGATATTAAACGGCGTATTTCGCTTTTATAGAAATTGAGCAACAGCTGCGTGTTGTTTGGAACTTATTTTAATCTGCCTCTCCAAGTAATTCACACTTGCACTAGAATTTCACTGCCTTAATTACAAGACATTCTTCTAAGGGTGATTTAGTTTTTTCTTTTTTGTTTTGAACTTCCTCTGTTGCTTTAAACATTGCATGGCTTTGGATACAGGGCCAACCTTTTCCCCCTCCTTACTTATTTGCAGATGGTATGTGATTTGGATCACAGTATTTAAGCTGTGACTCCTGTTAGAAGAATGCTATCAAGAAGTCAAACTCTTTCAAAATGGAGTCCAAATAAAATAGTATTTTGCAGGATGTTTCTGTTTCAGATCTCTATAACAGGAATGATTAGCCATGGATAGTGATTCAGAAATTATTGGTAATTTTTCAATATTTTTGTGTCATAAACATACCGACTCGATTAAACGGTGTGTGTAAAGTATTTCCTGTATCAGGCAAAGATAGCATGTGTGCTGGTGTTATGCCTTTAGGATTAGGATAAGGCGACACTGAAATCATTAACAGGGCTTAAAACAGGAAATATAGAATGGAGGACATTTACCTATAAATTCGTTACTTGGGTTTAATTGGAAAACCAAAATTGCATAATGGCACTTAATGTGACTTGTTTTCCAGAGGCACCGGTAGTTGTGAAATGTGCAAATACAGGAAGGCGAGATCATAAAACACTGTCTCAGAATCTTGGTTCTTGTCACTGTAATTTAAAAGCAGCCCATATATCAGAGTTTTAAGCAGTACCTTGAACAATAATATTAGTGAAATAGAGTAACTGAATACTTAAAGGATATAATTATGTTATTGCAAAAGAGCCAGTAGTTTTGCAGCTGATGTAGTTACACTGGTTAAATTATTTATGATCTGGAAATGTAGTAAATTAATGTTAATCACTGTTTTATTTTGCCACAGTCATATCTTATAAAACTGATACATACTACCATAAAATGTTGGAAAGTTTTTTGTTTTTTTTTCTACTTCCTTTTGAAATACCACAGTCTCAGAATCTTTCCAGCTCTGTAAGTACAGAGGATCTGTAATGGATAGTATTCATTAAGGCAAATTACCCATGGTTAATTGCTTCAGTGAAGCCCTGGCTCTGGGGAGCTGTTCCACAGCTGAGAGGAGTGCTGTGCGCTATGCTCTTGGCCCACGAATGCAACAATCAGCCAGCGTGTCTGAGGGAATATGGACAGGAATTGTCACTCGGCTGACAAACCGCCATTCAACTTCATCAGCAGCATATATAAAAGTGGAAGAAATTCATTCCACGACCAGTGTGGGAATGCAGTAAAATGTATTTTCCTGCAGCCCACTTTTCCACACTTAAGCCTGAAGGCATGGAAATTAGCAGAAGGAAGGGTTTGCATCTCAAGGGACATGGCCAACTCAAATGGCCTGTGAATCCTATTGGCACAATGATTCATCATGATGCGGGATGCATTGTGTCACCACAATGCATCATTCTCACCTGCATGACACCAATAGTGAACCCAACATGGTCTACCTCAATGTAGCATAGCATCTTTTTTTTCTGATCTTTTTTTATTTATTTTATTTACATCACATAACATGGAATACATTAAAAGACTCCAAAAAGATTCTTCCAACCTTGAAAATCAGCCTGGAGTAGAGCAAAGAATTGGGGTGTCCCTTCTGGAGCACAGCCCACTTCCCTCCTCCTCCCCCAAGTATGACCCCTCTGACAGAGGGTGGGAACAGCTCCAAGTCCATAACCCAATGCCACATCAAATCAACCATTTCTTTGCATGATAAGAAGGCACGGACAAGCTTTACAGATCTCCTGTAAAAGTTGGAAAGAGACGTTTAGAAGTCCCATGTTCTTGGCAGGGGCCCTGTTTAGCCCCTGAAAAGCGTCTCGCATTTCGTCCTCTGTGTTGAGGGATGTTAACTTCAGCCCCATGTTGTGTGGAATAAGCAATGCTGTTTCCTTTACACGAAAAATTCATGCATGCAACTTGCTCTGATTTATTCACCATATTTTATGAAATGTATTTTGTTATGCCTCCAAGCACCAAATTCGAGAGCATGACAGTCAATAAGCGTCCTTGCTGAATTCCGTATTTAGCAGGAAGGAAGTTGAATTTAGGCAGCCAGAATTCAAAGTCCAGGGGGCAGTGAGCCTGCGTGGACAGACAGCTGTGACGGAGGGATCTAAATTTGAGAAGTCAGCACATGAAAAGAGAAGGCGCATACGGCTGGGCCCATGTGGTCGAACCTGATACTCCCAGAGCGGAGCAGAGCTGAGAGGAGGCCTAAATCAGGCACGCTCGTTTAGAGCACCCCTACTCAGCCACGCTTGTTTAGTGAGCCCTGATTTCTAAAGACTTCTGACCGCTCTCCACCTCTTTCAGCTTCCTGTCAAAATCATGAATTTCCTGTCTGGTTCGCCTCCCCCTTCAGACATTAACACCGACAGGCAGGTGTGCATATGATACTCCCTGTACTGTGCTTGGAATACTAACATTATTGCACAGATCACAGGGTTGAGTTTATCAATATTTCATTTCATATACATCAGGAAAACACCAATGTGTAGGATATATTCATTCTTCTTATGAGTGGTAGTGGGAATAATTGACTGAAATAGAGCAGATGTAGTGGCAGTTCTGTACATTAGATGAATGTGCAGATATCCTTCATTAATTGAATTAGGAGTATTTATATAGAGCATTGGCTGCAGTAGTGAGCCGTACTCAGGAGACCCAGAAGCCTTTAGAGCGTTCCTTTGGATTGCCTCAGCGTTGCGTGACAGTGAAGCGAGGATCCTGTCCTCAGTGAATTCCATGCTGAAGTATATTACTCTTGTGGTTTCCAACCGTTTCTGAAGTCTTTGAGCAGGCTGTTGATTTATAATCTCAGATGTCAATTCTTCACAGTGACACTCCACTGAGATAAACTCGGCGCTCCAAGTCTTCTCTATATCAAGGCAAATTGCAGCTATTAATGGGGATAAGAAAGGGCTTATTCATTAGATTTACTTCAGTGTATAAACTTTCAACACAGTGCAACAGTGAGTGTCCCACAGAGCTTACAACTGGCTTTTGAACTGAAAGCGTGGGTCTAACTTCTTATTGTGTTCAACTTAACCAAACTTTTTTTCTTTTTTTAAATCATTCTGATTAAGTCCTTGAAGACCTCAGAGTTTAAGCAACACTTTGTTATTCTTGTATTACAGCAGATTTTTTTTTTTTTCCTTTTACCATGGATTGAAGATAACAGTCTTTGTGAGTGTTGTGGTTGGAAAATATTCTGTAGCCCTTATCTTAGGGTAGTAAGTCTTCTTTAATAAGGCAATGTGTAATGCCTGAATGTCTGAATTGTCATTACACTGTTTACCTTGTTCTTTACTGCACATTTGGGAACAAGTCATTTTTAATAGTGTTCTTTCTCCAAACCACCCCTGATGTATTCCTCCCCCAGTCCACAGGACATCCACCCATTAGCACAAACACTCCCTGTAATTTACTCATCATCAAGGCAGGATTCTCACTTTACTGAGGTCATCTTGCTTCTCATTTTCTCGCCCGCACACAAGCAATGTGGTGCTCCAGTACCATATCCATGTACTTTAATTTACAGGATAAACAATCGAAAAATAGTGAGAACAAAGTATCAAGTTTTAAAAGAGTTTTAGAAAGAAATCATTTACAGAACCACAAAATAGTGTGACATTTGGTATTCCGGGCCACATTTGGACTGTATACTCTTCAAAGATTTCTTTTGTCATCCCTTTGGGGGAAAGCAGAGTGCTTTCTTACCAGAAAGGGTTCCAAGTAGAACCTTATAAGGAGGCTAAGAAACTGTAATTATTCAATGAATCCTCAGAAGTCCCTCAAAGACCACTATTTTAGGAAGAAAAACTTAGTTAAGGACACTTAGCTTCTATTTGGAACCCTTTACAACAGTCAGTTGTAGGGATCTGCAAAAAAAAAAAAATAATAATAATAATAATTCTATTGGTTCCTCCAAAGGACCAACCAAAGGACCTTTAATGGTTATTTCATGTAGGGAAGTTTAATAAGTTTCATAAAATGTTTCCAACAGATAAAATCATAGTGAATTACTAAAACCATTTTCATACATGCATGTTTGATTTTCCAGAAAACCATCAGAGAATCCTCAGAAAACCCAGAAGAGTTCTGCTGATTCTCTGGAGGAACCCTTAAATGTTATACTGTATGTAGAACCCTACAGAAAGGGTTCGCCTATTTGAATGCACTCCTAGGGGGGAAAAAAGAACTTATCAAGGTTCCTCAAAGGAATTTTAGATAGTTAAGGGCTTCCTAAAATGGTTCTATGTGGGATCCTCTCTGATAGAGAAACTCTGTTGTAGGGCTCTGTTTAAAACTTGTGTTCCTTCCAAAGGACAACCAAATAATCCTTAAGCATGATAAAACAGTTACAATTACTAAATACACTTTGACATATGATCTTAGTGTCTAACTCTCCTGATCTTGTATTTGAGTCAGGTTTGAGTGAGATAAGTGATAATATCAGGTTGTAATAAAGGTTCTTTGAAAGACAGGATGTTCTATGGGTGCTGTTTTCTTTATCCCTTTTTTGTTGGGATGCAGGGTCTGCTTGGCAAATTACCACGTGGATCATGCAAGCCCAGCGACCTGGATCTGAGCCCAGCGACGTTCCACAGATCCAAGCTAACTTCTGCATTGTGATTGTTCCTTAATCTCGCCAGCCAGCATCTGACTTTTCACTCATCGATAAGTGAAAAGTCAAGCTGATTATCAGGAGTGATTTTGAAATATGCATAGGATCCAAACTTTTACAAATGCTGTGTAGTCATGCATGACTTTATAGGATCCTGTAATGAGTATTTACAATGGTGTTACCACGGACCACATGCAAGTAGGTGTATTAGGGGTGAAATAGCTAGCAGGTGTAAGAGGGAAAAAAATGGCTCCTTAAATATTTTTTGCTTGAAAATGTCAAAGGTCTGTGTTAACATTTGACGTCACTGCATGTAATGTAAAAATGCAGCCTAGAGGTCTGCTGACATGCTATGTGGGTATGAAAGGTTCCATCCAGCACCATATGGCTTCAGTTTGTCCCTTTAGCTTCCTAAAGGAACACTGAGAAAGCTAGAACTCTTAACCATCCACAGAACCCTTAAGGCCATGGTCCTCCTTGGATTCCCAGGGGTCCATGATGTAAATTCACTTTAACTGGAATTTTTCATAAATAATAATAGATGTTTAAATAAATGTTTCAAATCTACATCTGGATGAGATAAGTTCAGGAATAAAACGCTCTAATGGTTCAAATAAATGAAGGATGGTGCATATTTGCCTTTTGTTCTTACAATTAAATCTGTGCTGGACATTCTTAGAAATTATTTTACTCTGGAACACACACAAAAAAAGTTTAAGAACCCCTGCCTTAAGGAACCTGTTTTTCTAAGAGAGACATGGTAGAAGTACCCAAATTGTTTACTCAAATAAAAGTGCAATTATGCATGTAAATAAACGGCCTGTCAAAAAAGTTGAAGTACAGTTTCAAATTTTTCAATCAAGTAAAAGTAGAAATGTGTAAACTCTTACATTTACTTAAAGTATGAAAGTAAATGACAAGAAAAATTCACAAAAGAAAAATGAAATCTGCCTCAAATCACACACTGATTTTAGTTACTGATGGTAACATTAGCTAAGGCTAAGTAACAGCAGCTTTATTCCTAATCTCTCAAATGTTAGCATGATTATAACTCTGAACATACTGTACAAATGAGCTGAATGCTAATAGCCTCAATAAATACAAAGTGTACACAGTGACAGACAGATGACAATGATGGGTATTAGGTCTAATTTTTTTCCATTACATCAGTTAAAGTTTACATTTAAGAATTTAGATTAACGTCCTGAAGCTGTCTGATGCTAAAAAGTCACATGGTGACTTTGAAATATATGATTCTAGAGAAATGTAGTGATGTTTGAAAATGTATTGAGTAGAATGCAATATTCCATTGAACCATGAAAACCATGAAGATGGCTTTGGACCACAGTTCATATGAACAGTTATGCTATGATCGTTTAGGACTACAGTTGTCACTATTATACATTTTGCACTCAGATCTCCATCAGTGAACAGTGGATGAGTTCAATAAAACAGACTTTTGTTGCACTTATCCACAATTTCCTAGTTACACAATTGCACTTTTTGACCATGTAGTATACAGTTATAAGGGTATATATAAAGGGGATTATTTATAATTGCACTTTTCATTGTCACCCAGATGAGGATGATGGATAGAATTAAAAGCAGAATTGCAAGTGGGGAGTATGAGCAAGTTGATGTTGTAAAATCAAAATGAGTAATAGTAATAATAAATAAAAGAAAAAAGGAGCAATATCATCAGGTGTGCAAAAATGGCAGTGAATAACATATGTATGACAAACAGTATGTACAGATGGTTCTGCAGTAGTATGTTCACCTATCACACAGAGATGAGGTATTGTACAGCATTATGGTGAAAGGTAAGAATGACTTCCTAAAACATTCTTTATGGCAGCGTAGCTGAATGAGTCTGTTGAAAAATGAGCTCTGCTGTCTTTGTAGGGTGCCATGAAGGGGGTGGGCTGGATTGTCCATGAAGGAGAGCAGTTTGTTCAGTGACCTCCTACTCCTTACTGACTCAAACATCTCCAGGTTTGTCCGATGATAGTCTTGGCCTTGCGAATGAGTTTATTTAGCATCTCCAGCTCACAACCACAGACTGGTAGAAGATCTCCAGCATCTTGGTGCATACATCGAAAGAAAATAGAGTCTGCTCATCCCTTTCTTGTACACAGTGTCGGTGTTGGTCCTCCAGTCCAGTCTGTTATTCAAGTGGACAACCAAGTACTTGTGGTGCTCGACAATTCCAACATACTCACCCATGAAGTTTATGGGCTTGGTCGCAGTTCTCGTCCTTCCAAAATCCACCACCATCTCCTTGGTCTTGTTTATATTTAGGAGCAGATGATTCCTGTTGCACCACTCCACAAAGTTATCCACCAGTTCCCTGTACTCTGACTCCTGCCCATCTCTAATACAGCCCACCACCACAGAGTCATCAGAGAACTTAGAGAACATATAGAATTTAGGGGCGGCTGTGGCTCAGGTGGTAGAGCGGGTTGTCCACTAATCACAGGGTTGGTGGTTCGGTTCCTAGCCCACATAACTCCACATGCTGAAGTGGCCTTGGGCAAGACACTGAACCCCAAGTTGTTCCCGATGGCAGGCCTTGCAGAGCAGCCTTGCATAGCAGCTCTGCTGTCATTGGTGTGTGTGTGAATGGGTGAATGAGACACAGTGTTTACAGACTGGTAGAAGCACTTTGTAGAACTGCTAAGTTTTAAAAGGCGCTATAAGTGCATTTGACTTCTGCAGGTGGCATGATTCAGAGTTATACCGGAAGTCTGAGGTGTACATAGTGAACAGAAATGGAGACAGGACAGTCCCCTGTGGTGCTCCTGTGGAGCTCCCCAGCCACACAAACTGGGGCCTATCTGATAGTCAGTGATCCAAGAGACAGTAGACGCGCTGACACAGCCTCTCCAACCCAATGAGCAGCCTCTCACTGGTTTCCCATTTTCTGGTTCCTCTCAAGGTTTCTTCCTCATATCATCTCATGGAGTTTTTTCCTTGCCACCGTCACATGTATTTATTTCAGTAAAGCTGCTTTGTGACAATGTCCATTGTTAAAAGCACTATACAAATAAAACTGAATTGACTTGAATTCCTCATTCAGGGTGCTGGATAAGACTCGAGTATAAAGGTACGTTCAAACGTGCAGCGATTTTATCGCTGCAAGTTGCCAGTTGCTGTACTATGAAGTCGCCAGTAGGAGTTCCTACTACTGGTTGCCATAGTAACAGTTATTAGTGGGTGGTACAACTAGCATTCCCCATTTGACAACAAACCAGTTTTTTTGTCGCTAAAATTAAACATTCTAGAGAGAGAGCGCGTTTGTATATATGATTCACATGTGTATATATGCATCATAGGCTACATCAATGGCTCTTTTCCATTGTGGCCATCTATCTATGGTGAAGGGGCAAGCCGGACTGTCTGGGTCCACGAAACAATTTGGACTTGCAGGCAGCATGGTGGATCACAAATCACGTGCGCTCTACTGTCTTTAGCAGTCGTTGTCGCTCATGTTGCCAGAAGTGGCCAGCTCTCATTGAAAATGAATGGTCTCCAGTCGCTGCGTGTCGCTGTACGTGTGAACGTACCTCTAAGTCATTTTGCATATTTTCCAATTTTATCAAGTCACTTTGTTTTTTACGTCACTTTGTTTTTAATCTCCTCCTAATACACTTTGCTTGTATTTAGGTAAGGCACTTTGAATTGCTGTTTTGTATGAAATGTGCTGTATAAATAAATATGCCTTGCCGTGCCTTGCCTCGAAAGTAGAGATTTTTCATGTGAAATATAGTAGGGTATACTCACAAGTATTAGTTGAAAGAAAAACACATCAAGTACAGATACTTGAAAAGCAGAAAACCAGAGGTGGGAAGTACTTTGTTACTTCCCACCTCTGATGACTGTAGACCCCCTCACTGACTGTGACACTGCCAGCACCGCCTGAGGCATCATGTGCAATCATCCCCTCTATCATAAACACTCTTATGTTTTAGTTTGGTTCAGACCCACCATGATAAACAGGAGGCAGAAACACACATGTGTGCATGTGGGTGTTTATACTGTTATGTGTATGTGTATGTGTAATAGAGCCGGTCTAGGCTGGTAATTGCTTTTGTGTATTTTCTTCTGTCGGAGCGTAAGGAAGGGAACGAAGTGTGCTCGGCCCAATTACGCTTCTCTAACGCTCTTTGTAAACATTTCAATTCGTAGTGCCTTCGTATTTATCCCAACACACTTCCTACAGTAATGGTGGTCATATTTCTCAGATAAAAAGGAGCTTGGTTGGGGAAGAGGATACAGAGGAGGGTAGGGTGTGCTTTGCATGCAACCGATTGCTACACCACTGTTATTCTTCGCTCAGTGTTTGATGGGTGGGAGGTTTGCCAAGGAGGTTGTGTGTGTTTATAGTGTCAAATGTGTACCACATGTGGAATCAGGTCTGCTCTTTTGCCTGCTTCCCCTCTCTCTCTCTCTCTCTCTCTCTCTCTCTCTCTCTCTCTCTCTCTCTCTCTCTCTCTCTCTCTCTCTCTCTCTCTCTCCCCCCTCCCTCCCCCTCCCCCTCCCCCTCCCTAAACAGTGTCCTGGTGTATAGGAGTGCCCTTCTTTTCTCCATCGGCAGTGCACCTGCTCAGGAGGGATCAAGCACTTCACATGCTTTAAACATGGATTTGGGTATGGTACATGTATATACTGCTTAAATGTGGAGTAGGATTCATATGGCTTTATTTTTTTTATTTAACAATGTGGAAGTTAATGGAAGATAAAAACTATTAGCACTATCATTCAGAGAAGTGATTTTATATATACACAGTGCCCTCCACAAATTTTGGCACCCTCTGTAAATATGAGCACAGAAGGCTGTGGAAAATTGTCTTTATTGATTAACCTTTTGATCTTTTGTTAAAAAAAATTCACAAAAATACTCTGCTCTCATGTATGTCAGACAACTGCAACCAAAACACAGGTTTATCCAAAAAATATTTGTTAAATATATGTGTGCAACAGTTACTGGGACCCCTATGGATTCATATGAGAAAAATATATTTGAAGTATATTCCCACAGATATTTTACATTTTTTAGTACACCTGAGTGACTAGGAACAGGAAATTGTTCAACCATGACTTCTTGTTTCACAGGGGTATAAATACGAGGTAACATATAGGCCAAATTCCCTTAGTCATTCATAACAATGGGTAAGACCAAGGAATATAGCTGTGATGTGTGGCTGTTGAGCTTCACAAAATGGGAAGTGGCTATAAGAATATAACAAAAGCATTGAAAATGCCAATTTCCACCATCAGGGCAATAATTAAGAAGTTCCAGTCAACTGGAAATGTTATGAATCAACTTCTCAGAAATTTCAACCAGATTTCTGAGATGCCTTCTTCAGAAATCTGGTTGCAGCCATTGATAGCTTCCTTTTTCTGCCCGTCCAGGTAGTGTAACCACTCTTCCCTTAACTTTGAACTTGTAAACTATGCTTCCAATGGTGTCTCTAGGAACACTCAGTGCCTTTGCTATCTTTTTGTATCTTGTTCCTTGTTTGTGAAGGGCGATTATCTCTTCTCTTAACTTTTTGGACTATTCTTTTGACCTAGCCATATTTCTAACATACAGTCAAACATGACACTCAACAAACCCCTAGCCAGTTGAAGCCCTTGATTAGTTGCATCAAGGGTGCTTGAGACAACATCTGTTTTGCATATTTGTGCAGTTTTGAGGGATTCTATTCAGGGAGTTGAATAATTCTGAAACTGAATTCAGTTGAATTTGGGGAAACCACTTGAAGCATTCATTGTATTGAACTATTTCAATTTCTTTTGTTTGATTTGTTCATTGCAAACAGCTGAAAGTCTGTAAATTTTGACAATAAGCTTGATTTGCAATGGGGGTTGAATAATTTTGATTGCAACTATATATATATATATATATATATATATATATATATACACACACACAAACAGTACTGTGCAAAATTTAGGCACCCTATTATTTGTTTTTTAGTACAAACTTTGTTATAGATTTTTTTTATTTTATAACTTCTATATTATAAAGTCAATACAAAAACATTTTAGATTCCCAAACATTAGTTTTGCAGCACATTATGTAACAGACCACTTTTCAGACAAAAAACACAATGAAGGCTGCTGGGTTTTGTTGCAAAAATAAGAAGCAAGTGTGAAAGTCAAAGTCTCCAGAAGAACTGTGTCTGGTTCTGCAAGATGCTCAATAAAACTTACCAGCTCATTTCCTTATAAAACTGCACAAATTGTACCGCAAACTACTTTTTAAAAAATTTTTTTTGTCACACCAAATATTGACTTTGTTTCATTTACTACTGTTTACTGCTCTTTGCTGTAATTTTTATGTAATTTAATTAATTTGAAGGCACCTTTGTTCTACAGCATATATTTGCATGTGCCTAAGCCTTTTGCACAGCACTCTATACACACATACACACACTACTCCTGCTATATGATATTTGTTAATAATACAACCAACCAACCAACCAAGTTGATCTGTCAATAACAGCATGCTCCATAGTGATTTATTCCTTTCATACCATAGCAGTTTGGCAATGCTATACATTTTTGTTTAGTCAAGAATGACACTGTGTACCTTTTATTGATTTGAATTTACGTTTAATGTTGTATAGCATCCATGAGACAATTATTCTTTAGAACAGCTAGAAACAGTTGTTCCCTCACCAGCTCAAAGTTAATACAACAAAAACTGCAGCTTGTCATGTTACACAGAAACCACAAATTCCTCTGTCCTAAAGAGTTTCCCATGACAGAAAACCTAAAGTTATAGCTTTACTTTTGACTATTCCAAAGCACTGACACTGGAGACTCCTTCCAAAAATGCTAAATAAACATCTCACAGAAAAAGTTATCATATCAACACACAACTTTTTAAAATACATTTATCTTTATGCATCCACCATACTTGTTCCTTTGTAAGTTGTTGCTATAGGAACAATAACATATTAGAACAAGAGGATTAATACAACCCCAATTCCAAAAAAGTTGGGACACTGTGTAAAATGTAAATAAAAACAGAATGCAATGATTTGCAAATCTCATAAACCTATATTTTATTCACAGTAGAACATAGAAAACATCAAATGTTTAAACTGAGGAAATGTACCATTTTAAGAAAAAAAATAAGGTAATTTGATGGCAGCAACATGTCTCAAAAAAGTTGGGACAGGGCCGTGTTTACCACTGTGTAGCATCCCCTCTTCTTTTAACTACACTGACATATGTGTGGGAACTGAGGAGACCGGTTGCTGGAGTTTTGGGAGAGGAATGTTGTCCCATTCGTGTCTGATACAGGATTCTAGCTGCTCAACAGTCCTGGGTCTTCTTTGTCGTATTTTTTGTTTCATGATGTGCCAAATGTTTTCAATTGGTGAAAGGTCTGGTCTACTACGAAGCCACGCTGTTGTAATAGATGCAGTACCATCAGAGATGCAGGCTTTTGAACTGAGCGCTGATAACAAGCCGGATCGTCCCTCTCCTCTTTAGTCCAGAGGATGCGGAGTCCATGGTTTCCAAAAATAAATTCAAATTTCGATTCGTCTGACCACAGACCGAACAGTTTTCCACTTTGCCTCAGTCCATTTTAAATGAGCTTTGGCCCAGAGAAGGTGGAGGCGTTTCTGAATCATGTTCACATATGGCTTCTTCTTTGCACGATAGAGCTTTAACCTGCATTTGTGGATGCCACGGCAAACTGTGTTCACAGACAGTGAGTTCTGGAGGTGTTTCTGAGCCCATGCAGTGATTTCCATTACAGAATCATGCCTGTTTTTAATGCAGTGCTGCCTGAGGACTTGAAGTTCACGGGCATGCAATATTGATTTTCACCCTTGTCCCTTGCACACAGAGATTTCTCCAGATTCTCGGAATCTTTTGATGATATTATGTACTGTAGATGATGAGATATTCAAAGTCTTCACAATTTTACATTGAGGAACATTATTCTGAAACTGTTCCACAATTTGTGGATGCAGTTTTTCGCAGATTGGTGAACCTCTGCCCATCTTTACTTCTGAAAAACTCTGCCTCTCTAAGATACTCTTTTTATGCCCAATCATGTTACTGACCTGTTACCAATTAACCTCCAGCTGTTTCTTTTTAGTAACACTTACTTTTCCAGCCTTTTGTTGCCCCCGTCCCAACTTTTTTGAGACATGTTGCGGCCATCAAATTCAAAATTACCTTATTTTTTTCTTAAAATGGTACATTTCCTCAGTTTAAACATTTGATATTCTTTCTATGTTCTATTGTGAATAACATATGGGTTTATGAGATTTGCAAATCATTGCATTCTGTTTTTATTTACATTTTACCCAGCGTCCTGAGTTTTTTGGAATTGGGGTTGTATTAACCTTGCAGCAGAATGTGTCCGAGCTGAGCTGTTATAGAAAACGAATCTTTCTGACCAGTCAGAATCGAGAGTTCAACAGCTCTGAGGTGTAAACTTCATTTACACGGTCTCATTTGACTGATAACTATTTCTTTAAACTTTATAAACATGCACCCAACTGCCTCACAGTTCTCCAGGGCGCCACTGCCATGTGCTTTTACTGTACAGTACAGTGAATTTGTACCACAGAATTTGCACTATTACATAAATAGCTTCCTTAAACTTTGATTTATACTTGTTTCTTGCATGTTTCATTACTTCACCTACAAAGAGGGGTCCTTATTAAAAAAATTAAAGTTTAAATCATACTCTTTCATTGCAACCACTGGACACTGTGTTGACTTTTAGAGTCTGACAGTGTCGTAAAATATAGTAATGAAAGCCTGAGAACACAGCATGCTCTGATAAATAAAGGCACCAGGCCAAATGCTCAGACCCTTCTGGCTTCCTGCTCTGCTGCCACTCACTCACCTAATTCATTTGAAGAGTTCTGATAGCTCAGATTGAGAAGTACGGGAAACAAAAGGCGAAACGACGCCCGGTCTCATTCTTCATAGGGAAGTAAATATGCTTTTGGCATCATGGTGTCCACCAGCCGGCTGCCTGGATAAAGAACCAAGCCCGGGACATAGGACAGATGTTACGGCAAACGTGCTTCCTCAATGAGGTTTATTTATCCGACCTATTTATACACACTTTGTTTGTTTATTTCATTAGTCCTCGTAGTGCCTGTCAGCAGGTCACTTCCATTGAGAAATTAAGAGTGTTTACAGTTTCCCCCCCAACCAAACACTTGCACGCACATTCCCAATCCCAGAGCTTTACGAATGGCAGAGCATTTCCTACTGAAACCAAAAAAGGCTAACATAAAACGCAGTTTATCTAGAGAAAAATGGTACATTAGAAACCTGACTCTTTATCTTCAGTGTTAGCATGAACAACTTATTTAGAAACACAAGTGATTTTCATTTATTTAACCATATAACAGCTATGTCATTTTATTTTAAAGTGCAGACTTGTCCACAGTTTATATTAACATCTGTCCTCCCTGCTCCAACAGCCAGCTTCTGATCAAGGCGCAGAACCACCTTAATCTGGTCCCTGCAGCCAGATGTGTTCAGATGGATCGTCCTGTTGAATATTTAAATTCCTTGTTTGTTTACAACAGCTGCTGTTCCTGCAAAATACAGACAGCGTGTCCTAATAGTTTCCTTTCTACAATGAAATCGCCAACACAAGACTGACCACTTTGGAAGTGCAGCCCGATTCAGCAGACATATTAAATTATATCCTGTCTTGCGTTTATCCATGATTCTGATGAAATGCAAGCGTCCATATACATCTTCATGCCAACTGTATTTCTCCAACATGAGATTACTATGGAATGTACGTGAACAAAGCCAGGCATGCTTACTGGACTTCCTGACTATAAGAGTAATCCTGGACTAAATAATATGTTGTTTGGAATCTCTGTCTATTTTAATCTAGAACTAATTTTAGCTTGAATAAACCAGGCATTAAAACATAAATAAAATATGACAGATGAAAGGACTTTATTGATGTGCACCAAAGACGGAAATCTGAGCGCGGAGCTTTTTAGCAGTTTGTCAACGTTAAGCAGTTATTGGTTGCTCTGTGGCCCACCATGTCACCTCCTGAGGCGCAGAGGGAATGCCGTGTGCGCTATTTCCCTAGCTCCTAATTCAAAGCATCTTTCATTGAGCGAGGCTCTGAAAAGGATGTGGCTAAAACAAATAAAAGAATCATAAAGAGGGGATCAAAGCAGGCCTGCAAATCCATTCCTTCTGGGCAAAGAGACTTTCAAATAAAAGGAAAAAAGGGAAAAATCCCACATCCCGACTACACATCTCATGGAGCAGGTCACTGGCGAATGCGTGCCTACGTTGACTTGATAGAATGGACACCATGAGGTCTGGATTCCAGTCTCTCCATTTCAACACGTTCCTCCTTCGTCATAACTCTCTCTATTGATCAAGCCTGCAGGGGATGCTTTGTATGTGTATGTGTGTGTATGGGGTTGATTGAGACAGATGTAGGCACGAACATGTGACAATTATAAAGCACAGGCCACCAGGAAGATGATAATGCTCACAAAGCCTGGCCAAGAACATTTGGCTTGCAGAGGTCGAGTGACATTTGTGAAGATGTCTCTCATCGCAGCTGTCTTTTCCCCATCTGCCAGAGCTGAGTGGTCTGGTCCTCATCCTCACATACAGCTTGCTCTAAGGTAAGGGATTATGGACATGAAGCAGCGACCAAATCCAGACCGACGTGGGCCTTTCCACGCAGCACATACTTACAACATGAGTTCTCCTCTTCACTCGTAATTTACGATTTACAGTCAATTTGCAATATGTAACACTCTCTGGTTCACAACACGTTTTCTTCATAAAAGAAGAAAAGACATTTCTCAAGTCCATACTGAAAAATCAAACAAAGCCAGCGGGTGTTACAAAACACTGTTAATTGTTGGATTTATTTCACAAAGGATTAAAGAATGTCTTTTTTTTCCCCCCACATAAGCCACGTTATGACTAATTTTCTGCTGAAAAAAAAAAATCTTCAAATCTTTCATACACAAGAAACATATTAAGATGGTGAGAAGTAAGTATTGCAGATTGAGAGCTACATTTTCAGTTGTATTAAATCTTTAGCTTTTCCAGGAAAACAAAAGAGACACTGTATGACAGTTTCTGCGTAGTCAAAAAAGAGTGAGTTTATAAAAAAAAAGGCCTTTGTAATCACCACAAAGGACATACCAGTGGGGTAAGACAATAAGTCATCCAGCAAACATACTCTGATGTTGGTAAATGATCCAAGCACTTTTTTGACTTGTGGTCTGTCTAGGATTGAAGATGAACAATACTGCTGTGTGGTGGATTTCTGACCTCTGTATCATGACTATAAACAGAAAGGAATAAGTCTTATGTATAAAACTGACATCTCATGATGTAGACCTCTCTCTGTGGACTTGTAGTTTCACAACAACTTCGTAGTGACACTAATATCCTCTGAAAGCAGCCTTCAAATGCAAACAGTTTATGCTGGTCAGATTTAATTTAGGCTACATTATGATAGTCTGCTTCACTTATAGCATGGACTAACAAAAATAAAAAGCTGCTCTTTTTTTCCCCGACGCATTTCTGGAACTTCCATGCTCCACGTAATGACGGGAAAAAGTGCTGTAATCAATTCCAGCAGGATGAATAAAATGTAAATCTGATCCACTCGGCCATCATGGAAGTGTGAAGTGTGAATCAGGTATGCCATGGAGCAAGGGGCATTGCGTAAGAATGATCCGCCAGACCCCTGCCGAACGTGCTGTGCAGGGTCTCCTCTGATGCAGCCTTCCAACCTTGAAAAGGAATCGTTCCCAGCTATTAAAATACCTCCAGAAATATGGGATGCTTATCAAATAATAAGAACCACATTGGGCCATTTCCTCGCCAGCCTGGCAAGGACTTGCTCAGGCGATATCTTCACCTTTCAGGTCTCCTTTGAAGTCAGCGATCTTTTGTGGGCTCTGCGTGTCTGGGAATGCAACATACGAGCCATTCGAGCATGGACCGCTTAAGGGTCAGGACCCTGTTGCAGTCTGAAGTCACTTCTTATAGCTTACTGTTCTTTCTGCACTTCCGCCAGGACACATGATCAGCTGTCAGCACGAGGGAAAATCACAGATACAGCAATCTCCCAGAAGGAGCTTTAAAATCTAGAGGCTACATTGTGAAGCGTGTTTTGGCCATTTCCGTCTTCCGCCATTAAAAAAAAAAATACAGATGATCGGTTCTCCTTTCTGAGAATAAGGATGAACAATCTAGTTTGGGGCTTGGGTAATATAAATGGCATAAAATATTTTCCACGGTGCTGTTTTTCCAGCATCAAATGGTTGAACTAATTTAAGTAGAGGCAAACGTCAGGAATGCTCAGATATGAGCTGTCAGAATCAGTTAGCATCAGTTAGCGATTACTATGGACAAACACATTTTCATACAGTGTCATTCAGTTTTAAGAATAAAGTCTAATCACTAAGCAGTGATATGAGATAGGAGTAAGTGCGGTAAGGGATTAGGGCAGAGTAGGCCAGGCCAGGCAGGGACAGATGCCTTTAACAGTGTATGAGGAAATAAAAGAAGACGTCCAAATGACAACTGCAGGTGGAGTGTGCTTCACAAACCTGCAAAGATAAATAGTGCTTGTTCCAGTTCCAGATTTAAGTTTTTTTTTTTAATACTCTCTAATATCTCTCTGGATTTAAAAGACAAATTCAGTTAAATTTTATTTGAATAGTGCTTTTAACAATACAGCTTGTCACAGAGCAGAAAGCCGGATGTAGATTTAGATCCATAATGAGCAAGCCAGAGGTGACAGTGGCAAGAAAAACTCCCCGAGATGACATGAGGAAGAAACCTTGAGAGAGAACACATGCTCTTCTGGGACACCTTATAGTAGAGTTAGAAATAATTACAGTACAGAGTTGTAGAAGCGTAAAGTTAAACAGTAGTAGGAGTGTTTTCAGATTTGACCCAAATACTCAAGTCTGCACCATTCTGGATTCATTTGGAGGAGGGGCTCAATCCATATGCATATGCAATCCATTCCATAGTCTGTCCATCACGTCTGTGCATGCAGGTTTCAAAAATGGTAGGCATTAGGATAATCTGTTTGTTGTTTTTATTATTATTATTATTATTATTATTATTATTATTATTATTATTATCTTCCTTAACAGCACTTTCTGGAAGCAAGATATGTCAGCCATGGAGGCTGGCACAAGATGTGCATTTTTCACCATTCTCTCTGTGCAAGTGCTCACACCACATAAGGTGAGCTAATTACAGTGCTCCAGTCCTATGAAAGTCTGGTTTTATATATCAATAAGGGGTTCTGTCTCATCATGAAACATGAAACAGGAAGTAACATGGTAAGCTGAACCAATCACGTTACTCAGCATGTAGCACAGAGAGTGGATAGCTTCCACACGTGATGTGGACTGAACACCATTCGGTTGACGCGAGCCCTAGTCCACTGTTTACAAGAGGACCAGGGATTGGTTCTCTGGCCTGCTCCCAGGCTCGAAAACAGATTTCCAAACGTCCCGAACTCTCTGGCCAAATGGCTCAGAATCTGGAAAAAAAAAATGCAAATGTGAAAATGATCTAAGTGTGTGAAAGGATGTTCAGTATGAGCATATGGTTGAGCACATATGAGTCCTTGGGATGAGCACAGGACAGTGTTTATGATTACAGCAGCAGTTCTTAGGTACAGGTCTACAGTATCCAGGTGAGATTATCTCCTGAAGCAAGGCTGAGTTTTGGGCATAAACTGGTTAAGGGAAGTGCAAATCTTTAGGCTATGCATCCAACATCCAACTTCCAACAGCAGAAACTGTACTTAGAGAACCCAGTGTCTATTTCTTATTTGTTGCCTGTTACTATCCCATGCTGTGTTTTCCTCTCTAGTCTACAGAAATACCTTCTACAGTGAGGGAAATAAGTATTTGATCCCCTGCTGATTTTGCATGTTTGCCCACTGACAAAGAAATGATCAGTCTATAATTTTAATGGTAGGTGTATTTTAACAGTGAGAGACAGAATAACAACAAAAAAATCAAGAAAAACACATTTAAAAAAAGTTATAAATTGATTTGCATTTTAAGTTAATGAGTGAAATAAGTATTTGACCGCTTCGACTTAGTACTTGGTGGCAAAACCCTTGTTGGCAATCACATAGGTCAGACGTTTCTTGTAGTTGGCCACCAGGTTTGCACACATCTCAGGAGGGATTTTGTCCCACTCCTCTTTGCAGATCCTCTCCAAGTCATTAAGGTCTCGAGGCTGACGTTTGGCAACTCGAACCTTCAGCTCCCTCCGCAGATTTTCTATGGGATTAAGGTCTGGAGACTGGCTGGGCCACTCCAGGACCTAAATGTGCTTCTTCTTGAGCCACTCCTTTGTTGCCTTGGCTGTGTGTTTTGGGTCATTGTCATGCTGGAATACCCATCCACAACCCATTTTCAATGCCCTGGCTGAGGGAAGGAGGTTCTCACCCAAGATTTGACGGTACATGGCGCCGTCCATCGTCCCTTTGATGCGGTGCAGTTGTCCTGTCCCCTAAAACAGCAGAATGTTTCCACCTCCATGTTTGACAGTGGGGATGGTGTTCTTGGGGTCATAGGCAGCATTCCTCCTCCTCCAAACACAGCGACTTGAGTTGATGCCAAAGAGCTCAATTTTGGTCTCATCTGACCACAACACTTTCACACAGTTCTCCTCTGAATCATTCAGGCAAACTAAAGATGGGCCTGTACATGTGTGTTTTCTTGAGCAGGGGGACCTTGTGGGTGCTGCAGGATTTCAGTCCTTCATGGTGTAGTGTGTTACCAATTGTTTTCTTGGTGACTATGGTCCCAGCTGCCTTGAGATCATTAACAAGATCCTCCCATATAGTTCTGGGCTGATTCCTCACCATTCTCATGATCATTGAAACTCCACGAGGTGAGATCTTACATGGAGCCCCAGACTGAGGGAGACTCACAGTTAATTTGTGTTTCTTCCATTTGCAAATAATCGCACCAACTGTTGTCACCTTCTCACCAAGCTGCTTGGCGATGGTCTTGTAGCCCATTCCAGCCTTGTGTAGGTCTACAATCTTGTCCCTGACATCCTTGGACAGCTCTTTGGTCTTGGCCATGGTGGAGAGTTTGGAATCTAATTGATTGATTGCTTCTGTGGACAGGTGTCTTTTATACAGGTAACAAACTGAGATTAGGAGCACTCTCTTAAAGGGAGTGCTCCTAATCTCAGCTCGTTACCTGTGTAAAAGACACCTGGGAGCCAGAAATCTTGCTGATTGATAGGGGATCAAATACTTATTTCCCTCATTAAAATGCAAATCAATTTATAACTTTTTTGAAATGTGTTTTTCTGGATTTTTTTGTTGTTGTTCTGTCTCTCACTGTTAAAATACACCTACCATTAAAATTATAGACTGATCATTTCTCTGTAAGTGGGCAAACGTACGAAATCAGCAGGGGATCAAATACTTTTTTCCCTCAGTGTATATAAGAATGCTAACTGAGGTTTGGTAAATACTACTGTGGCATGCGGATGCAAGAAAGGCCGCCTGTCTTTGACATTTAAGTCAGTCATACGTTCACAATCACGCATGCATTCCTCATGCATGCCTCATATTCTTCGTGTCCAGTCCAAAACGGCTCCCTCATGCAGCTCTTTCAGGAGGAAATTATTTTTCATTGCCCCTGAAAGAAAAAGCCATTGCCAAGCACTTTCTTCTAAGTTGAGTTACCAAATCTTTTCCAAATCCCCCAGGAACCGTTTTCCTGCCCTGCTCCAGAGGAGTAATAGCGAGGATTTGAGATCCGGGTCAGTGAGCACCAAGGACCAAATGATCTTCTTAGCTACCTGCATGCAGCACTGAGACATTTTATATTGAATGTAATGACTTTCTAAAATCTATACATCACTTCCTTTCATCTAGCTCTTTTCTCCATGGCAACATTTTACCAAGCTCATGACCATGATTTGGGGAATGTCATTTTACAACTTTCATAAATTCTTTCTTTTTTATGTCCATGTAATCTGTCACATCTTATGTAATGTGACTCTAAAATAATTACCAATAACCACTTCGGCCACATTCTTTGTACTTGTGGTCTCTTTTGAAGAGTTTGTTTTTGATCCACTTTTATGTAGTTAAATTATTATAGCTTTCATATAAATGTTGCCATTAAAGAGAATGTTAGGTTACCCACATACATTCCCCTTTGGCTAGTCAAACTTGAGACTCTCATGCAGGGTATAATCACCAGGCTACATGCCATGCTTCTCACACAGCAAATGGATCAATAGTGGAACAAAATTCATTTTAGTAGTGTGAATCAGTTTTTGATCATGCAGTGACTCACAAGCTTTAGGTAGAACATCCTATATGGCCTGTTGCCATACACATCACCCACAAAGAAGCTTTAGGAGTGCTGTCAAACTGACTGCTTCGATTTGACCCCTATCAAATCAACAAGCAGAGGGCAACTCCCTTCTTAATGATTCAGATCCTGACCCAAAGTAGCCAGAATTATTCCCATAGGCATGCAACAGGCCCTGGAGTGTCTGGTGTATGTCTGGTTGGCTTCTCCAGCTCACACCCGATGTATCATGGAATATGATGAGCCATTGATCCTATGTTTTTTCTCCATGGAAGCACTTTCATCCTGTTTCCTGTTTCTGTGATTCTCTGATTGGTGTTTATGTTCTGCAATCTGTTTCTCATAATCTTTTGCTTTTTTCATCCTTTTCTCTTTCCTTTTCAAATATTTTTTTTTAATTTAGGAAATAATGGTGGATTAGGGGCTAAAGCACTTGGCAGCAGTTGAAACGCAATAGGAAGTGCAACACCTTTGGCAGCACGAGATGCTCTGGCAATGTATAGTTCTGCATCACTCGAGACCAGATGACTGCTAGTGATGTGACGTACTGCTGATGGATTCATATAACAATCCATAAGAATTTATAGTCGACTGAATTGTATTTCTAACGGTGTCACTATGCATATGCTTTCTTTGATCTTGCACATCTACAATAAAAAATTATATCTGTCCTTGCCACACAACTTGCTTTGTAATGCCTAAAGTATGCCTTTTCCTCTCACTGTGTCTTCATGGGAAATTAAAGTGATACCGCAATGACTGTGACCTTTCACCAAGCCTTGAGGCTTTCTGCAATTAGCAGTTCCAGCCACATGGCTTCTGTGGAGGCTCTCACTTTGTTCTCATATACCGATTAACTATGGGCCCTAACCTTGATAACATTTAAGTCCAACATTTAAATTTGAGTCTTTGAAGTGAACAAGTGCCGGAATATTTTATGAAAGGGGTCCGGTGCCTTTTTATTGTTAGTGATTTGTAAAGTACGTAGGAAATGCCTCTCTCTGTGCAGGCAGCTGGATAATTCGCACACTCTGGCACGCAGCCCTTATCGATGTTTTCTTTTTGTGCTTCGATGCATGCGTGCTTTACATGCAAATGCCTGCTTGTATCTTGGGCATAGAGAGGAAAACAGACTGGCACACTCCCGGTGTGGGATCTCAGGGGACGTCACCCCTCAGCCGTGGCACCCCCTCACCCACCAAATTGTCCTTTTCACGGAAACCAAGCAGGCCTTCAAATTGTTTTCAGATGTGAGCTTTGGGTTACAAGAATGCAGTGTGGCTTCTCTCTCTCAGAGGTTGAATTAATTTATTGCTGCATATTAAAATGCTTCAAGAGTCTCCCTGGTTTTAGATTTAATATATATGCGTGGGTGGCAATTTCCTCAAAGCTTTTTACGGTTTTGAAAGGATGCGTGTGTACGGTATGTGGAGTTAGGCCTGTTTTCCCCAATTAATGATGCATGCTATTTTGCTTTGCTGGATCTGAACAATCAGGGGACTCCTAATTAGCTGATTCATCAAAAAGAAATTTCCACATCATGAATTTATTTTTTCAGAAAAGAAATCTTCATGCATGACCACATACAGCATTTATTTTCAGGGTACTGCAAAGCACTTCACAGTCTTTCAGTCTGTAACACACCGTCTCTTACGTGGAAGGTTTTTTTTTTTTTTTTTTGCTATTTCTTTATATCTTTGGCAAAATCACAAATTATTTTCTGGGAAACATTTTTATGTAGATAGGTGCATGACTTTAAAACTTGAGAGTTTTCAAACAGTGTGTGTGTGTGTGTGTGTGTGTGTGTGTGTGTACACTGTATATATACACACACTTAATAAAACATGTATGAAACAATAGATGAAATAATGGCTGAGGGAAAATTTTCAGGTTTTTTATTATTGCTTTAACCCCTAAATAACCTTTTTGTGGGAAGATAAAACTTCATTTCAGCAAGAAACCAGTGCCAGTGAAGCTGAATTTAGAGCAACAAGTGTGTTTTGGGGGTCTGATTATTCTTCTTTTTTTCCCATCAAGATGTTTGTGGAGCTCCTTATTCATTCTGAGGCCAGGCTGCTGAGTGGCTGTTGATGAGCCAGGATGCACAACTGCCAAATTTTGGATGCCACACCTGACAAAGATGGAGAACATTATTTATATTTCATTGTGCTTCATTCCATTGTGTTTGTGCAGGCTGCTTCAGGTCCTGACTCAGTTTAATAGTGTTTATGAAGGATGACTCAGAGAGTCTTCGCCATTCAGAGATCACTCACTGAGGCAAGGAAAATATCTATAAAAACAAAAGTGTACTTCCTGCTCTTATTTAGTTAATGTGTCCGTGTTTAAATGATGAACTATTTAAAAGCTTAGTCATAGTTTATGGTGTTTATGATCAACTAGTCAATTGAGGAGTGTATTATACTTATTAGATTAATTTGTCAGATTTTGTGAGACACAATAGGTTTTACTTATCCCACCTATTTAACTTTTCCCATTTATTATTTTTTTTCTTTAGATTTCATTGTTAGGATTCTCTAGGACTAGCTATTTTTGTCAAACAGCTACGTAGTCTGAAGACATGCAAATTGTTCAAGGAACAGAAAGAAGAGTCAGTCTTGAGGTAATAAAGTTTTCTTTAGCTATCAACGGTGTCTTTATAATCTTACATTAATATGAATATCTTCCTGGTGCCACATGGATAACCTAAAGATATCCCAAAATCAAAGTCTCAGCTTTTCTTCACCTGGATACTGTAGAATTGTACCTAAGCACTGCTGCTGTAATCATAAAGCCTTTGACACTCACACTGAACATCCTATAAACACAATTTGCACTGATTGACTTGATAGTGTACCGTTGCAGAAGATAATTTGTCACCGGAATACTCCATCTAGAGTCTGGTTTCTCTAAAGGTTTCTTCCTTATGTCATCTCAGTCACCTCTGGTTTGCTCAATAGGGATCTAAATCTACATACAGATTTCTGTGAAGCTGCTTTGTGACCATGTGTATTGTTAAAAGCGCTTTACAAAGTTTAAGTTGATGATTAGAACAGTGTTGGCCTACACTAACCCAGTATATAAACATCTATTCATACTGCCAGGCTCTTGTCTTAACCAAAGAATTTCATTCATGTAAATTCACTTCCTCTTTCAATTCACCTATGAAAGATGACAAAGCTCAGACTCTGACAAACAACCAACAGAAACAGGGACGGCCGTTAACACAGCCGCTGTATTTTTTCCTCAGTGACCCCGCAGGTCCGGTCACTGTTCACATTAGCGCCTGGCTGCTGGCTGCACCTGTGCAGTGGACATATAACCCACTGGTCTTTATCTCATTGAGTGCTAAGAGAAGAACAGCCTAATCATTCACATATGTCCTGTCAACACGATCGTCTGTCTGAAGGGTCTCTTCACCTTCTGCAGTCCAGGGTGAAACGTCTCAGTTTCTACCTCATCTCTCTCGCTTTGCACATCCTCAGGAGCCCGAGAGCTTTGACCCCCTGAACCACGAGGCCATTCAGCAGCTCTGTCACAAGCATTTGAGATCTGGAGGAACAATCAACACCCCCCTCCTTAGCCTCACCCACAGAGAAAGAGAGAGAGAATGAGAGAAAAGGAAGAAGGGACTCTTGCTTGCAAGTCATCAGAATGCAGTATGTCAGCTCTGTAAAGCTGTGGCTCAAACCTTTGCCGTCTCTCTTGTGGTGTCCTTGCCCAGCCCACGGGTGGACTGTTTATGCAAGTGGATTTTATGCACATGATGCTTTTTCCAGACAGACCGAGTGATGGAGAGGGCCGGAAAAAGAGAGAAAAACGTCCTGTAGTTTTAATGAGAGGAAGACGATGTGGTTGAGAGTGTCACGGCTTTGCTCCCGAAGGGGCCACTGTGTGTGCTGGTGTGGATGGCCATGATATCATGGTATAAACACTAATTCCCCACTATAAAGCCAAATATCTTGACCAGCCATCTTTCCAGTTGTTTCCTATAGAGCATGTCAAATCGACTTTAAAATTCTCTCTTATGCTTAGGAAGGTGCTCGTCACATCCAAATGGCTGTTACCAAACAATTTTCAATGTCATTCCAATACTTCTTACAACTTGGGGACATGATTTGTGACATGGTTAATCTCCTCGCCATATCCAGGCCCTTTCCGAGAGATCAGCGGACGGAGAAAATGTGGTAATCAGGCAAATATGTTGTAATCCAAGGGGACCAAGCAACTGACATCATTACAGAATAGCACTGAAGAACATCTGATTGGACTTTTCAGTCTAATTAAAGCTCGTATGTAAAGCTGCTATCTGCCAAAGAATGATTAGATTTAAAGACGCATGTGACCAATCTCCATGTAACTGTAAGTAGAGGCTATACAGAAGCACGCTAATTGGTGGCACCATCTAATTATGCGTAGAACAAGGTAGATTTGTTTCTTGGTACAAAGTGAATGGTTATGTAATGACATTGCATTAGTAATGTACGACATTAGCGTTGGCGTTATAGTTGCTCCTAACTTCCTAATGCTAAAGGAATTTGGTAAAAATTCATACAAACTACTAAATTAATCCAACACAAGCCAGATAGGTTCCATTAATTCTGCATGAATTACCTAGGAGTAACAGACGACTCAGAGACGTGATTTGGAGCTGGAAAGGGAACTTCAAGAATGATTTAAATTATTATTATTATTATTTTTTTTTTTTTACATTCGTGGAAATCACAACCTTCCATGATTGAGTCTATTACATGTGCTACTGATGTTTTACTGATTTGATCAGTCACTTAAAATAACTGGGTTTAATCCAAACCTCAGTAACTCAAAAGCATGTCAACCTAGACCTTGAACCTCCTGTTTTCTGTCAGAGGATGTATAATATCCAGGGTCTCTAGCTCTATGGCTTAGATAAATTGGTAGAATATTGTATACATTTGAACAATGAACAATGAACCCTAATATTTGAATAATTTGATTATATTCATAAAAAATAATCATTAAAAGTAATCTGTGCTGGGGATCCATTGAATTTATTTTATATGAGCCCCAGGCTGCAAAAAAATTGACAACCAAATACTAAAATTTTAAATAAATAATTTGGGAAAAAAAAAAAAAAAAGAAGAAGAAAAGATTTCTATTACAAAAGTAACTGAGGAAAGATCAGTTTTTATTATAGGTTAATGTGTTTATGTTTATAGCCCAGTGCTTGGTTATAAACCACATACTATATTCTGTAGCATAATGTGTGATAGATAAGTTTCAAACAAAATATCCAGATGGCAAAATCTATTTTAGTATTTTGCTGTTGTCAGTAAACTCTTCTGATAGTTTTACACGATTCTGTCAGATTAAAGATTTGACTGTGTTTGACCTCATTTCCTTACAATCTGATATGTTCAAACAACTGGTGAAACTCAGGTATTTAAGGTTTAAATATGTATGCTAAATAATAACCTATTAGCCATACCGATTGCAAGTCTTAAACATTGTTGTATAAGCCTTAAAACTTCTATCCTAATTTATTGGACACTATTTTCTGAATCAGGATGTTACAGGAAACTGACAGTATGACTTTCAGTTCATTTTAGGCTTCTTTGACAAACTTCAGTATCAGTTACACTGAAAATGATTAGCCATAAAGAAATGATTTCATATCCGGAGGCTGCTGGAGCAGGTGTAGGGTAACTGAAGCTAATATGCCTTTAATCCTGTGTTCATTTACATTTCTTTTTTTCCATCAGCATAATTCTGAAGTCAAGAAAGACGGCTGTAGAACTCAGGGACTAATTGTCCACAGATGTGTTGCTGCACTGGACTGAAGACCCGGAGTTTCACACACTCCAGTCGCCTGTCCTAAATCAGGTTAGGAATTTCTTCTAAATTAGGGCTAAATTTGGTTTCCTAATATTGAGTAATATTCGAGTTTAACTGTCTGTATAATCATGAAGGTTTGAATAATACATCATATTTTCTTGAAAGCTTTCTCCACTGATGAACCTGAAACTGCTGTTTATTAACTAACTTAGTCCGGCATCTTGTTTTTCTGAAAAGTCCACTGATAAAGTTATAGGATGGATAAATCTGTGCCACTTTTGAATATGACCATGTTGATTATATTTTCAGCAATTGGATATTAATATTAAAAGCATTGATGTAATAATTTAATTTGTGAAAGTCACGGTTATAAACCTGTTTCTTTATTGTGCACCATGTGTGTCTGGAAATGCATCTGTATTGTATGATACAATTTAATATAAATAAAATGTTTTCAAAAATAGCTTATATAAGTTTGTCCCCAGCTAATCATACACATGACATTTGTTTCTGAAAATTTCCCATACAAACTCTATGCCTGTGTGTTATTAAATCTTACGAAACAAAATGATACAATTTACATCAAACGCTGAACACTTGTACCAAAAACGGGTTGCATGCATGTGTGTGTGTGTGTCAGCTGCAGCAGACTGGTCGCTCTGCACGGCAGAAGGTTCTGACAGTCCTCTCATTTTGCCACTTCATCTGTAAACAGCTTTTATTCGTTGCTCTTTAACCGGCTGTCTAAACAAAACTCATTACAATGACCATGGCGAATATATTTAACATAATCTACTTTATATTAGTTATATTTAACAAGTTCTGTTTGTTATATTTAATATTCACAGATTTATTTGACTTCTTTGTCATAATCTAAGTGTGATATCCATGGCTTAAGAACAACGACTTCATCCTTCAAGCAGTTTAAATTTTTGCTTAATTTTGGATTAGATCAAATTTAAGAAAACTTTAGTTAACCACAATTAAATTAGCCTAGTTGGATTTTACAAAGGTCACCCACCTTAAATGAGCTAATTCTTAGACAAGTCAAATAATCTGGGAGTAGTCTTATCTGGAAATAGAATAGAAAACTCCTCAGCTCAGCTAAGGTGTTAAACAAAACTTCTCAAGGCACGCTATAGGTCTATGTAGCTCAGTACTGTAGGGCAAATCAGTTTTTGAATATGAAAAAAAAAAAGGTTTCATAAATTAAATAAATATAAATTTTAAAAAAATAATAATAATAATATATATAGTTATTAAACAGAAACACAGGTCAAGGGAATACCTGCATATTAGATGTCCTCCCATATGACACTATTACTGATGTGCCCATGGATAGAGTCGAAACCACATACTAAATAAACCAAATCACTATATAGTAATATACTAAATAGTAGGCTACCAAATGTCCTTCTAAATCCATATGTGGTACATATAGTGTGCTTTTTGCCATACAGCAGAACATGTTTGGATGTTTCCATGGCAACCAGTAAGCGTTATCGTACTATTCTAACATGGGGTAGTGTGTAGTAGGCCTTTGTTAGTAGGATATGTTAGTATCGGACAGCTGCAGCAAAGCCCCGTCTGGACAGGAGCACAATGAACTTTCCATCATGTCAGCGAATGTCAACTTTAGCACTTTAAGCAGGATAAATTAAAGCCTATAGCAGTGTTCACCAACCCTCTTCCTTGAGACCTTTTGAGCAGGTTTCATCTCCAACCAAAATCTAACACACCTGTTTTAGTGGATCAAGAACTTCTTAAGGCAGTGATTAGATGGTCAGGTGGTCACGATTATGGTTTGAGCTAAAGTCTTCAGGTAGGTAGATCTCCAGAAACAGGGTTGGTGACCACTGGCCTAGAGTTTATTTTTAGTTCGTTTCATCTGAAATACTGGGCTACCATGATATTTTGCTTTTGAAAATAATGTAAAATGTCCACATTGCAGTAGGCATAAATAAAATATAGGCTAGCTTATATTATAACTGACAGACCTATGTTTGTTACTGTATTTGAACATTTGTGGAAAATATTTTATTTAGATTTTTTTTCCCCATATAGGTCTTTTAATATTCTATTAGAATATAGAAATGTAGGTCCTTTCATAGAGTTGTACTATTGGCTAATGCATGTTTAGGCCATGCAGCTGGTTTATGAATTATTCAATTTCATTCTTACCTATTAGTCCAGTATATGTTGTTTAATATCCTGGGATTTTCTCTTATGGACTGCATAATTCAATAAATAAAAACTGGGTAAAATAAAACTAGCCTATAAAGGAGAACCTGTGCTGTAAAAATGATTGTTGTTTTTATGTCTAAGTAGCTTGGTTACCTTAATATTGAACCTCACTAGAAATTAAATAGTGTGGACTACAATTCAGCATCATAATAAGGTTTACACAGATGCAAAGTAAAACATTTTATAACGACAACATTTTCAGTAGTTGCTGCAGTGGGTGCAGAAGTTCTTGCCAGGCTTGCTGTTTACTGGCCATGTGCTCTGTCTCAAGAGTCCGGGCGCAAAGCTTCTCGTATGTGCATAGCAAACAAGGCTTTTCATGTTATTGTAAATATTGGTACATCCTTTGAGCTGTATGGGAAACGAATTAAGAGAACTTTATAATTGTGCACGTGTTTTTTCTCCCTTTTCTCCGTCTGTATTTTCAAGATCGGCTGATCCATTTGAATGCGCCCTCGCTTCTGTTTTTAAATGGCAATGAGAGCGCTATTAGGAGGAGGCACGTGTCCTAATGAGGTCTTTTTCAACCCGCTGAATGGACCTAAGCACCCTGCTGCGAGCCCTGCTAGCCCTCAAGCTATTTAATCCCTCCTGGATGGGCTTAGTGTCAGGAGAGGCCAGTCTGAGGACAGAGCCATAGTGCGCTATAGCGTCGAGCTCTCGAGTGCAGGTAGACGTATAAAAGCAACAAGTCGATGTAAGAAACGCACTCAGTCACAAGTCACAGTTATCCGCTCAGACTTTCTAATAAAGCAGTGATGGAGGACATGCTGTTTGACTTTGACCAAGATGCAACCACAGACTTCGCTTTCTGGGGCCAAATGGACCCCAACTTTCAGTTTCAGTCCCAGCTCGACTCGCTGCTATTCGATGGCACGGCAATGACAGGTGAACTGTCTCCGTGGTCTTCCTTCGGGTGTCAGTCCGTGTTCCCCGAAGCGCAGCTCGCTTTCCCGGAGCTGGAGTCTCGCTCCCCGCGGGCTGAGGCGGACAGCGGCGCTGCAGAGGAAGAGCAAGAGGAGCAGAAGCGGGGGAAGCTCAGGCCGCGCCGCCTCGCCTCCAACCATCACACACACCATCAGCATCATCACCAGCATCATCACCAGCATCAGCACCACCCGTACCGCGTCCAGCGCCACGCCGCCAACATCCGCGAGCGCAAGCGCATGCTCAGTATCAACTCTGCGTTTGAGGAGCTGCGCTGTCACGTGCCCACGTTCCCCTACGAGAAGCGACTGTCCAAGATCGACACCCTGAGGCTGGCCATCGCCTACATCGCCCTGCTCAGAGAGATCCTCGTGTCCGGCTGTGACCCCAAGGCCTATGTAGACGAGTGCATGAAGAACGGCTACAAAAATCAGACTAACGCCATCTGGAACACGAGCGGTGAGGCTTGATCCTGCCTTTTCCTAATTCATGATCATCACTTATAACCCATTCTAATTCTATACTATCATTTTGATCTACTTTGAATGGTTTATAGTTAATTTATTAGATTTTCATGATTGTGTCATAAATGATTAATCTTTTACAAGATTGAAAGATTTTACACTCATGAAGATCATAGGATTATATTCTTAAAGGTAAAAAGTGTTTTAAACGTAGGTAAAGTGTCCTTCACAGTTATATACAGTATTTCAGATAAATCATTCGAGTCTACAGCACCATATTTTTGCCTGTTCCAGCTCACTATAACTACATTTTACCTTGAAGAACATAATAACATATTATTATTAGCACCAGATGAGTACAAGTACAATTTAGCAGCTTGGTTTTACTTATTTAATAAGCCCAGTGATTAATGCTCAGTGATCCACCCTGTACTTTTTGCTTGGCCTATGTTTCAGCTGAAAAAGGTTAACACTGGTTCAAATGACAGCAGCTAACACATAATGTTCACTGTCTATTGCAGCCCACTATACCTACACTTACTTTGAAATATAATCATTCAAATCATATATATATATATTATTATTATTATTATTAATGTGTGAATCAATTTAACATTTCATGCTTGAATCATGCTTCCACAAGTCATCCATTATAAGATATGAAAAATTTACATTTTAGTCCCACACCATTCACTCAACCCTGTTCCCTGAACACATAACCTCTAAGAAATATTTTGAACATCCTACAAGTCATTATGACAATTCCTACTGTTAATAATAATTGTTTTAATAGCAATACATGTGTTAAAAATCGATTTTTAATAAGCATGATTATTTAAACACAAAATACTTTACTTAATAGCACGCGCGACAAGTGTGTATCCACACGTGTCAGAGTGAACGAGTGTGAAAATGGAAATTTCATATTTAAAATGATTTGTATATCGTGAAATTGTTATTTATATGTAAAAAATTATTTGCAAAACTGAACACATTTCATTTTACTTCATTTTTAGTAAAGATTACTTTTAGTTTTAATATCATTTTGTCTCAAATTTGCAGTTTACTGAATTATTCTATTTAATAAGCAATTTAGTGAAGGACATGACACGTGGAAAACAATGGCAAGCATGAGTTATACTATCTTCACTTAATTACTTTTTCTTAAGAGGGAATATGCAAACATCTTGGAGCTTATTTGATTCTAAATGAGGCTCATTCACTTACACAGACACTGTCAAACAGTCCTATTTGTTGTTCATTATTTAAAGTATGTTTGTTGTTTTATTCCCATCTGTCTAATTCTTGGCTTTTGTGCTCAAAAGCTTTGTGGTAACAAAAGTACTTTATCTAAGCTCAATATCCAGCCTGTGTATTTTACTTAACCACGTCTCGGTGCACCCTCTCATCGAGGGGAACATTTTAATGAATAACTGGCTCCGATTGTTAGTCCTGGCTCTAACAAGCCTTTGAGTGTTTCATTGGTCATTAAAATGTATCTAAAGGCTTACATTTGTCCTGCTTTTGTCTCCTTCACCTCCAGATCTGACAGCTCGTCTTTCTTGGATAAAGTGGGATTAGTTTGCGGGACAGACTTGCTCGGCTCAGGGGGAGAGATCCTTCTTCCCCCCACCACACTGGCAGCTTGGCATCATGGCACACTGACATCTGCACATTTCTCACCAGGTCACACGTCTGCACTTGGCAGCCGGGATGCTTTTTATATTCTAATTTGTTGTGGGCAGAGAATGAGACTCAGTGTTTTGCTGTGCCACTCCAGTCGTGTGTTAATGATGAATGAGATCGGGTTTAAGCCTTGGCGGGGCAAAGACACTTGTCTCTGTGGGAGATGAGGGGACCGCTAAGAATCTTGGAGCGCCTGTTTAAGTGTTTTGTATGCGTTTCAGTATGGTTGCAAGCTGATGGGTGAGAATTCGCAGCATGCCCATTGACCACATTTACATGAAAGAGTAGTATTGTTTTGCACTGATTACACCGAATTGACAATGTTAACTATAAAACTGTTTAAAAAAAAATAATAATAATTTTTTTTTTTTTTTTTAATTACTGCAACTTTAAACATTATTTATATATTTATGAGCTTTTCAATTATTTATTAAGGCTATCTTATTTATTAACTGTCTGCTTTTCTTTGTAAATGTGTTCAAAATATTTTTTGTTCAAACCTTAATACCTCTTCCACTATTTCCCATTAAATATTCTAACAGATGCACATCTCAGTGGATGAATTTATTTCTCTGTCCTTTCATGTGATTGAAAAAAAGAAGAAAAAAAACGAGCATGTTTTTATGATTATTTCCCTTTATGAATCCATATCATTTTTTTAAGGTTTAATGGTAAAATAATTAATGTACCCCTGCAGTAAATGTGCATTAGTACAGGTGCATATGTTTGCATTGGCCCAGAAAAATTAGTTCCACCATCCACATTGAATTCACAGCTGTCCTGTGCTAGCACATTGCCGTTCACTCACAAGACTGTGCTTGCTTTAGCAATTTCCCTTTTACTAAGGGCTCACTCAGAGCCCTCTGAGTCTCACCTCTGAGACTCAGCACTCAGTCTCCTAACAGAAAGCTGGAGCGCAAGGAAGGACAGGATTTGGTCTTTGGTTAACACACACACACACACACACACACACACACACACACACACACACACACATTTGTTCATAATATGATGAATGCTTATGCTTCCTAGTGCGCTTATAAAAATGAGGGCAGGTGAAAAAGCTCAGTCTCAGAACACACCTGGGTTGCAGGTGAGATGTGGGCTATGTCTTTTCTCTGTCCTGTCCTGTCCTGCAAGTGGGATTTCTTAGTTGTTAATGGCCCTCGGTGGAAATAATTAAGCAGGCGCATAGAAAGGTATGGGAAATTCATTATGGTCACAGTCAAACTTAAAGTCAAACTGAAACTTAACTTTACAGTTCGTCTTTGGGTTTCTCCGTCCTCTTGTGGACTCTGACAGTCCAGTCTCATGGGCTTTGCTTTGTTGTAGCGTCACCTCTTGAATGAATATCATACTTTTGACTGCATACACTCCTGCTGTTTTACACAGCCTCTGCGTCCATGCACTTACAAAAGTTTGGACGGATTGTTGAGTCTCTCAGGCCTTGTCTTGAGAGATTGGTACTTAATTTATACGTTTGGCTGACTCCTTCCTCCAGGGCGATGTGCTTAACAGCACCTCGACTCCATCTCCGGGGGCAGCAGCAGGTGTGTAATGACTCTTTCAGTCCCAGCCACTGATCAACCTAACATTATCCCTGCTGTGCTATTGCCATAACAGAGGCTTCAATTACACCACATAGGCAGTGTGCTTCTCCGCTTACATGTTGTGTGGCCCAGGAGGACGCTGTGTGTCAAGTGTTACACGCTGTCTGAATGATTTACACTTCTAGGTAGAGGTAGAGCTCTGTCTCCTCATTGGGGACTCTTTCTGCTGTATGATTCAGGTTTTTTGTCATCTGGGTAGGTAAAAATGTATTTTCTCATGTCCCCCCTCCCCCTCCCCCACATTTGTGAGTGGCAGGGCTTGCAGTAATTGGATGCAATTGATTCATGGTGCATGATTACTCATCTCCCTCTAGTGGAATGCCATGATTTGTGTTTGTTCCAAGTTGCCAGGTGCTAAAGAAAGGTAGTATAGATCAAGTGTCTCATATCACCGATCAGTATGTGACCATAGTGACGACACCACAACCGTGGTGTGATCCATGTCTTGTAACTCTTAAAAAAAAGAGAACTTTTTGCAACAAGAAAGCATGCATTTAACGATTTAACCCATCTTAGGAAACAAGATCTAATTTTTCCAAAATTTCTTTGCTGAAAAATGGCTGCAGTTTGATCTTAAATGATAAACAGGGATGAAAGCAACAGGGTTTAGCATAGAATTAACAAGTACACAAAATGTGTTTAAGTAACAGGGTTGTGCTTTCAAAGTGATCTCATCAGTCAATATCACAAGATCATTAAAAATAAAGAAAAACAAAACTAAGACGTGGACTTACTTACTTCTTTCCATGATATTCAGGAAATCTGGATGGTGCGACTTTCTGTTGAACTTGTGGAATGTTTTCCATAGCCTATAAAAGATGACTCATGGATGTTTCAAGCATGATATGTTAAATAGATCTGCACAATAACATTTTTTATAATATTTTAATGATTTTATATTGTATATTGTAATGTATTTTATTTCAAGTTAAAGCCTAGTTATAGTGAGCTGGTACAGGCAAGTTTATCTGAAATACTGTATATAACAGTGAAGGACACTTTAACTATGTTTAAAACACTTTTTACTTTTATTTTACATACCTAATTCTAACTGTAATATATGTATGGCGCCGTAATTGTGAAATCACTCACACAAAACTGGATGAAGATATCTTTTTTCATACCTCATACACATAATAACTTCATCCTGCTAACTGTACCAAGTTCCAGACTGTTTATCTGTACGTGAGGTTTGGTTTATTTAGTAAATGTCCAAGTGATCAGTCTGCTAACGAGGGCAACAACAGGAAGCTTTCTGTACACAAAGAGGCAGGTGTGTTTACGGCGTCTCCTTCAGAACCAGCATGCTTTTATCCCATTTAAACATAATTATATTCGTCTGGATCCTTTGTCACAAAGCAAACTACAGTGTAAATTCTGTTGGCATGCTGCATACAAACAACTTCAACAATTTATAGCCAAACAATACTGTCTGATCTCTGAAGAGATTCATTTGACTTGGAATGGATGTAGCTGGATGGTTTGAGCTCATTCAAATGAAGTCATAAGAAAAGGTACATATGGTACAAACTCTCCCTCTAACCCTAGTCATTGTGACGTGAACCGAGTCATGCAAATTGTTACACACCTGTAAGTGTGGAACCAAATTGAACAGAAATATGGGATAAATTTATCAATTTAAAATGTATATCCCGAATTCACATATTTCTGTAAAGCTGCTTTGTGACAGTGTCCATTGCTAAAGTGCTATACAAATAAAATTGAATTGAAATATAAATATAAAACTTAAACTACAGCATTTATCATCTATTACAAATAACCGAGTATGTTTATAAGCATTACTTCCAGCTACACTCACAGGTTTTAGCTTCATTATATCAAGAAAGACTCAGGAGAAATATATATAATATGCTATACAGATATAGATAAAGGTATATAAAATTGTATATTATGCCACAGTGATAAATGATTATTCATACAGAACAGATTAACTGAAACCAACATGGACCAGATCTATCATGCATACATTTTGTTTTTGTGTTGCTCACTATTAATCTTTACAAACCCTTGCCTTATATGAAAAGAAAAGGTCAGGTCTAATTGCTGAGATTCCCCATTAGTGGTTAAGATTATTAAACAGTTCATACAGGATTTCACAGAGTTATTTTTGTGATTGTTGTGGCCAAAAATGCTTGATTTTGCTGCGGCTTTTTTCTAAATTTGTGATGCAACTTGGAGTTTTTTGTGCAGAAAACTACTTGAATTGGTAAAATTGCATTTGCACGAAGTTGATTTGCATGGTATTTTGCAGTGATGTTTGTTGGTTAAAGAGACCTTTTATCTGTACTCATGTTCGACTCATGAAGAGGGCTTTGGTTGAACGCGCGTTCTGATGACGTCACATGAAGTGTCTTGGCCCAAATCTGCGATAATTTAGAAAAATTGCAAGCTCCTCCAAATACTCTGGAGTTTCTTTAATTTTGCGTTAATTTCTGCGATCGCAAAATCGAGAATTCCTGGAGGGACTGATTAACATTTAAAAGTCTATACACATTACTCTGTTTAAATTATTTTAGAATTTATAATGAGAACATTTGTCCCTTTAGTTGAAATCCCAGATTTTGTTTAGTCACTGACCAAGAAAAAAAAAAACTTATTTATTAAAAAATCATATTTTTTCTTAAAATCCTTTCACTTTATTTTAACTGATATTTCAAGAGATATCTCTAATCAATTACATTAGAACACAAAAGCGTCTCTGTATGAACAAGTGCAGGATTTTATGTACTGTCTTACTTTTGCGTAAGGACTTTAGACTTACACTTGACTGTAAATGTCCGTCTTGCGTTTACACCAATCATAGCCCTGTTATTCACTTGTGCCTGGCCAATCAACAGGGTAAACAGGTTGTGTTTGCCCAGGCTCAGTGCGGAAGTCCTGGCCACCTGGTCGCACTGTGCTGTGAGCCTGAGGCTAACCTTGGCACTAGGGTCACAAGTGCATGTCTCATTAAAATATACTGCTCAGAAACGGGTGTGTGAGAGAAGAGGGAGCTGTGTGTACATTTACTGCAGTAATGAGCTGCAGACTCCAGTCAGTGCTTCAAAGCTACTAATAACTAGAATTTCGAATTAAAGCTTAATAGTGAATGAAATAATGAATGTTACATGTTAATAGTGAATGAAATAATAAATGTTACTTGGTTGGAAAAAAGCTGTGAGGATGACAGACTATGCCATGTATTCAGAGGCCAGACAGTATTTTACAATGTAGAATTAAAGACAAATATTATACAGTGTTCAATTAAGACAGACTTTAAGAAAAGAATAAAAAAGACCCTAATCCTAACCATAAATATAATAATAACGGAATAATTTGTAAAAATGTATTTAATAATAATCTGAATAATAAAGTGAAATAACACTCCAACATACACTGTAAAAAAATATTTTCAGTCCATAATTACTTAATATCTTATTTGTTGTTTCCATGATAAACCAAAGAAACATTTTAAATCATATTTCCGCATAACATTTATGACAAACCAGCAAAATATTTAAATATCCATCAATCAAAAGGTTCTTTAGATCTACAATCTAGCAAACCACTCTAAAGCAGGGGTCATCGCCTGGCGGACGCAGCAAGGTATTTCAGCAAACTGAATCGAGTACTGTACTCAACTACTGTAGCTGAACATATGGAACTGTACAGTAGATCAACATATGGGGGGGGGGACTGTCTGTAGTTGTGTGAATCTAACTTTCCAAAGATGATCCGGCTCAACTTCTGTGTCAGTTTCTCGGTCACGATCACTCACATGCATTTATATAAATTATTTAGCTGAAGATGATTATTCTCCACTACAGGTTCAAAACATATGTCTCATCTGTTGAGAGTCTGTTGCACATTAATGTGAAAGTGATAACATGAAATGCTACTACGAAAAACAAAATATCCTTTTAAATCGTCTTATTTATAGATATGAACTAATCACTAATGGTAAGCATTAACAGGTAGCTGCTTTGTATGCAAGGAGTTTTATGTGACTGGGCCTTTTCAACATTTTTTATATACCCCTGCTCTAAAGAATATTTTTCTGCCACGTTTTTAAGTGTTTGCAATTGTTGTAGATGAAGTGTTTCCCAATTGACAAGCAAACAAACAATATTGAAACCGAGTTAAAATTATTCAATATATAAATCTAGAACCCGTAGTGAGAAAGGAAATTTGTGTTTATTCATTGTCATACAGTGTAAGTAACAGATGTGTCTAATATATTTCTGTCCTGATGCATCAGAAACAGGGCTTCCTTAAAGGCAACCAAATGGAAACTACCAAACACTGATGTATTATTGGTTTACAATAGTCTAGCATGCTTTAACCTGTACATATATGTGCAAATAAATATAACTCTTAAGCTTGGTACAGAATCATTTCTCACGCTTCTTTAATCTTTTTCTCTTTTTCAGAGTAAAGAATTGCAGGCTTGGCCTGTCAGAGCCCAATCCAGAGTGTGTGATGGAAGCGTTCTGGCCCATTTGCTTCACCTCAGCTGAAATCAAAGCGAGCAGCGGCAGCAGTGTTCTGGGGCCCCTGGCACCCTGGAGAGAAGCCACGCAAAGCCTCCATGATCCAGCCCTGACAGCACACACAGCGGTTGAAGTCTGCATCATATTAAACAAACCTAAATGCTTCAAGCTGTTACACACTCCCTAATGCAACATTTATGAAGGACCCTTTAATGCGATTTTAAACACACCTTGTCGTGGGGGTTAAAAAATGTAAATGGAGGTATGTACAAATCAGAATAGTCAATTTCCTTGTGTATAGGTGTAGCTTATTGGTTTACATTAAAAAATTCTGATAAATGAAGTGGGCATGTAGGCGCTGGACAGTTATAACCATAACACGAGATAAAATTAACATCTATTATACGGTTTAACAATCAACACTGCATAAAATGATATCTAAACAAGTAAAGATATGTTGAATAAAGGAAAAGTTATCTACTATTTCTCATTAGAAGTTAATTATATAATAAATATAAAGGCCATTAAGCCTATTTATAGACATTTTTTACTACTTTCAGGCCTAAAATTGTCTTATTCTATTATGAATTTATTACTTCAAGCTGAAATGAGTAAATATAGCTTATATGTAAAATTATATAACAGCTTAAAAATATCTTATACAATAGGCTTAATAACGATTGTTTATATCTGTTACAATGTAAGTGATGACAGCATCCAACTTTTTTTGCAGACACATTATTAAACATAATTTTAAATGGATAAAAAAAAAATCGGTACAAGAAATAAAACACTTTGTAATGTGCTATTACTGAAAAAGAATTAACTTCAGTGTGGTAACAGTAACTCAGCTTCATATTGGGCTCCATCACACTACCCAGTCACTGATTAATTTCCAATAACAGCATGCTTCCAAGTGTTTTATTCTTTATTCAAGTGTTACATAAATTACTTCAAGAGTCCGGTGTACTCTGAATATAGGCATGTTACCAATGTTTGGGATAATAATAATAATAATAATAATAATAATAATAATAATAATAATAAATAATAATAATAATAATAATAATAATAGAAGTGGGAATTCCATAATAATAATAATAATAATAATAATAATAATAATAATAATAATAGAAGTGGGAATTCCTGTGAAACAGTTTGATTTTTTTACATTCAGAATCCATTTTCATCCTTTATAAATAATTCTTCTTGTCCCATAAACACTCCTTCCAGAATTTGCAATTTTGCAAAATCAAGCAACCTCCGCAATATTCAGCGGAGCTTGCAATTTTTCTAAATTACCGCAGATTTGGGCCAAGACTTGTCATGTGACGCCATTACAGCGCGCATTCATTCAAAGACCTCTTTGATTCACGTGCGTCAAACATGAGTACAGCTAAAAGGTCTCATTTACCAACAAACATCACTGCGAAAGACCGTGCAAAACAATTCTGTGCAATTGCAATTTCTCCAATTCAAGTAGCTTTCCGCAAAAAGCACAAAAACCTCTGCGAATTGCACTTTATCTTGGGTGCTGCTAAAGCAATTCCTTTGGGTAAAGATGACTTACGATAAACTAAGTGTTACTGTCAGTGGGCCCTTGTCCTGACTGTTGCATCGAAGGGTGCGAATGAAGAGCTTGTGTATCCAAACAGCAGTGTTTGTTGGAACACGTTTACACTCCTAGTTCACCCAAGTGTGCTACATTCACACCACCTTTACAGCCTGTGTAGCAAAGCACACATTGACACTATGCTACTTGCTTGAAAGGAAAGAAAATGGATGGCAGCCTAGAGCCAGGACACTATGCTGAAAGGTTCTGTATGTTTTGGCATCACAGGATTAAAAAGGTGAGTGTGAAGCTGTGCACAGTAGCAGCAGCACAAGTTGATGGCAGTAACACTAATAGAGTCTGAGGTAATAGCGATGAAAAACAGCTGCTCCCAGTTTTCCTGCATCATCTGTTCATCTTGGTGTAAAGAACATATTGCATGCATAAGCTCACAAAACCAGTCTGTGCACCTAATCAACAAATGTGAGATGCACAAACACACAGAGTACATCTGATTTCACTTAGGATCAGCCCAGTTCATTTCAGGCAAGGTCTTATACGTTGAGCCATAGGATACATCTGGACTGTAAAACCACTGATCACATAATACAAATCATCTTCTTTATGGATCACAACTACTCTTCCTTCTTCATACTGCATTCATAAGCAATATCATCCTCGAACATACACAGTACCCACCTTTGTCCTACTAGATTGTTCAAGGAAACGTCTATTGAGGTGCCAGTGCCACAAAAAGTCACTGGTTTTCTCCTGTTTCCTTTCTATTTATTGCAGCCTGAAAGAGGCCGCCGCAGCCATCTGCCAAAGCATATGACAGGCCTCTGCAGAAAGGATTTCGGCTTATTAAAGAGTTCCAGGCCATGTGGAGCTGATTTAGAGGTGTCAGGGAGATGTAAACACGTCATCTTAGCAGAGTGAAATATGGCATTACACATCTTTGATCTGATGTGGGTCATCTCTAGAGCCTGCCCGTCAGTTCAGGAGAACAAGAAGAGTACCTATGAGGATCAGTGAGGAAATGTGTATGGTATTATACCGGCTGTCACGAGCTCATGTTCCAAAGGAGCTGCAGCATCCATATGGAGTCTCTCTGAAGCTGTCGGGGTGATGGAGGAATGCAGGGTGAAGGAAACAAGTCTCTCTCATCTTCTTACCAAGACTGAATGGACAGATGATGTTTAAATTATGTCTGGGATGTGGTACCTTCAAAAGGCACGAATCATTTCAATACAATTTGTGATTAGGGTCAATTTTTACATGACATTCATTTGTATGTACATACAGATAAAAGATACCTAGTGCTGGACACTGTTGGATGTTCATTGTTGCATTCAGTGCTAGTGCACGTACATGTAGTGCATCTCTAGTAGGGATTTTTTTTTTTTTTTTTGCCAAAAACATTCACAAGGCATCTGGTTGAGACCAGAGGACTGGGATCCCACAGGACGCAACTAAAATTGCAAGCAGGTGATTTTTACTTTCAGATATAAAGCTTGTGGATCAAACAAAAGACCATGTCAAGATGAATGTGCGACACTAGAAATTGTACAGTATTTACAGCATCCTTAGTAACTGTCTGGTCAGGGTAATGGGGGTTTTAAATTAGGCTAATAGTTTGGGAAATAGAACCAGCCAAATTTGTTAGAAAATATCATGGGCAGGTGCAAACAAATATAATAACTGTACAAGCTGGATAAAATAAAAACAGTCCTGTGTGACAGTGATGATTTCATATTTAATTAAAACAAAACAAAAAGCTTCAGTTTTAGGCCACACCCACTTTCCAGTTTAAATCTGAATACAGGTACAGATTTTTGGAGCACGAAACAGATACAGACATTGTCACTGCTTTACTCCCCTAGTCTCTAGATAGCTAGGTATATTCTCATGTGTCATGCTTTTACTTGTTGATGTCATCAATGTCGATACTATAAATTAGTCTTTGTGGACTATCATTCATAGTTTGTTTTGTGACTGGTGTTTGTTACATTATTTGGAATTTTAGCTCTACTGTATTTAATTTACATCTTTCTTCCCTTTCTAAAACTATCTTGCACTTGTTTCAGGTCTACTGGTGAAAACCCAGTCTTGTCGCACTTATATCGGCTCATTTAACTGCTTTCTTTCCCAGAAAAACCTGGCTAGAATTTTAAAGGGCAGCTCTTGGGTCAGAAACCATAAATTCTAAAGCTTAAGGTCTATGAATGATCTCCATCATGTGCCAGTCTGCCAGCAGTGTAACTGCAGCTTAGAATATAAGCATGGAGTAATCCAGGTCTAATAGGCAGTTTTGTAAAGTATTTTGAGATGATTTCTCTTACATAGTTCAGGACTAGTTCTGAAATTATGCTGTCAGTAGTGATTATCAAGAAACTTTATATATATATTTTTTTATTGAAGGCCGGACCAGGCTTAATGTGTGGCAACGAAATACATTCCTGAACAACTTGCAATTCGTATCATTCTAAAGCTCTGATACACACTTAACTACCCAGACTTCCCAGAAATCAGACCAAAATAGGCTACTGATTTTCCCAAAAGCATCACAGAAAAAGTTCATGTAGAGCAAGTGTGTCTTTAAAGAGGTTTTCTTGTGGTGAAAATGACCTTAGTGTTCTGATATATTTAAAGTTTAGATCCTGAAATATATTGTGAGATCACTGTACTCCCTGTGACCGTTTCAGGGACCTATACTCAATTCGCGTGTGCATTACATGTGCATATGTGAATGAAATATCAAAAGATGATGCATTTCACAATTTCAAACCTAACAAAACTGACCACGCTTCACCAGTATATAAAACATCCAACAGCCTCTTCTAAAGCACTGGACGCCGGTAAAAGAAATCTGACATGCATTATTATTGTCTTGTACAAGGAGACAGTCCAGACTCTGTATTGAAGCGGCAGAACTTGTGAGGCTTTGCCAAAAGTTCAGCACAACGGGCCGCCTTGGACATGTGGTTGGGGTATTGTGAAAGACTGGACTTTTTTTTTTTTCTGGAAAACAACAGGCAGAAGACTTTCACCATGGTTGAAAGAATAGATTCTGAGGAACACATCAGAAAGCGCACCTTGACGGTATGCCTATTCATTCTTTTTTAGACTAACATGGACCCGAACTAGTACATTACAATGAACTCATCATCAGAGTCGAAAAAAATCTACTTTTTAAAAATAAAAACAAATAAATCAAACACATGGGCTATCACACGGTTAGGAGGGTTTGGATTTGTTTCTCAAATGAGGAAATATAGGACAGGACATGTGCATTGAGACAAACAAACTGAGATTAGCCTATTAACTACTGGTAATGATTTGGGTTTCGAAGAAGAATAGTATCAAAAGAAACAAAAGATTTCCCAAATGAACAAACCGGTGAGTGTAAATATAGTACACTGGTCAGAAAAAGCTTCTGCCTTAATGTTGCCCTACTATTACTATTACTATCACTACTAAAAACAAAGCAGATTTTTGTTATTCTGTATTTTAACATTTATTGCAACCTGTTGTAAGATTTCATAAATGTCCTAGATGTTCTCCGCTGTGCTTTCAGACATCAGTAAAAATCCTCAAAACAGCATACTGAGCAGTGAATACGGTGTTTCAGACACACCTGTTTCATTTTTACAAATTATTTTTAAATGACTATTAATTGATTGTGGGAGAATTCGTTAAAAGAATCATATGGTTGTGTGATTTTAATTATGAAAAACAGGCAAAGACGCATTACTCACTTCGATGAAAATAAGGCTGAAGGCCACTGACAGGAACTGTGAAAAGCGGATAACGCGAAAGATAAAGTCACGTGCGACGCGCAAGGTGTAAAACACCTGACGTCATATATGAGCGACTAAAGCGCGCGGCAGAAAAGAAAAGAAAAGAAAAAAAAAAAACCCGAGTCAATCTGTTTAACTCACAACAGAGAAAGTCACTTAATGGCCAAGTTTAACGTTTATTCGTTGTAGTTTTTAAACATCGACATTAAATAATAATAATAATAATAATAATAATAATAATAATAATAATAATAACAACAGTAGCCAACGATTTAACTGATCTGAAGTAGTTAGTGTTTCTGTTGTTAGTGGTGTTTTGTTTGTTTGTTTGTTTTTTGTTTTTGTTAGTTTTTTTTGTTTGGTAAAGAACTGTATCCTGATTGCTTACTATTGAAAAGTTGATAGTAGTAGTAGTAGTAGTAATAGTAGTAGTAGTAGTAGTAGTACTACTACTACTAATACTACTACTACTTCTAATAATAATAATAATAATAATAATAATAATAATAATAATAATAATAATAATAATAATAATAATAATAATACTGCTTACATTATTATTATTATTATTATTATTATTATTATTATTATTATTATTATTATTATTTATTGTTGTTGTTGTTGTTGTGAATTGATGGATTGTCGGCTGAACTTTTATTCATTAGAAGATATTTAGAAAATATTTCTCTTCAAAAAGTTCGTCTGACGTCTCTGCAAAGACATGTAACTTAAAACTGGTCCCTCCTGTGTACATGTCAGCCAATCGGACGCGATGCGACCTCCCCCTTCATCTATTTAGCATCAGAGACTGGGATAACGTTTCCAAAAAACATTAGGCAAAAACTTCCTACGGGACGAAAAGTGGGCCAAAGCTTTCGTGAGGAAGCGTTAGTGCACGTCAGAGTGAAGAACAAAACGACACAGCACACACAGACACATACAGACACATATACACTTACAGGCGCGCGCGCACACACACACACACACACACACACACACACACTGGAACATCCCAACTCCTGAAACTTTTTTTTTTTCCTGTCTGTTGTCATCCCGCACGGATTTACTTTCCCACCACGGATTCGAAGGCGGAGAGCGTGTTTTCCCCTGTGCCCTTGCATTTCTTTAAACGAGAAATGGAAGAGAGTTCGAGTTCACCCGTGTCTCCGGTGGACAGTCTCGGGACCAGTGAGGAGGAGCTGGACCGCCAGCAGCAGCAGCACAGGCGCTTCGCCCGGAAGAGGAGACCGAGTAAAAAATCGAGTGAGGAGGACAGCTCTGGAGGAAGTCCCGGCTCGGCTAAACGGAGCAAGAAGGCGAGTCCGAGCCGAGCGCAGTCCTACGAGGAGCTGCAGAATCAGCGCGTGCTGGCCAACGTGCGCGAGCGCCAGAGGACTCAGTCTCTGAACGAAGCGTTCGCGTCTCTGCGCAAGATCATCCCGACTCTGCCCTCCGACAAGCTGAGCAAGATCCAGACGCTCAAGCTGGCTTCCCGCTACATCGACTTCCTCTATCAGGTGCTCCAGAGCGACGAGATGGACAGCAAGATGTCCAGCTGCAGCTACGTCGCGCACGAGAGACTCAGTTACGCCTTCTCGGTGTGGCGGATGGAGGGCGCCTGGTCCATGTCCGCCTCGCACTAGCGACCTCCAACACGGCGGGACACCAATAATGCCACATGGGTATGTAACGACATGAGAAACCCAGTGATTTATTTAAACACACACACACACACACACACACACACACACACACACACACACACACACACACACACACAACGTAACTCCTTTAATTCTGATACAGTGTTTACGCCGGGGTTTGCAGTGCATGACTTTTGTTTTATGGTAAAATGAAATAAAATTGTTGCCTTAAAAATTCAAGGCAAGTGAAATGTAAATAATAAAAAGGTTACCTAAACAGCACTGGTGAATTTAAATTCGGTTTGATCTGCTATTCTGCACGGTATAATAATAATAATAATAATAATAATAATAATAATAATAATAATAATAATAATACGAGCTGTGTGGTTTTAGTTATTATACTTCATTAATGACTGAGCTTCAGAAAGGCTATTAGTTTGTGTATCAGTGCTAAAGCCAAATCCACTACTGACATGAATGTCTCAAAACCCTTAACTCTTTATAATGCCTTTGATAAATCTAAACGTTGACATCAAATACAGCTTAGTTTTTCTTTCTCTTATAGTTTATTTTTCAGCAGAGTTTAACAAAAGAAGAAGGCTAATGCAATCATTTTAAACTGGTGGAATGTCCGTTTATTATTCTTTAGAAAATGTGAGGTTGATGAGGGAGAGAGGCACCACAGGAATGCTTCAGCAATTCTGAGCAATTTCTGTAAGGTCTGTGGAACATTTTCCGTCTTGAAGCGTATAATCTTGCGAAATGAATCTTTTCTGTAAGATGTATATCGAAAATAATCAGATAAAAATAAAAACAAAACAAACAAAACAAAAAAAAAACATGACAGTTCTCCAGCAACCGCATCTCCTTAGCATAAAAATTACACTAAAGGTCTACAGAACGAGTGCACTTTAAAGTGGAAAAATAAATGCATGTAAAAAATTAGTCTAAATGTTAATTTTTCAATTTGTGGGAAAAAAATAAAATAAAATAAAGAAAATATATTTTCAATATAATCATTCCAGGGGGAAACACGCTATATTGAAGTTTAGGTGTGAAGGCTACATCATAAACAAATAATAAATATCAGAATCTCTTCTGGACTGAAATACACACTGCAAAATGCGCAGACTGGAAATCCGAGGATATTGTTTAAGACATATACATTTAAAGTAAATTATAATAATGCCATGAATTTCAGGGGGTTGGGGGGAGGGGACACAGATAATACAGATGATTAGTAAGCAAGAAATCTAATTAGATTTTATAGTCTCAATAAATCAATTAATAGTTTTAATAATCGCGCTTATGAGAAAGTGCGGCATTTGGGGGGAAAAAAACTAAACTTTTAGTTATAAAAAAAAAAAAACCTTTTGTAATAACAATAACATGTCAGATTGTTATGTTTTAATAATTTCTTGGTGTTACTCTTTAAAGATAACCTAACGTCAGGACATAAACGTCAACCCCAGTCATGAGCAGTGATGATGGTTCTCTCATCACAGTATACTGAGTGATGTGTGTCTGAGTGTTGTAGTGTAAGTGAATGTGCTGTAGTGTAACTGAAGGTGTTGTAGTGTAACTGAATGTGTTGTAGTGTAAGTGAATGTGTTGTAGTGTAACTGAATGTGTTGTAGTGTAACTGAATGTGTTGTAGTGTAAGTGAATGTGTTGTAGTGTAACTGAATGTGTTGTAGTGTAACTGAATGTGTTGTAGTGTAACTGAATGTGTTGTAGTGTTTGCGCTTTACACCGCTGAGAGACCGGAAGAGAGGGCAGGTGTAGAGGTTCATTTTCCAAACCAAAATGACTATATTAAAGCACGCTGTTATTTTGCAGTGATGTCATGCCACGGCAGGGTCTGGGCAGCGTGTTTAAAGTGTAAAAGGCGTTTTCCTGAAGGCCATGTGCTCCCACTTACAACCAAATCACTTACTCATTAATGACTTCCCATGCCAATATAGCCTACTGTATGGCTCTAATGCGTACTGTAAGAAAACACTACAAGACTTCCCACTTGATTATACATAACATTTGGTTTTAATGATACTTTTTTTTTTTTTTAATTGTACAATTTAAAGGTATGTTGCTAAATCATCATGATCTGTGTTGACATTTTTGTAGATCAATAAGCTATTGCCGGCATTTTCATGATTCTTATCCCCGCTTTTTTGTTTCTCTCTCCTCGTCCTCCAGACTGTTTACTTCCACTATTTCTGAAGACACCAAAGGATTTATTGAAGAACCCGTGAAGCTTCATGTCATGACCAAAGACACGATCTAAGCTGCATAATGTGGACTCAAAGTGCTGATGAAGCCCAGAGTCTTAACTTCACAACTTAGCCCTAAATGTCCTTATGGTGATAGTAAAGGAAAGCCATCTTCTATCTTTAATGAAACTATATTTCCCCCTTGAAATAGAAGAGTTTATATATATATATGTATATGATTTCTTTTTTTGTAAAGTATTGTACATAATGCTACCTGTGAGTTTGGTCAGCTTTTAAGGGGACCAATATGATCTAGAGTAATAGTTTCCTGCATGGATTACTGCCTTTTTTTTTTTTTTTTTTTTTTTAACATTCAAAACAAACAAACAATTGTTCTATGCAAGAATTTCAATTTTCGTTCATTAAATTGTGCTTATTTATTAAAACATATTTTTTTGAACAAGTAGGCTGATCTGTGGATTATGTAGCATGGAATATACATATTGCTTGACCGATGAGTTTATTATTATTATTATTATTATTATTATTATTATTATTATTATTATTATTATTATTATTATGCTGTCCATGTTAAAGGGAACATATTTATTTCTTACAATTAATAACAAAATGGCAGACAGTGATCACGAAGTCCCGATCTCTGTTTTGAAATAAAAGCTGTTCATTAGGAGAGAAATACGAACCAGTGTTAAAGCTTTTATCCGCTTTATATATAATAGCGCCATATCATTTCAACTGCTGGAGCTGAAGACCAAATTTCTTTGTTAACGACCGAAACAAGCCGATCTAAAGAGCAGATTTATTCTCCTTCAGCCCTGTATAAATGGAAAGCTGCCACACATGCAAAGCGTGAAATTGTTTACAGCTCATTTTGCTCAGATAAAGATCTGCAGAATAAAACAGAGCGATGTGCCATGCGCTGACTGTAGCTGATAAAAGTGTACATAAATGTTGTGTGTAGTGCAGAACTAATGATCAACCACAGCGGGGAGATCTCTATCTTCTCCTCAATCTATAATACTGATCATTTTACTCTACTTTTCCTTGTCACTTGAGTAATACCATCAAGGGGATGTTTTGTACCTTTTTTTTTTTTTTTTCTTTTTTTACCAAGAACATCTTTAAAAAATCATTTCAGGTGCAACCAGTGATGTACCTTAAATTACTGGTTGGACATTATCTTTTAGTCTTTAATTAAAGAAACACTCAGAGGACGTAATCTAAGGAAAGTCAAGACTACATAAATATGCTTATTGCAACATGCTTATTAAAGATACACCACATGCACCTTCCTATGTAAAACATATGCATTCAAATGGTACAAAAGACTTGAAGGTACCACCAGTGACAGGTAAATACAGTTTAATACTTTATTTCTGAGAGTGTTAATCTTGTCCAGTTTTGAAACACTGGCGACTTTTTTTTCTTTTTGCAAAAAAATATCCAACAGCAAAAAAGTGGACTTGTGGAATTTAGTTTTCCGTTACGCTTTTGTGTTGTTGGCCCTGAAATCTTCAGTAATGTTGAGGAAGGTGCGGTTCAGATTGGACTTCAGTCCTTTCGTCCAAAATTATGTGCACCTGCCAAACTCGGCACTACCGCCACATTCCTTCACTTTACTGGAATGAAGATTCACATCCCAAGCTTAACTTCTTAAATGCAACAGAGAAAATAGCCTTCTGTTGTTGTTTTTTGTTAACTCAAAAGAAAAGAAAGAAAGCATTTTGATGACAATGAAAAGGTAAATAAGGTCAAAAGGGAGGGGATCCTATGAGGATCTAGATAACTCTAGATAACAGTGTGTGTGTGTGTGTGTGTGTGTGTGTGTGTGAGCGAGAGAGAGAGAGAGAGAGAGAGAGAGAGAGAGAACTATGTGTAAAAGCCAGTAAAAAGCATTAGTGGTGTGTGTGTGCAAGGCCTCCATCGGCAGAGTACTATGTACAGTCTCATTATCTCAGTGCTCAGATGAGAGGCTCAGTTTCAGCCAAGAGCCTGAGGGCCCCGGGCCACACTTCCAACACTGTGCCAGGCCCAGATGGTTCCCGTAAAAATCAGACGGAAAAAGCAGCAAAAGTTTAATTCGCAGTAAAATGGATAAAGTGAAGGTTTATGCTGTGTGTGCCTCAAAATGGAATTCATTCTGGCTCAGTGTGGGGGGTGGACGCTGGTGTGATACTGTGACTCAGAAGTACCTTGTTACTTTCCTTAGACTCACTGTACTGAAAATAGTGAATTTACATTATCTAATCAAGACTTGCCCATAATGTTTTTATAAACTTTATTTAAAAAATATTTATAGAGGTAATTTAGTTTAGTTTGCTCACTATCAACACTGACAATAAATTCACAGGAAGTTTAGAAATAAACTCCTGGAGAGACTCTATTTATATCTACTTAAAATAGTCTCAAATGCGCCGGTGCTAATGTCATATAACAGCCATGACTTCCACGTGTCACCTCTGTCGCACTCGTAGCTGCTCTGAATGTATGCTGAGTGTTTTTACTGCCACAATGTCACATGAAAGCCAAAAATTCTCTATGTCCTAGCCAAGGCATCTCATGAGATTTCTGCAATGCTACTCAAAAATTTTAAATAGGATCCAACATAAAGGACTTAACCTCTTTGGCTTGGAAAACCTCTTCTCAGGTTTTGGATCTCAAATTGTTAGAATCAGGAGAAAGATGACTCTAGTCACAGCTCCACATTCAGCCATTCCTGCTGTTCTGGGGACTTTGACAGAAAGCGTCCAAGGCTGAGAGAGATGTGGTGATAGTACGAGTCTACAGATTTTATAAAATGAAGCATGTATATATAAGGAGCTGTCACTTCTACTGCAGATGAAACCTTAAGTCTGACCACAGGTATATATGAAGTATCTCAGAGCAACTGTGCTGGACCTGGATCAACTGCACATTTTTCACAATAATTAAACACACAGTGATTCTGGATCAACTCACTCTTTGGAGATGTTTCACATTTGTGCCTTAAATACGTTTGAGCAGCTACCATTACACACAACTATTAGCATTTAAGACTTTATAATCACTGTAGGTAGCATTGGTTGAGCCTTGCACTAGCACAATGCGAAATCAGGCTGTAACAATTTCATACCTGCTTCAGAAACCAGGTGCGCAGCCAGACAGAGCTTGCTTATGTTTAAACAGATTTTTCTAACACAAAGAAAATCACTTGCAGTGTCTCAAACCTCAAACTGGCAGAACAATGGAAGAGCGAGCAGTAAATTATGAGCTAGTAGGGTGTGTGGAGGTCTGGAGACTGTCCAAGGAGCTAGCAGGCCAGAGGTCCTGTGTATAAAACCAGAGTGCTGATCTCAGATCTGTTCAGTGTTTCATGTGCTCATGAATCCATTTACATGGAGCAGAGTGACATTATACCAGATCAGCACTTCGGACCTTGACCCAAACCTGTAGAAAGCACTCTAACACAATACCTAGCTGGGTAGTGGGCAAACCAAAGATGCCAATGGACATCATTTACTAGATATGACTTAAATCTGGTGTATAAACTCTCATTAAAAAGGGTAAACTGTACCTTTGCTTGTCGCTCGAGTGGTACAGTTATCTTTCATACTTTTTATATGTATCTTTCACCTGGAAATGTGGATATAGTGTACCTTTAAAAAAAGATTTATGGTATATAATTAGAACGTAATTACCTTTTAACGCTTTAACGATATACTATATGTACCTTTATGGAAAGCGCCTACTGAAGGTACAAAAGATATTGTTGATACCCTTGAGGGTACCAACCCATGAAGCAAAGGTACAGTTTAGTAGGAGTGTATGAACAATCTTGCTTTTGGTCTATTTTGGTCCATCTTCATACAACCCCGAAATTTTAGTCTTCATTTTGTCTGTATTAAGTTTAATTGCTTGTAGATACTGTAATGCTGATAATCATCACATCTTTTAAACATATCTGAAGAGCTAGATTATATAGATGTAGTTTAGACTGTGCTTACTGATAACTGTGAGAGAATAACATTCTGGCAGTGTTTTCACCTTTCATCCTTTCCAAGACAGCACCAAGAATTTCTTTACACAGTCCCACTTCCCCCACACCACCATTCCCTCTCTACTGCTGGAGAAAGTTCTGCAGCCCACAAAAGTGGAATCAAACTGGACAAGAAAATGGGTTAGGAACACGAAAGTGGCTGTATAGATGGCTGTGAATGCAGGTGGAGGAATGAGTGAGCAAGCCAGCCAAGGGAAATTACATCGGTGCTCAAAAGGCTTTCCAAGGCCGCAATGTTTGCTTTCGGCTGTTTTTTTTTTTTTTTTTTTGCAATATTCTTCAGCCACCTCTGCTCTCTTATTCCCAGCCCAGTTCCTATATCCAAAGGCTTAAATAGCCCCAAATATGACTGCCCAGAGAACAGCAAAACCTCAGCAAAGTACGCTCCGCAGAGCTGGGCTCATAAAACCCTAGGTAGCAAATGATGGATATTACTTTTGAACCATCATCCATGGCATGTCAGTTTAAACAGAAAAGCTGTAAATGTGCAGTGCAAGTGAATGTGTAACTCTGGAACTATAATAAGACAGTCTACTTGCAGTGATTTGTAGTAGTTAAATAAACGTGTTGATCCCTCAGCTGCTGTGCGTTGTAACCTGATCTACGAAGGCAGAGAGCTCACACTGTGGCACAACTCACACCATCACTTTTCCTTTTATTAGCACTGAGGTCACTCAGGGTCAGTAAGGTCACGCTACCAGAGGAGCCGTCTCACCGTGTCACACACAAACACAAAATTGATGTTGAAGCAGTTACAAGGGACATGTAACATAATTCAGGGCAGTAAGGAATCCAAGAACATTTTCTTCCTTGAAGTTGAGCTTCACTTATGTGTGTATGTGTGTGTGTGTGTTTCTCTCTTCCTTTTTTTATCAAGTATTTCGCCCTCTGTCTGTAATTAAATGAACTAAACAATGTATAACCACTGATGATACTGAAAGTCCCAAGTACTGTACAAATAAATAATCAACAACATGGATACAGTAGCCTAGCTTATTCTGTTTATATTAATCGCTCATTAAAGGGAAATTTAAATCGCGGTAAACTTAACCTGTCACTTACAGTTGCAATCAAAATTATTCAACCCTCATTGCAAATCAGGTTTATTGTCAAAATTTACAGACTTTCAGCTGTTTGCAATGAACAAATCAAACAAAAGCAATTGAAATAGTTCAACACAACGAATGCTTCAAGCGGTTTCCACAAATTCAACTGAAAATGTAACTTATAATGACTTCTCCAGTCTCAAAATTATTCAACCCCTTCATGGCAAGCATCTTTAGTACTTAGTAGAGCACCCTGACCTGCTGCAAACGAGATGCATAGCCAGACACCAGCTTCTGGCAGCGTTCCTGAGGAATCTTAGCCCATTCGTCATGAGCAATGGCCTCCAGTTCAGTAATATTCTTGGGTTTGCGTGCTGCAACCGCCTTCTTCAAATCCCACCAGAGATTTTCTATGGGGTTCAAGTCAGGTGACTGATGGCCCTGTAGAATCTTCCAGGACTACTTCTGCAACCAAGCCTTGGTGGAATTTGAGGTATGCTTGGGATCATTGTCCTGTTGGAAGGTCCAATGACGCCCAAGCTTCAGCTTCCTCACAGACGGCCTGATGTTTTCTCCTAGGATTTCCTGATACTTCAATGAATCCATCTTTTGGGTCAGTAGTGGTGTACATCTAGGAGTTCTGGCATGGAAACCTTCTGTGTTTAGTACGCGCCATACTGTGTTCACTGAAACCTCAGTGCCTGTTGCCACCAAGTCTTGCTGCAGGTCTTTTGCAGTCACTCGAGGGTTTTTTACAACCTGCCTTCTCAGAAATCTGGTTGCAGCCGTTCATAGCTTCCTTTTTCTGCCCCGTCCAGGTATTTCATGTATTTTCTGCCCCTAGCCAGTTCAGGTATTTCATGTGTTCCAGCTCACACCTGGTGCAATTAATGAAGCCCTTGATTAATTGCATCAGGGGTGCTTGAGACAACACTTGTTTTGCATATTTGTGCTGTTGTGAGGGATTCTATTCAGGGGGTTGAATAATTTTGAGACTGGAGAAGTCATTGTAAGTTGCATTTTCAACTTTTCAACCGCGGTGTATAAATCAGTATATGCTTCTGGGTGATGAGTTGTTTAGTCACCGTTCTTCCTTGTAAAAGCATTTTACCTCTTCAGGTCACCCCACAGATTTTTGATTGGATTTAGGTCTGGACTCTGACTGGGCCATTCCAACTTATTTTGGTGAAGCCATTCCTTTGTTGATCTGGAGGTTTTCTCTGAGTCATTTTCATACTGAAAGGTAAAAGTGTTTTAGCAGAAGCTTGAAGGTTTTGCACCAAAATTGACTGGTATTTGGAGCTCTTCATTATTCCCTCCACCCTGATTAAAGCCCTAATTCCAGCTGAAGAAAAACAGCCCCAAAGTATAATGCTGCCACCACCATGCTTCCCCATGGGGATGGTTTTCTTTTGTGCCAAACATATCTTCTGGTATTATGGCCAAAAATTTAAACTTTGGTCCCATCAGACACATTTTTCCACATGGTTTTGGGAGATTGTATGTATTTTTTATTTATTTTTTGGTTAAAAAAAGGCTGCAGTCTTGCCACCCTACCCCATATCCCAGAGATATGAAGAATTCGGGAGATTGTTGTCACATGTATGGAGCAACCAGTGCTTGTGAGAAATTGCTGCAATTCTTTTAATGTTGCTGTAGGCCTCTTGGCAGCCTCCCTGACCAGTTTTCTCCTGATTTTCTCATCAAATTTAGAGGGACATTCTGTTCTTAGTAGTGTCCCTGTCGTGCCATATTTTCTCCACTTGTTGATTATTATCTTTACAGTGTTCTATGGTATATCCAATGCCTTGGAATTTTTTTGTCACCCTCTTCTAATTGATATATTTCGACAATGAGATCCCGTACCTGCTTTGTAAGCTCTTTGAGGCCCACGGCTTTTCCAGTTGGATGTTACCAAGATGATGTCAGGAAAATCCTATGGGAACAGCTGTACCACCAGCTTAGTATTTAACATGAGTTTGAATGTGATTGGTTGATTCTGAACACTGCCTCATTCCCAATTATCAAAAGGTGAGCACACTTATGCAAGCTGGGTGTGGGAAGTTTTTTGTTTTTCTGGTTGTTTGTCACTCAATATTTATATGTTGAAATTTCATAATAAAGGTCAAAAAGGTTCTGACATGATTTACCTTAGTTTCTTTTTTTTTTTTTTTTACATCACAAAAAACCTGGCATTTTAAAAGGGGTGTGTAGAATTTTTATATCCATATCATATTCATTGTGAAAAGTTTACCATTTCTATTCTGCCTTAAGCTTATCGTCTTCTTTATTTTATTTTATTTTTGTTTCCTGCTGTAATTTTGTGTACACACTGGAAGCTTCACTTACCAAGTCAAATTCCTTGTGTGTGTGAGCACACTTGGCAATAAAGCGCAATCTGTCTTCTGACTTCTGAATCTCACCACCTGCTGCACTACACACATCAGCATTGACTTATGACTTTTCAGTGTAAGAATTATCCAAAGCAAACATTTTGCTCCCTAATATTATTAAAGCAGAAGTCCACTTTGACAATAATGTGTGAAGCACTGGAGAGTTCGTTTGTTGTTATGGACAAGGAAGCTAATGCATTCCTGATGTGGAGTCTTGAGGATAAAAACTAAGTCTCTTTTACAAGGTTAGCTACACTTGGGGGGGGTGTGGGGTGGAGTGGGGTGGGGTGGGGTGGGGTGGGAGTTGAATGGAGAAGCCGGTCATGTAGATGGGGCTGAAATAGGGGGGTTGAGCTTTTCCTCACTCCCTGTTTCATCTCATACAGCAGGAAGGTGGCAGGTCACCTGTATAATGCGAGTGAGCACAACAGACAGAAATTGATGCAGCTTTAATTTACATGGGCTTTCACAAAGGTGAATGTGTAGTTAATGTGAAAAATATGGCTTGCACTGCCTAAGGGCCACCTTCCTCTGTGTATGTGTGTGTGAGACATTCTGCCCTGTATAAAGCCTGCTGAATCTCTCTTAATGCCCACAGACAGAGCAGACAGTGGAAAGCATTGTTTGAAGCCTGATTATTTACCGTTCTCTCAGGAGGTGAAGAGCAGACGTACTGTGAGTCCTGTGATCACATTTTCACTGTTGTCGGGTTTTTTTTCCTCCCATAGCATGACCTTCAGTGCTGTGCCACATTCCAGCAGTGAAGTCTCACCTGAGAACACGCAGCGATGGGTCAGTAGGCAAATATGCTCTCGCCGTGCCTTTGCAAGCTGGGTGCTGCTTTCTAGACTAAACACACAGCAAGACAAGCAAACGTAGCCCAGCTTTCCAAACACGGCATACACGAGGCCGAGACCTGAGCAAGACTGGTCAGTCAATCTACAAAAACAGCACATAGCTGCTCTCTGATAAATGATCCGAATAGCTGTCTGGAATATCTGAGTATCAGTAAAGCAATAGCACAGAGCAAAAACCACAACCACCTTGACTCAGATCTTAAAACCAGATGAAGAATTAATGTCACTGAACCTGAACTGAGAAGCTGTAGAGAAAAGATACATTTATTTAAAAGAAGCTTTTGCTACCTTCAGTGTCCAAGTCAATACAGTCTCAGTTGAGATGAAAGAAAGAAAGAAAGAAAGAAAGAAAGAAAGAAAGAAAGAAAGAACAAACGAACGAACGAACTCATACCAACAAACTCCTGCCTTTTTTCTTATTTCCAATGGAAAATTCTTCGTGGTTAAAAAAAATCCAAACTCTATCATCAACAAATAAGGATGTCAACATTGTTGCCAGGGGTGTAACTTTATTTTGAAGTGCTGGAATTAAGCATGATGAAAAATAAAATAAAATGCACCAATCCGCAATTCCACACAATACCAATACAAGCAGCAATATGCGGGGTCCAAGCACCCTTCACAAGTTGCTCCACCAGTAGCCAGATCTTGATATGTTACGCAGAACACTAAAAAAGTCCCAGTGTAAGTTACACCTATGATTGCTGAGCTAAGCAGACTGTTGAAGCAAAAGCAGGCAAAGCTAGATGAGCCGCAAAGCTGATCATGTGTCATGAAAAATGGTTAAAATGTGATTCATTTCTTTGGCGGAATTTGGAATTTGGAGTGTCATCTTTATTTTGACCATTTTCAAGAATTATAGTCAAGACCAAGGCAATATTGAGACAAATGCCTGCAGGGTGGTACAGTGGTCTTGAGAACTACAACCCAGCCTCCCTCACTGGCACATGAGTTGTTTCCGATGTCATATCAAAACAACTCGGAAGGCCTGATCTGTAATTTGGCGCAGAGATGCAATGGGCCTCCACCACCATTCATCACCACAATTAAAAACTAGAGCAGTGTACTGAAATATGCTCTGAAAGAATAAGCTAATATAGGAGACTGAGTGGCCTTACTGAAGAAAGCAAGAACACCCAGCATGAGAGAGAAGTGTGACCACAGTCATTGTGGTGAAGAAAATAACTGGGATGTCTTTGCTATGTCACGATTCCATTCCCTGTCGAGGTTTTATTGTGGAAATTGAGGTTTCACAGGGCTCTTGATCAGAAAAAAGCCAGGGTGTCTCAAATCAAGTGCAGAGCTGCTCCTGAGTTTATCTAACCCAAAGCTATAGGGCAGGGGTTATGAGGTTAGACAGCGTGGTCAACAGGCAACTACTGATGAGCTGTTTAGCAGTTTCACTGGCCTTAACAGCACCTCGGCTCCTCAGTGTCCTGAAATATAAACACATTCCCCAACTTCACGTCTCCTTTGTCCACATTTGTCCTGTCTGAAGTTGTGCCTTTAATGACTGCTAAAACAGTAAATATTGTCCCTAGCGTCTCTGTTTGCTTTGCTATTCTCCCGACATGCCAGAGTCCATTTGTATCCCCTATTACACATCTCACACTTTCAGATTTATGAACATTTAAACATCTCGAGTTGTAACACAGGCCTACACTTTTAGCTCATTCCCAGTTTTAAAGCAAGACAAAAGACTTTAGCCTGGCAAATAAAGCAGAATTTGTCACACTACTGTTTATTTGAATATGGGTTTGCAGGTCAGCTACTTTCTCTGTTTGCTGTTTCTTTTTATCAGCTGTTGTTCTGACAAGTATCTGCTTATTTAGACAGATATCTGACCCATGGCTCACACAGAATTTGGCATGACTCCAGGCCCAGTCCTCCCTGCTACCCTCCGCTGGTCAGAGAAAGCAATGCAGGCTTTTATATTTTCAGGCTTCTATCATTTTTTTTTTTTTTTTTTTAAATAAATGGAATGCCATGTTCTCCCTTATAATTTCAACACAGATTCAGTTTAAAACATGATCCAACAATTTAAATTTAGACTTATGAAGACCGTGGAATTCTGATTCTGGCTCACATAAAAATATTAATTAAATATGGTAAAAATAAATAAATTTAATAAAATTGAAATGTGCAAGATTTCAATAAGATTGGATGTTATGGCTTTACATTCCTCAATAATGTAAAAAATTATTGCAAATATTTGTATCATATTAAGATAACTCATTTTATTAAAACTGTAGTTAAATTCATGCTAATTTATGTTAGGTTTTGGATTAAATCCATTCAATTAAAGTGACCAGGCAATTATGATTATAACTACAATAAACTAATAGGCAGGGGAAGAGAGAGAGAGAGAGAGAGAGAGAGAGAGAGAGAGAGAGAGAGAGAGAGAGAGAGAGAGAGTTTTATAGTACATTATAAAACACAATAATAATGTACACAGTCTAATAAAATTACAGGTCGGTGATCTATTATATAAACACTACCAGCCAAAAGTTTGGACACTTTGGCTAATAAAGGATTTTCTTAATTTTTATTATTTTTACTATAATAATGAAGACTATGAAATAACATATTAATAACTATGAAATAACACATATGGAACTATGCAATCACCAATAAGTATTAAACACATCAACACTGTTATCAGTATTCCTGATGAAGCTTTGTGCACTCGGCAGATTCTTAAACAGCTTTTTAAAGGATCCATTTAGGAGGCTTCTCTTAAACATCCCAATAGGCTGAGCTCCTTGCTGCTAATCCAAATTTCTAAATAAAAGCGAAATGTCTGGGGAAACAATTTAAATTTAAAACTCTGTTTTAAAATACACCTTGATTAAGGAATAAATATTTAATGAATATTAAGTTCACTATTTGCATTTATTTTAAAATGAATGTCAAAAATAAGCCTTTAATCAAATTGTCTTTACGACAACAGAAAAAAAAAAAAAATCACTCTATTGTGTCCTAACTTTTAACTAGTAATATATATACAGTATCTCACAAAAGTGAGTACACCCCTAAGTGAAAATGTCCAAACTGGCCCCAAAGTGTCAATATTTTGTGTGACCACCATTATTTTCCAGCACTGCCTTAATCCTGTTGGGCATGGAGTTCACCAGAGCTTCACAGGTTGCCACTGGAGTCCTCTTCCACTCCTCCATGACGACATCACAGAGCTGGTGGATGTTAGAGACGTTGCGCTCCTCCACCTTCCGTTTGAGGATGCCCCACAGATGCTCAATAGGGTTTAGGTCTGGAGACATGCTTGGCCAGTCCATCACCTTTACCCTCAGCTTCTTTAGCAAGGCAGTGGCCATCTTGGAGGTGTGTTTGGGGTCGTTATCATGTTGGAATACTGCCCGGCAGCCCAGTTTTCCGAAGGGAGGGGATCATGCTCTGCTTCAGTATGTCACATTACATGTTGGCAGTAGCTCCCCGGTGCTGGCAGCACTCATGCAGCCCCAGACCATGACACTCCCACCACCATGCTTGACTGTAGGCAAGACACACTTGTCTTTGTACTCCTCACCTGGTTGCCAGCACACACGCTTGACACCATCTGAACCAAATAAGTTTATCTTGGTCTCATCAGACCACAGGACATGGTTCCAGTAATCCATGTCCTTAGTCTGCTTGTCTTCAGCAAACTGTTTGTGGGCTTTCTTGTGCATCATCTTTAGAAGAGGCTTCCTTCTGGGACGACAGCCATGCAGACCAATTTGATGCAGTGTGCGACGTATGGTCTGAGCACTGACAGGCTTACCCCCCCACCCCTTCAACCTCTGCAGCAATGCTGGCAGCACTCATATGTCTATTCTGCAAAGCCAACCTCTGGATATGATGCTGAGCACGTGCACTCAACTTCTTTGGTCGACCATGGCGAGGCCTGTTCTGAGTGGAACCTGTCCTGTTAAACCACTGTATGGTCTTGGCCACCGTGCTGCAGCTCAGTTTCAGGGTGTTGGCAATCTTCTTATAGCCTAGGCCATCTTTATGTAGAGCAACAATTCCTTTTTTTCAGATCCTCAGAGAGCTCTTTGCCATGAGGTGCCATGTTGAACTTCCAGTGACCAGTATGAGAGAGTGTGAGAGCGATAACACCAAACTTAACACACCTGCTCCCCATTCACACCTGAGACCTTGTAACACTAACAAGTCACATGACACCGGGGAGGGTAAATGGCTAATTGGGCCCAGTTTGGACATTTTCACTTAGGGGTGTACTCACTTTTGTTGCCAGTGGTTTAGACATTAATGGCTGTGTGTTGAGTTATTTTGAGGGGACAGCAAATTTACACTGTTATACAAGCTGTACACTCACTACTTTACATTGTAGCAAAGTGTCATTTCTTCAGTGTTGTCCCATGAAAAGGTATAATAAAATATTTACAAAAATGTGAGGGGTGTACTCACTTTTGTGAGATACTGTATTCTCCAACCTCATCAGGCATTATAGGAGAAGACTCAGAGCTGTTATCTTGGCAACGGGAGGTAGCACAAAGTATTGACTAAAATGGTGCCAATAATTGTTGCATACATATATTTAACAAAGATTTTTTTTTTGGATAAACCTGTGTTGTGTTTGCAATTGTTTGATATCCAATGAGAGCAGAGTATTTTTGTGATTTTTTTTTTTTAACAAAAGATCAAAAGGTTAAACAATAAAGACAGTTTTTCACAGCCTTCTTTGCTTATATTTACCAAGGGTGCCAATATTAGTGGAGGTCACTGTAATTAGACCCTTTACTATGACATTTGAAATTTAGCTCAGGTGCATCCCATTTCTCTGGATCATTTACATTACATTTATAGCATTTGGCAGACGCTCTTATCCAGAGCAACTTACATTCATCTCATTTATACAGCTGAGCAGTTGAGGATTAAGGGCCTTACTCAAGGGCCCAACAGTGGCAGCTTGGTGGTGGTGGGGTTTGAACTCATGATCTTCTGAGCAGTAGACCAACGCCTTAATCACTGAGCTACCACTGCCTCCCGGATCATCGTTGAGATGTTTCTACACTTTGATTGGAGTCCACCTGCGGCAAATTCAATTGATTGGACAAGGTCTAACAGCTGAAAATGCATATCAGAGCAAAAACCAAGCCATGAGGTCAAAGGAACTGCCTGCAGAGCTCAGAGACAGGATTGTGTTGAGGAACAGATCTGGGGAAGGCTACAAACTTTTTTCTGCTGCATCAAAGTTTCCCAAGAGCACAGTGGCCTCTATAATTCTTAAATGGAAGAAGTTTGGAACAACCAGGACTCTTCCTACAGCTGAGCAATTGGTGGGAGAAAGCGAGGTGACCAAGAACCCGATAGTCACTCTGGTTGAGCTACAGAGATCATTTGTGGAGATGGGAGAAAATTGCAGAACGTGGCAGAGTGACCAGACGGAAGCTTGTCCTCAGTGCAAGACACATGAAAGCCCGCTTGGAATTTGACATTTTTTCAAATTCCATGTCCATTCAACTGAATTTGCCACAGGTGGACTCCAGTCAAAGTGTAGAAAGATCTCAAAGATGATCCAGAGAAATCGGATGCACCTGAGGTAAATTTCAAGTGTCATAGAATATGTTAATGTCAGCTATGTTTGTTGGTTGCTGTTGTGTGCTGTTATCAATGAAGTCCTCATGCTGATTGTTATGTTTAAGATTTAAGGGTCTGAATACTTATGTCAATGTTATCACAAATCTGGTTTTTGCTTTGTCATTATAGGGTTTGTAGTGTAGATTGATGTGGGGAACAAATGTAAAGCATTTTAGCATGAGGCTGCAACATAACAAATGTGGAAAAAATGAAGGGGTCTGAATACTTTCTGAATGCACTGTACATACAGCCATCCATTGAAAAAGAAACGTGAATGTGAGATAACACAGCTGTTGATCCCAGTCCGGGGAAACACCTGATGCTGATCATGAAGGGCCAGTAATTACGAGTTAAATCAGAGGAAACTCGGAGACATGCAGGTCAGAGGGACTTCAGTACTGGGATTGAGAAACACAGGGTTACACGCAGCACGACCTTTTCATCTACCACAGCAAAACGGAGTGGACTTCATGTGACCTTTATATTGGTGATGCCATAAAATTGGACATGGTTTTTGCAAAGAGAAATATCCACAGCCGGTGCTTCTCAAAGGCAACATGAAACCCAAAGTTGTTTACTGAAGTGTGGGTTAAATCAGCATGACAAAAAAAAAGAGTGGTATTACTTTCCCTGAATCTCTGATGTATTGTTGTACATTAACATACTTAATATACTGCCAGCTTTATTTTCAGGAACAGCTGTGATTTACTAACAAGTGCCAGCATTGCACTCGGACTAATCACACCAGACACAATGTGTTCTGATTATTTTAATGTGTGCATGAGGTGTCCATGGGACTGTTTATTTAATCCCTCTCCTGGAGGAATTCTGACCAATCCCACCCTCTCGCACGGTTAGTATTTTTGTTTATGTGATATTTTCTAATGAATCTAGCTGGTTCAATTTCCCAAAATGTAAACAATATCCTCATTAGGATTAAGCATTTATTGAAGTTGATTAATAAAAGTGGTAAAGGTGAGATGCGAGCACCCAATATGCTCCCATGGTAATGAATGTAGACTTTCTTTGTCTGGCGAGCTTCATATCTGTAAATAAAAACCATATACATCTCTACCTGGAAGCATTGCATGCCTTTGCATAACTAGAAACTCTATATATGACAATATAAAATATGCAGTACCTTCTTATCAGGAAATAGCAACATTTCATTATCAACATACAATCATTTGTACAGTCCTTCAACTTTTAGAATAGATGCTGCTTCCCCATCGTGCAAAGCCGAGGGGGAAAAACAGCAACAACGTGTTCTGACAGCTTTGACTAGCTTAAATATAATTAAAAACAACAGTCTTTCGTCTTCTTTTTTTTTTTTTTTTTAATCAATAGCAATAGGGGATGACTTGTTGCTATCAAGAAGGCTTTTGCCAAATACACAGAAAAAATGCTAGCAAGTTTTTGAATGTACAAAGGTATACTTTTCAAGAAAAGTTCCGGCCCTCAAGTACATTATACGTGTATGTAAATGCTTCTTTTCCAAGAAATTATTCTTGACCAAATGTGGTTGGTGTAATAAAACAACAAGACATTGTGGTTTTCCAAAACAAGATACTTTATAGTTGATGTCAAAGACAAGTGTTAGAGCAAAGGTCCCAAGAAAATGTCTTCTGTAACAATGGAAACAAAATCAAAACAAAGTGATAAAAATAATATGCATTTCTTACATCTGTAAACCTAGAACTGCTCTCGAGCCACAGTGGTCATAGATATATTACTGGCTATAAAGGGAAGTACAGGCTGAGGATGACATACCTGTCAAACATCTGGAAAAAGCCCTTTGATGACTCCAGATGCTCTCCGCTCAACCCAAAAGTACATCCAAAGGAGGAGGGGGGATGTGTGTGTGTGTGTGTGTATATATATATATATATATATATATATATATATATATATATATATATATATATATATATATATATATATATATATATCACACAGGCATAATATGTAGTGTGTAGTTCACCTAAAACAAAGTTCTACATAAATACAATAAAATCTGTTGTCTGTATGTCACAAGTGCTAGATAGTTTTGTTTTGTAAAATATTCAAATGTTTTGAAATTGTTTAGCTTTCTCTATTCCTTTTTTTTTTTTTTTTTTTTTTAAACAAGTAAAAAGCACATGTTGGACACAAGGAGCATCGTTCTTTCTGCGTCCTGACCACAGAACAGACAAGAAAGTAGTCGTGTCCCAAGCCGTTCTCAGATGCTGGAAAAGTCTCGTCCTACAGTGCTCATCGGTTGTGCAAATATGTTACAAGGACAGACAGGCATGCCGACACATAAACCATGCAGAGGTGGAGCAAAGAGAATGATACAGAAATTTACCCAGGCCATTGAATAAACAAGTTAGGCCCAGATTTAATGGCAAATTAGCAGGAATGACAAATGGTCAAATAAATGGGAACAAAATGAAAATAAATGGAATGTGTTTTTGTTGTTATTTATCTGGATGCTGGGTAGAGAAACCAGATATACAATGATTCTTTGAGGAGAAAAAAAAACAAAAAACAGAAAGAAATAAAATGGCTGCCATAGTTCAGACTGTCATTGCAAAGTGATGTGTGAGTTCTGGTCAAGTGAGCCATCGAAGCCGCTGCTTCATTAAGAACACTGATTAAAGCTTCAGCAAATCTCTCAATCAATGACATTTTTAGTGCGATTCATTCAGTAAAAGAACTGAGGTTTGACAAACTAAGAAACACTGCAGCTTTTTTTTTTTTTTTTGTTTGTTTTTTTTTTGTTTTAAGTGATCATGCTACAGAGTACAACAATTACAAATACATCTTACTTCAAGTGCTTTTAAGACAAGCAGCTGCGTAATACACAATCAACTGCACTGGGAATTTGGATGCATCAAACAGAGAACTAAATTTCATTTGGTCTAAACTGACAAACTTGCCAGAACATTCACTGAGCAAGACTGTAGCTTGTGTTTTCAGTAGATATTAAAGTCGCTGCATTATGAAGTGCTATGAGACTGTAAATGTAGAACCAGTGCAGTGCTAAACCAACGGCAGCCAGGAGGACAGAAGAGAGTGTACACTGAGCAGATATATGAGCATATCACCTTGCACTTCCAATTTTTTTTTCCAAATATGATTGTAATTTTTTTTATAATATATATATCTATAGATCATTTTTTTTCATATATAAATCTACTATAAACAGAACATATAGTAAATACACAATTGTTGGAATCATTATACAAAGTAAAAATCTCAATTTCACCCTCCCAAAGAAAACCAGAACCCCAGCATGTGTGTAAAAGGCTGCTCTCTAAGAGAAGAACTACGATCTCTAAGCATGTAAAACAACATTGTCAACTGTACAGAGTGTAACAGGGAAACAATAATCAAAAATGAAAAAAATAAAAACAACAAACAAAACAAAAATAAAATAAGTATAAAAAGATTTGAGATGACAAGAAATAAAATGAAAAAAAAAACAGACAAAACTGGCAGAATGGAGTAGTCATGCGGTATACCAATAAGACTTTAAGAACAATTGTGACTGCAAGTCATGTCTCCTTCGTTAATATGCCCTTCTCCCATCTTGCGTATGAGAATATTAAAAAAGAATCGTAAGTTCATACAATGACAAAGGTAGTTGCCAAGAGGCTGAACATGAGTTGGGGTTTTCAGACAAATTAGCCCACCTACATCAGTCCACAGTGTGTTGTGTTCAATCACTGTCAAGGTGAATGAAGTCATCAGCGAGCATGCTTGTATAATATTATATATATATATATATATATATATATATATATATATATATATATATATATATATATATATATATATATATACACACACACACACACACACACACACACACACACACACACACACACAGGTAAATGGACCATTAAAATGCATACATATGCTGCCATGCAGGTGCTCCATACCTACAGTATGCACTCAGCTCAGAGACTCATGCGAGGAGTGTCACAGCCATCTCCATGGTTTTAGCATCATTATCAGGGTGAAGGCTGGTGGTCCGATTACTTACTGGATTGTGTAACACACACACACACACACACACACACACACACACACACACACACACACACACACACACACACACGTGCACTCTTCACACACACACACACACACATACACACTCACTCAGACAGTAGCACCTGCCTGTAATGAAATCTGTAGGGACGTCCACTGCAGTGCTGCTAGGATTGCAGGAAACATCACGCTGGGCACCAGCACCGAAACTATCTGCTGGAACATCTGAAGGCTCAACGGTATATTTTAAAATTGTTTTCCAGCCCTTATGCTCTTATTTTGAAAGATGCCAATGAAAACTGGCCATCTGGACAGAAGGTTATTATCGGTGATTAGCTAGCACTATTAACTGAATGGAATATGAACACTGTGACATTCATACCTATAAAAAGTCTAATGTCTGCTGTGAGAAATACATGAAAAATATAAATAGTTCATTCAACTTTTCTCATAAACCACAAAGTTGTAGAAGAGGATAAACATGTTAACAGTCCTATCATGTAAGCCTGCAGTTAGTGGCACTGAACTACTGGTTAGATCTCATGCTTTTAGTTTGTGTTCCTCTACTGGTCTACTGGGAATGGTGTTCAGTAACAGTGCATGCTAGTTAACGGAGACAAGTGTACAGATTTGGTCATAGAGTTTGAACAAGTAGCTACATTGGGCTGTACTTGCTCTCAAAAGTACTAAAGAAATCAATTGAAAACTGCTCCAACAATGTTTGCCTGGATATGGCTGGCAACTACCTTCTTGGTTATTTAAAAGTTAAGTCCAAAGCAAGTATCGAAAAAATGCAGAGGAAAATAAATTGCCAATAAAATGATGATAATGTGTGTGAGACACGCACAAGTCTGCAGGACATTCCTGGTAAACATGCAAAGGGCTTTCTGTCCTTCGGGCCTCCAGCCATTCCGCTCCTGGAAAAAAAAATGAAGGAGGGGGCGGAAGGACCCGATGGCCTTCCCCTTATGGAACTAGTTTAAGGCAATGTTCTTCTCAAATCATCATTAAATCCACCAGCTCTGTAAAAAAAGGCACAAGCTCTCAGTGTCTCTCTTGTGTGTGTGTGTTAGAGGGGTTTCAGACAAGCTGCTTCGTCAGCCTTCATCCACACATCCTCTAAATTTTCTACCTCTCTCCCACCCTGCCCATGTCTCCGGCCTCTCCTCTCAACCATCTCGCAAAGCATCCAGAAGTAACTTTCAAAAAAAATTTCCCAATTCGGAATGAAACAGCACCAGTCACTTTTCCCTCCTCAAGAAAAGACAAACCAAATAAAACAACCAAAGAGACAAGAAATAAAACCAGACGAGGACACAGCCATGACAATGTCCACAGTTGAAACCATGCGGACATCAGTGGCCATGAAAAGAAGAGTTTGTTTTTGAAAGCACCAGCTCTCGCTTCTAGCAGTGAGACGCAAGTCCACATCCTGTTTGAAAGCAGGCGTCTGTGCGTACAGAGCAGAAGGGAGGCCTGGACACACCCTGCTCTAGACAGAGACAGACTAAAACTGCAGAGGTTTTCCACACTGGTGTGCTTGGATTTTTTTTGGAGACGTCTTCGGTCTGTTTTGCTTTCTGTGCTGAAAAGGCACTCAGAGGCGACGGTGCCATGGAGCCTGGAGTGGCCAAAATGAAACATATGGAGAGAGCAGAGTGAGGTCACACACCAGTGAGAGGCTGTGAGCAAAGGAGGTCACCCAGTCAAGTTGGTCACCTGTCATCTACAGTGGTGGTTCTTCCTCCATTGGCTCCTCTTCAGACCTGCGACACACATACAAACCCATTATATGTCACCGACTACACCACTTCTACATGAAACCACTGCAGTTCAACAACAGGGCCTACCTTTTCCCCATGTTCTTGGTGGCTACAGACAATGAGGCCATAGCGGTTACAGTCTCAGCCTCCTCTGTCTCACACTTCTGAGCCTCAATCAGGGAGTAGCCCAGCGTTGAAACACTGCGCTGCAGACAGCGCCAGTACTTACCTTCAACACACATGGAACAGAAGACAATGCTTAGAATCATCATCAAATACTGAGAGATTGTTCTGTTGAGAAATGAAATATTCAAAGAATATACAGTGCTGTGAAAAAGTATTAGCTAATTTCTTCTGTTTTTGTGTATGTCATACTAAATAGTTTTAGCTCTTCAAATGAAATACAACATAAAACAAAGGCAACCTGAGTAAACACACAATACAGTTTTTAATTAATTAATTTATTTTATTGAAGCAAAAAAAAAAAGTTATCCAACACCTATCACCTATGTGAAAAACTAAAACTTGCCCCCTTCAACTTAAAATTTGGTTGTGCCACCTTTAGCAGCAATAACTGCAACCAAACGCTTATAACTGGAGATCAGACTTTCAACTACTTCTAGGACTAGGACTTACTCCTATGCTTTGGATCATTGTCCTGCTGCATAATCCAGTTGCGCTTGAGTTTCAACTTACAGACTGAAGACCGGACATTCTCCTTTAGGATTTTCGGGTAGAAAGTAGAATTCATGTTTCCTTCAATTATTGCAAGTTGCCCAGGCCCTTAAGCAGCAAAGCATCCCCACACCATCACAATGCCACCACCATGCTTGACCATAGGTATGATGTTCTTTTTGTGGAATTCTGTGTTTGGTTTATGCCAGATGTAACGGGACCCCTGTCTTCCAAACAGTTCCACTTTCAACTCATCAGTCCACAGAACATTCTCCCAAAAGGTTTGAGGATCATCAAGGTGTGTTTTGGCAAAATTCAGATGAGCCTTAATATTCTTCTGGGTTAGCAGTGGTTTTCACCTCGCCACTCTTACATGGATGCCATTTTTGTCCAGTGTCTTTCTGATAGTGGAGTCATGAACAGTGACCTTTATTGATGCAAGAGAGGCCTGTAGATACTTTGATGTTGTCCTTGGCTCTGTTGTGACTTGCTGGATGAGTCGTTGCTGCGCTCTTGGAGGAATTTTGGAAGGCCGGCCACTTCTGGGAAGGTTCATTACTGTGCCGAGTTTTTCCATTTGGAGATAATGGCTCTTACTGTGGTTCTTTGGTGTCTCAGAGCCTTTGGAATAGCTTTGTAACCCTTCCCAGACTGATATATTTCAATCACCTCCTTCCCCATCATTTCTGGAATTTCTTTCAATTTTGGCATAGTGTGTTACTGGCTAAGACCTTTCAACCAACTTACTTACTGTTGAAAAAGTTCTATTTAAGTGTTGATTTGATTGAACAGGGTTTGCAGTAATCAGGCCTTTTGTGTCTAGTCCAGCTGAACCCCATTATGAATGCAGTTTCATAGATTTGGGGAATTAGTAACTATGGGGGCAAGTACATTTTCACACAGGCCCAGTTGGTATCGGATAACCTTTTTGCTTCGATAAATAACATTATCGTTAAAAACTCTATTTTGTGTTTACTCATGTTGCCTTTGTTTTATCTTAGATTTCGTTTTAATTTCTGAAACAATTTAGTACGAGATATACGCAGAAACAGAAGAAATGAAGATGGAGCAAATACTTTTTCACAGCACTGTAAGTGCAAGATGTCCACTTACTATGGGCTTCCACAACCTTCTCCATGGAGCGCACAGCATTGAGATTGGGCCTCTGTTGAAGAACCTTCTCGGGTAGTGGTTCCAACTGGAAAACAGTTCACAACATCATGTCACTCTGACAGTTTTCATGGCTCTACATTCAGTGGAATATTTCACTACTAGGACAGTCATACTCATCTGTCTTATTATCAACAGCGCTTACATGCATGCAGTCTTACAAAAAACAACAAATCAATCAACTCGTAACTAGCAAACTACTGCTAGTTGACAGACTGGCATACATCTGTGCCTTTGCAGGTGTTAGCTGCAGTGCTGGTGACAGCTTGGCAGGGTTAGTTGCAGAGCTGGATTTTACCCCATTTTGATAAGTGGTGGCTTTATGCATCTCAGGAAAAGCAAATTTTTTCAGACTGTTCCTCATCTAAAACCCAGGTTGGGAAACCTGTTTGGAAGAGCATGCTAATTGACCTTTTTCCATATACTTAAGCTCACTCACTCACAATTGTGGTATGTCACTAACAGACAGGCAAGAGCTCTTTCCTACCCAAATCACCAATTATGGTCTCTTGGACTCCTGGATATCTCCCAGCAATAGTACTAACAATTTACTGTTGTCCACCCAGAGGCAGCAATTGTGTTTTGCAGGGTTATCTGCAGTGCTGATCTCCGTCTGGCAGAGTTATCGGCAGGACTACCGTGCATTTGGCAAGGTTATCTGCAGGACAGTTTTCTGTCTGATAGGGCTATAGGCAGGATTGGTGTCTGTTTGGCAAGACCATCCCGCAGGACTGGTATGTGTTTGACAGGGTTATCTGCAGAACTTATGTTCATTTGTCCAGGTTATTTGCAAGAACGTTGCGTGTTTCTCAGGATTAGTTGCAGTACAGGTGTCAGTTTGGCAAGGTTATCTGCATGACAGGTGTTTGACTGGCAGGGCTGTCTGCATGACTTGTATCTCTTTAGCAGGGTTATCTGCAGTGCTGGTGACTGTCTGACAGTGTTATCTGCAGGACTGATGTCCGTTTGACAAGATTAGCTGCAGGACTGGTGTCTGGCAAGGTAATCTGCAGGACAGGTGTCTGATTGGCAGGATTATCTGCAATGCTGTTGTAGTGTTGGTGGTTAGCTGGCACTAATCTGTGATGTGGCTGCAAGAATAGTGTGGTGTTTAGGTATGTCCTAGTTACGACTTACAGATGCGCTCAACACTTCACTTATAACAATCCTGGCTCAGCACACACAACAGTTCACAATACTCTGTTTTGTTCCTTGCCACAAGTGTGGTCAGAGCCCAAAGCAAATGGCAAGGAGGCAATAATCCATCACTGATGTGGAACAATTCATTTGCATGCCTTGAAAGCTATAATGACCAAAACCTTTTAATGTGAAAATATAAAGAAGACGACGGGCCTGTCCTAAAGGCAGCATCTGCATGAAAAAGGACATCAATGTATAATATTAAAAAAAAAAAAAAAAGTAGACAGAGGCTAATGATACAGTGTCCAAGGAGGAAAGGAAACAGAGACATGCCTTTTCCTTCTGCAGACTTACAAAATGGTTGTTTTTTTCAGTGACTAGAAAGGAGAGATTAGGAACACTCCTTAAAAATACCATGTGAGAATTAGAATTACAGTGAGATTCAGTCCCACACAAATACAGCACTGTTTCTCCTAATCAAACAATAATCTATGAATGGAGAAGAACTAAATGGTGAAGTATTTGTGCTTGACTTGTGGACGTCTGCCATGCATGTCCAGTACCTTGCAACTGCAGATGAGGAAAGCCAGAGTTAAATGTGAGGCTGAAGTGGAGCCCAAGGGCTGTGGCTGGCTGACAGAGCACCCATGCCAGACAATAGAGCTCAGTGTTGAGCCACTGGCATTAGACAGAGTGGAAGTATGTCAAGTTCTAAGAGAAGAGTGCCCAACCCCGTTCTCATGTTTGGCACCTGTGCTCTAAAAGGTGCACCAGAACCAGGCATTTTAGTGTGGAGAGAGCTCTGCTTTCACTCAAACAGGCATGGTTTGTGCCCATATGCATAGTCCCATGTGGTAAGGTAATCAGTCATCTCTGTGTTTGTAAAGCCAGGTGGTCATCCACTCATGATGCCCTGCTGTGCAGCTTCCCTGTAGCTCACTTCCAGTCTCAGCCAATCTCCTCACATTCTGTCAGAAATCTCTCATTGCACCTCACCATAGCCTCGACCCACTAACCCCAACCTTCCCCTCCCATTGCCCCATCCCTCCACCAGACCCTGCTGAGTGTGTAACCCTCACCTGCTCTGGCACAGGCCAGGGGGGCTGGTCTGTCCATCAGTTTGAAAGACGACCATGGTGCATTGATATAAACTTTAATGGGTCTTGTCAGCACTCTCCAAGCAGCTCGACAGGTATGGAATGCAAGGCAGTCCCCATGACACAGGGGCTTATTGGAATTCCTCCAGCTCACCAAGCCAAGTGAGAGGACCCATACAGTTTCACAGATAAAGAATCACTTTTGCTAATACAGTACCAAATCTATCCTCTTGTCAAAAGCAATCTAAACCCATGGCACAAACCCAAAGCTCCAAGGGAACAGCTTACACAGATTTCAGAGAATGTATGCTATAAACATTCGAGAACATTACATAAATTATGCATATTTCATGGTATTGCGTTATTAGAAACATTCAAAGATCTGCCCTAACTGATTATTGTATATTATGTTTAATTCACAAAGTGACCTTGTATGAAATTATGTGACCTTGGTGTGCATTTCTACAGGGTAGAACATGGAGCTGGGACGCCGAGGTAAAAACGCACGTTTACAGTAACTGCTGGGTAAACACATGGATAACCTCATCAGTGACTGTATGACTGGTAACAATTAGCCTATTAGGTTGCTGTTTATCAAATAATTACTGGGAACCACAAGTTGGAGAGCAACATCTGTTAGTGCAAATTCACCAATTAGTCATAAGTTCAGAGTTGACTAACATCAGAGCTCATGCATCATTCATAAAGCATTTAACCTGAAAAGGCTTTCGATTAGTCACTGAAGAGCTGGGGTAGGAGGAAAAACAGGTCAGTGGTGGCACGGTTTATTGCCAGTCATCGCTCCTAATCTGAACTTTTTTTTGGAGAGGAAACAAAATCCTCATTATAGCAGAGACTCCACATCTTTATTGCTTTACCTTCCAGTAAACCTGAATATTTCTCACACTGGAGCCAACAGTAAAACGCTTCATATAATGACCAGTCACACAGGAGAAGGCAGAGGTGGAAACCATCCTCGCCTTCCTTCTCTATGAAGAACAGCACGAAGCATTAGGAGATAGCAAGGAGAAATCATCAGGAGTGGATCATCAGGATTCATCAGGAGGGAACAAAATGTGTAGGTTTGAGACTGTATGAGAATGATGGGTTAATTTAGCTAGCTAAATGGCTAGCTGAAGCAGCTGTGCTCCCATAAGAGTATTCAACACAGTCTAGAGCGTGTGTATACCCACACATATACACACTCCCTCTCTTGTTCTATCTGCCTCATCACGAATCAGTGGCCAGCATTCCAACTCTATTACACTGAAGCCTTTGTAATGGCCATGATAAAACACTTGCTTCCTGAAATTCTGATTACAGGCCTTACTCTCTGTTTATTTGATCTGTTATCGAGTTTGTGGATTTCAACCCTGAGTTTTGGATCCTGAGTTACTTGTTGCTCGGGTCATCAAATGAAATGTATCGCTGATTTTCACTTGTTCAGATACTGAGAAAACCCCTGCCAGGTTTCTGATGAACACATGCCACAAGAAACACCAGTGTTACTTATTAATCATGTGTGTCTGAATTTGGCATGCGATGCGTGTAGTATTTTGCATGGCGGCAAAACAGATGGGACTCAGCTAATGAGCCAAGATGAGTTGAACTGAGATGTTGTGCAGGTTAGTGCCCTGTTAATGTCACAACACTGATGTTATTTTGGAGGCATGTGGTTATATGTGAGAGAAGTGTGTTTGGTCCACCAAAATGTTTCATAGCAATATCTCAATAACTCTGGTGCTGTTTTATGATGACAGCTTCCGTTAGACTTCAAATGATTCCTAATTTCCTTTGATTACTTCATCTCTGTAGCTTGCTCTCTGTTAGTGACCCCATCTGCATAAAGTGTGAGCTTAACAGATTGCAGATGTGGAACAGGGACACTGTTTGACTGCAAAGAGAGAGAGAGAGAGAGAGAGAGAGAGAGAGAGAGAGAGAGAGAGAGGTCTATGTCTTTAACCATACTTAAAGATCTGACATTCTACACCAATCCCACCCCCAAGGCGAATGGTCACTGTAGGTGAAACATATCCACAGAGCAGCAGTGATGCTTTCTGGATCAGTGGTAGCTCTATTTTTAACAACACTCCCACCCTTTTCCTCTCGTCTGCTGTCTCCATTTTCTGTCTTCCACTTTCTGTCTTTCTTCACCTGCTCCTTGTTTCCTCTCTCCTGCAGACCCATATACATTTGTTGTTGCCACATTTGAGATGATGATATCTAAGCTGGGATCGAATCAAATAAAATGATTTATATTAAGCTGCAGACCAACTTTGTGCCCATCCTCTAGCCTTCACTTCTCTAGGTCTCTGTCCTGTAGGGCTAATACAATTCAAACTCAGGCAATTTCTTTACAAGCTTCAGCAGCCAGTCTTATTGTCCTTTTGCTTCTCTGTTCATCCAGTGAACTGGAAACAGCTGGGTTATTACAGCCTATATTCCAGGCCTATATATACAAGCTCATCTTAAAAGTAAAACTAACAAGATCGTCATCTTACCTGACTGAGAAAAGTGACAGCTTTCTATCCACCGTGCTCTGTTAACAATGCTCATCTTAGCCTGCTTCTAAAAACGCGTAAAACGTGAGCCCAAGAGTTTGAGCTAGGCTGATTTCATTTTTCTCTTCTTGTGGGCAGGATGCCATTAGATGTTCTTTAAGGTCTCTCAGGGCTAGAGCAGATGGCTGTAGCAGCTTTTCTTTTCAGCCAATTAAACACCATGAAGGCGTGCCCATGATATACTTCATGTCCCAAGCACTCAATTATATACATTTCCTTCAACAAGAAGGAACCCTTTTGCAGCTTTGTACAAAACCTAGCAATGCACAACAGAATATACATGGTTCTAAACAGTGTTTTATATTTTAACCAGAACAGTGATGACAAAAAGGCCTGCATTTTACTGAGTGTAATCCTTTGTGTGCCATGAATCACAGAGAACAGCTTGTTCAAGAGGGAACACACTTCCACAATTAACCTCCAATTTTTCAACTTGTCTCTTGTTACTCCTCTGCAGTGGGAGCTTCCTCGTACACTGTTCAGCGAAGATGAGATGAGTGACGAGAGGTTGTAAGATTGTATTTAAGATTGTAGATTGAGGTTGAAACATTGTATAAAAATAAATTAAGAGAGCAGGATGATTGATTTGTATACTAAAATACCTCGGCTAAATGGCTAATGCTTAAAAAGATATGAAAAATTCAATAGGCTACAAAACAGGCAATACACACCGATCAGCCATAACATTAAAACCACCTGCTTAATATTGTGTAGATCCCCCTTGTGCAACCAAAACAGCTCTGACCCGTCGAGGCATCAACTTCACAAGACCTCTGAAGGTGTGCTGTGGTATCTGGCACCAAGATTTTAGCAGCAGATCCTTTAAGTCCTGTAAGTTGCTACAGTAGGTGGGGCCTCCATGGACTGTACTAGTTTGTCCAGCATATCCCACAGATGCTCGATTGGATCGAGATCTGGGGAATTTGGAGGCCAATCAACACCTTGAACTCTTTGTCATGTTCCTCAAACCATTCCTGAACAATGTTTGCAGTGTGGCAGGTCGCATTATCCTGCTGAAAGAGGCCACTGCCATTAGGGAATAACGTTGCCATGAAGGGGTGTACATGGCCTGCAACAATGTTTAGGAAGGCCTGATCTATTCAAATATCTAATAGAAACTTAGATCTCTTATTGCATGAACAATTTGCTCAATATGCTAAGCTAGTTAATTAAAAAGCAAAATTGGCAGACTCGAACATGATTCTGAAATTTTATTAATAAAAATGGGTAAATCCGTACTTTAAAGCCATAACAAACTTTACATAGTGTACAAAACTGGTTATGTTCTTGAAGGCATTTATTTGTATGTTACTGTAAGAGGTTTCTTGTGTTGAGTTTTATCTATGAATCGGTGAGGATTTCCACCCGCTTCATTTAGTTGGTCACTATATTCAGAGAGTGTAACTTTATAGTGTGGTGCAATGCTTTCTAGGGAAATGAGACTACAGTGACTCTGGTGCCACGCTACAAAACCTGGCAGACTTTTTATTCACAACAATGTGCTCAGAATGGAAAACAATTATTGTTGAAGGCTTTAACATGCCCTATAATCAAGTTCATATTATGTGTCAGACTGAAGGACCATCTATACTCCTTTACTGCACTACAATCCCTGGCCCTATTTTGCGCAGCTCTACAGTATGTTCTTACCTCGTTTCCTAGCAAAGCAGAAACACATGCTTCAGACGCATCGCAGATGGCAGTGAGGTCGTGACCCCCCTCAAGGGCAAGCACCAGGCGGCCGCCGGCCAGGCCCATCAGCTGCTTGGTCAGGTAGCCAAAACCTGCAGAGAATGATGAGAAAGGAAGTGTGAGTGGTGTTTAGAGCTCACCCAAGAGCTTTGCCACTTGGCCCTCCATCAAAGGAGCCAGGGACGAGGCAAAAATGGAAAGAACGAGAAGGAGGAAAAGAAAGGTATTACATCATATTTTTTGCTTTTGTAAAGAAGGCACCCAGGATTTAGTGGGTCTAAACATATAATAAAAGGCAGGTTTCATTTTAATAAATGTGGCTCAGGATTTCGGCTCCAGGCTGCTTTTGATCTTTGTTTGATTATATGCATCCTGTTCTAACCAATTCGGGGGGGGGGTATAAAAATGGAGGAGATGTACTGTTTTGCAATAGGCCTGGACAACACGGTACAATGAATTAGGACCAGTATGTACATACACAATGAGAAAAAAGATTTAATTCGCCGATAGAGCACTAGACACAAAATTCATTACATTTATTTATTAGAGGCCACTGTGTGGACAAAATGTGTGTGTAGTTCAGAGCCACTAAATGTGCGTCTGTATGCACAATCCTCTGTTGAGATCCAGATCAAAGAACGTATGGTTAAGTATATTGGTGTGTGCATACATTAATATGCATGTTTATGTATTCACCAGATATCTAGATAAACATGAGTGTGTACAGTTCCTGAGAGGCCCAGATAAGTGTGTGTGTGTACGGCCCTATAGAGGTCCAGATAAGCATGTGTGTTTGTGTGTGGAGGAAAATGGGTCTTGTCACAGGCTGTTGGGCTGATATGAGACCATTATGCATCACAATCAGATTGAAAGTGGACTTTATCAGTAATGTTGGTGCAAATGCAGGCTAAAATCTGAACAAAGGTTCCACTCAACAACAAACCAGTGTTTATTCTTTACTACACATGCATTAAACCATTTGCATTAGGACTGACATGAGGTCATTTTTGGAGTTAGATGTAATCTACAAAAAAGGGTTGAACATACTGTATAAGGATGGATTTGTAATAAGATAAAAGTTACTCCTTGGGACCTTACATGTTTGTTTGTGTGCCATCATGAAATGTACAAAAACTAAAATAAATCTTTGCATTCTGCCAAGCAGTGTGTGATTTTTCTCTTCTCTCGAAAGGCCACACAGACAGGCCACAAAAAAGAAAAGAAGTGATACAAACATGGACAGAAAGGAGAAAAGGTAATAGAGGGACAGAGGGAGGGAGAGAGAGAGAGAGAGAGAGAGAGAGAGAGAGAGAGAGAGATTGAGACCCCTATATTAATGACTCATTGTTTTGTTATGTTGCGTGAAAGCCTGGTGTGTGAGAGGAGAGCAAAGGTTGTGTGCTGGTGTGTGCTGCAGTGCAAATGTGTCAGAGCGACGTGTACTTGGCTACTCACACTTGGCTGTGAGTTTGTATCCCCCCAGTGGTGGCGGGTGGCCCTCCACAGCATCGAACCCCGATGAAACCAGAACCACATCAGGTGCAAACTCATTAGCAATAGGCATCACTATCGTTCTACAAAGAACATAAAGACATACATGATCATTCCACAATCCATCACAGTTCTTTATAAAACATCAATGCCAAACATATAGTTAGAGACAGAAAACCTTTACGCAAAAGTCTGAACACTAACTCAGAAATAATTAACAAAAGACCAAATGTCTACTGCAAGACTTAACAAGGCATCAATATGTAAAGTAACACTTCTAAAACTAGTAGTAGAATCAGGGGTAAGATGTAATGATTACAGCAAAAATGTAGCAGTGTACCATGGTATTTTGGAAAAAAAAAGGCAACATATTCAACCACCCTGCAGTACAAGAGAGAAGTTCTCTCCAATCCATGAATCATGATGTACACAAACAAATGCATTTAAGCCACCTTTTTGACTCAGATGAAAAATTACTGGAGTGAATTACAAATTAAGGCATCACACAAAGACCTTTCAATTTATTATTTGAACTACAATATAACTGCAATAATACAAAACAAGTTTACAAAAAAAACTGAATGGCCTAGCAAGAGGTGCAAAATAAAAACAGCTGTTTTTTATTATCCTATTAAAAGCTCCATAAAAATCACTCAAATCTCAAATCATTTCTCAAAGCAAACCAGATCTTCATTTTGTTGCATGGATTTGGGAGAGCTTCTCTCTTGTACTGCAAGCTGGTTGAACATGATTCCTGTTTTATTCTTCATAGATCTGTACCAGTTATTGCACAAATACAAACATATAAGTTAACCATGTAGTTAGTATCAACCGTGGACCCGTAGACACTTCAGCCCATTGACTAATTTCTACCAACACCTAATTTCTACCATTCACTTTAGTTTCCAGCAAATCTCTAGTTGGCTTCCATAGTTTTGGCCTGTAGCATGCACACAGGGGGGGACCAACTTACATTGATTTCAAGTTACATGCTCAGCGTCAGTGTGTGATTTATAGAAGGACTGTGGGTTTAATGGCCCATTTTGTGGTGAGGCTGTGATTTCTAGCCCAGAGCCACTGCAATGCACACAGCTCCTCGGCTCGACTCACCCAGCGTGCAGTTCTGACCCAATGACAGCGTGACTGAGCACGGCATATGGCATTAAAACTCTCCCATCAGTCCTGTCTCGCTGTAGAACTTTAATAAAAGTTAACAAATATATGCTCCCCTGTCTGAGTCTCATGCCATAAAGCATAGTGAATGTTATCATTGGGTAAGGAATATCAGAGCACATGCCAGCATGAGGCATGTGTATCGCCTGGGCAGGAGGATATTATGACTGAGCTTATGACTATAACCTCTGGCTGGCCGGTTCCAGTGTCCCTGAAGCACAGCCAGCTGTGAGGCTATATTAAGCGCCATTACGATGCTGCATTTCACTGGCCGACCTGCAGCTGGAGAGGAACTGGATCTGCCTGGGGTTTGGTGGGGTTGCAGTCAGAGCTCTCTCTGAGGATCTGGTTGGAGCACAGCTCGCCGCTGCAGTGTAGGTGTAGGCAGATTATAGGCTGGCTTTGTGTTGCTTTTCTTTAGATGTGGGTAGGTCTTGCACAGCTGAAACCTGTCCGCAAGTACCGCAGCTGAAGTAAGTCTGTAAATACCCGTCTTGGTCTTCAGTGTATTCTTAAAACACTACGTATCCTACAATAATCTATCTACCTCATTCTGATTTGGCTAAATGCTGACGTCAAATCTTGGCTTTATTTTTGTATTGGGGAACACAATCCGGTTCCATAACTGTCAAAGATGTTTAAGTACATGTAACACAGTTCTTGTTAGTGTAGCTTGGGGTCGTGTCACATAAGTAGTTTATTTGATTTGGTTCAAGTAGCTTGGCTGCTGTAGCTATAGCCATGTCTCAGATGTAAATGTGAGTGTTATGCATTAGCAGAAATGGCTAACACTACACACAGTTTGGAGCCGCTGTTGGGAGCTGTACTTTGCTGACCCCTGGAACACGGTACTCGGATGCATGGGCTTGGTGCGAGAGATCTGGCTCTTGAAATGGCCTCATGCTTTAGATCCCCTTCTGCACTTAGTAGTTTGTAATTGTAGCACACAGCCCAATATCATTCACATCTCCAACCTGAATTTAGTGATCCTGGAGTTAGGGACGTTTCTACTGTGGCTCTACCAGGTTGTACCATTTTGTGTGTTGATGGCACTAAGATGGACTGATGAAAACAAGAAAAGAGGGTGTACCTGTGGGTGTACCAATGAATATGGTGAGTATGGTGGTTTTCAGAAGTGTTGGTCAGAGCATCACAGTCCTCCAAGCTGAAAATACTTAATATTTTCCCAGTCAACAGTGACTCTGGTCATTGCATGCTTTGGCTTGTTTTGTGGCTTCACATAAAAAATTCAGTCTCACAACAGCCGCTTGGAAAAAGCGTTGACTGGCCACTGATGGTCTTAGGTCAATATTTTAGACAGCTCTAGAAACAAGGAAAATGTATTCATTAGCAGGAAAGAAGTCTCCCTTTGCAGCCTCAGGCAGACTTTCTGTCACAGGTGACACTTGCTGACGCTACACTTCTCTTATGCAGCCGCAGCAAAGCCTTGCTGTGTTTCTCCTGTGTCTGGAGCACGATGAACAAAAGCTTTGATGCTTTGCATGCAGGCCACAGGCATGCCGATGGCTGCCACAAACCTGGATTCGAGACTTGGAGCGACAGCAGTGGGGTGGGTACCGAGCCCGCTGCCTCACTTTGATGTTCTCAGTGAGACGTGCTAGCGCCATGCACCCATCAAAAGTGTTCACATCATCACATTCCCTCGATGGACCCCCCACCAAAACTTGCAGTGCTCTACCGTAAGCCACAGCCACGATCTCATGGTGACGAGTGTGGAAATTCTGCATTAATGCGCATGTATGAATCATGCACTCTCTGATCTGGGAAGAAGAAAAGAGCTCCACTAATTATATTGGGAATACTGAGATTTATGACCCATAGAGCGGGAGTCTTGGGTCTTTGCTAACTGTCAGCGGACTTCAGCTTGTCACTTCACTCCTGATTCTAAGCAAAATGAAATGAACAGAAAGGGTGGCACTTAGTCATCACAAAGGATGACTTATTGTCTGGATCACACAGATATGTAATGACTATAAATCAAAGCAGGCTGTGACCCTCACAGAACCAATGTGCCTCTCACACTTCACAGATCCCAAACACCTTTTTAACCCTCTTCTCCATGCTTCACCCTTGTCTTTCAGACCTGTGTGTGTGATTTTCCACAGGTGTAAGAAAGCAGGCTTGGGTTTGACATCCTTGAAAGCATCCTGTCAGGACCCTCAGTGGAATACACTCCGAGAACACTTCTTACTAAACTACCAAGCTTCCTATAGTCTGTCTAACCTTATGTGTGATCAAAATGCAAAGATATACACACAGCAGAAGTGGTATCTACATAGATCCACCAGGCTTTTCTGCTAAGCTCACCTCTTGAAGAGTAGGCTCATAAAGAGAAAGCATGACATGTAAAGTCAAAGAGAGCAGCATTAATAATCACTAAGTGTTCACCCAGACCCCCTCATCAGTCTGGAACATACTCCTTCATCCTTCCTACCGCACAGTCAGAGTCCTCGCTAAATCTTAAAAGGCCCATAAATGTTCCCCACCAGAAACTAGTGGGTGGAGTGCTGCTTTAAATATGTTTAAATACATAATGCAGCATTAGAAAATACTGTTTAAGGATAGAAATAGGATCTTGGAAAGTTGCTATATTGTATTTTTCTTGATTAGTGTTATTGTACCTTATGATTTACTGCTGAAAGGCTTGAGAGCATATATTTCGATAACTGAAGTGTGAACCAAGAAATAAAAAAAGGACAATTCTCCTTGGACTTTTTCCAGCTCATTTCTGAGCCAGGATTAATGGCAACTGTCAGTATCCCACTGTGTTTAGTGGTTATTGCAGACCAGTACCCTGACAGCAGTGCTAAAAGAACAGACTGTGCCGCTCTCAGTGGCTTTCCCAGGGCCAATGGAACATGCATTTACAGCATATCAGTAAACCTCAAAGCCCTTTACTCTAAAGATGACAGTACCCCATCTTGGTCATAAAACAATTGCCACCAATTTACTTTCCCAACAGTTATCCTGAAATTCATGTGAAATTTTTCTCTGTTTCCCCAAATCCTTAGGGTAAAGTGACTCCCCCTTTGACTCTTTTACCAAAAAAAGATATTTTTGGGAAAAGACTATTCACCTAGCCTGATAATACTGGCGTTTCCTGATTTTAAGTCTAGACCAATCAGTGTGTTCTAGTGAACTATGGTGAAAGCTTGGTTGATGAGAACAACTATATTCACTAATGAGGAAAAATCAAAGTGGAAACCCACATAGTGGGCTAAAGGTCTATATGTACAAATGATTGGCTACTGGAAGGATGCCAGAGCCAAACCCATCTAGGAAACCTTTTGAAAATTCTGATGGTTGGGACAAAATTCTAGGCATGGATGGTTGTGATGGTTGGGACCAGTTCTAATGCTAGACATGTATCATCGATCAACTTCTTGTAAAAACTGCCTAGAGCCCAAATAGCCATTGGAGAGTAAAATAGATCTTTTTTTTTTTTTTACCTTCTTTCTTTTATGGATAGTGGCAGTTCATTTGAAAGACTCAGAGTAGTGTAGCATGTAGAGCTGGAACATAGCTTGGCAGGAGCAACTTGTTGGAAGACAATAGAAGGTTTTATATCTACAGGATATTAAGATGCTCCCCCAATTAGAGATCAGGCCAATTTCTAATTGATCCAAACAGATGCTCTTTCAAATGCACACATTTTGGAATTCTTCTTCACATGTCATTGACGAGAAACATGCCAAGGTCCTTCTCATTAAGCTCTCATCCGCTCCACCAAAAATAAATGTTCTAATCCGCCTACGATGATCATCACTAAAAGCCTTGCAGAGGAAAATGCTTGCAATGGAAGACCCAAACAGCAGCTGATCCACTGCAGAAGACATCAGGATCATGAGAGATGGTTGGCGAAGATTTATGAGCGCTAATTAGCAAAGGCCTCTACAGATTCTCCTGCAATGCACTGAGACAAATTGCGAGTAGTGGAAGTGGGACAGGGGACCACATGTTGTCAAAAAATGATTCATCCTTACAATTCGGTCTAATTCACAAAAAGAGGGAGGCCAGTAGTGGTTAGAGGAAACAATGGGGCCCACTTGTAAAACCACCAGGACCAACGAAGGGTTAATGCTATCCAGGGCTATCTGTCAGGCTCAAAGGCTTTTCCAATCTCTCCCCCTATACGAAAAAAAGTCAAGAAAGACCTAAAAGGAAAAGAAGGGGGAAAACACTTCAAAGCCTTGTCATCTGGCATTGCGGAGAGCTGGTTTGAATTAACTTCAATTCTCCTCTCCTTTTCCAAGTTCATGGCGAGAATGCTCATGGCTTCTGGTTTTCATTAGAGCCAATTTTCTTATCTTTTTTCTCCCTCTTTCTTCATCTCAAGCTTGATCCCCCGTAAATGCAACGTGGCACTGAGTGCAGCTAAATAAGAAGGTGCTGCCCGCAAGGCACGCATTGTCTCACATGGCCCACAAAACGCAGCTGAGAGGGAAATAAGGAAAATGCAGAGAAAGGGAGACAGTGGGAGGGAAACCGAAAGAGAGAAAGATGTTGGTTGTTTACACCAGAGCAGCCTTTATTTATCTGTTCCTCTCATCTGTTTGGTGGGATACAGATTTTTCCATTCAGACTTTATCATTACTGCAATAACGCATTATTTACCAAGCAGAGAGAGAGAGAGAGATGAATTAAAAACTGATGGTAGTTGATGGAAAGAGAGAGAATGGAAGGACAGTGCAAGAGAGCAGGAAGACAGAGACAAAAAGAAAAGATATATGGACTGTTGGGCTCTCCTTCTCCAGTCTTAAGGGAGAGATAAATCAGTGTTCAGAGAAGGGTGCAGTGCTGTGTGAATGATGTGAGCAGCATAGTAGTCAGAAAAAGAGTGAGAGAAAGTGGGAGCGAAGAGGAGAGAGCAAGCAAGGAAGAGCTTGGCAATGGGATGGTTCCGTCAACGGGTTGGAACTCAAAAATTGCCAAACATGGATTTAATGCATCAGATAATTGCCAAGTCCTTCATGTGGTGGATTGAGTGCATTAGCAAAACGGAGAACATCAAACTAAGCAGTGTATAAAAATTAGAGTTTCTATTAACAGACTCCTGTCCTGGACAGAGAGGGCAGTTTTGTGCTGTTAACTGTGAATCCTTTTTCATTAATTCATTTTCAGTAACTGCTATCCTGGTCAGGGTCGCAGAGCTTATACTGGGATCACTGGACATAAGACGGGAATACACCCTGGATGGGAAATTGGTTTATGGTAGTTGCACATATTTATTTGCGATTTCTGACTGAAGATAACCCTTATTTCTGGGCTGGAGGAGATTTGAGAAGCTCTGGGTAATAAATTAGGCAAATCTTCAGTAAGTTTGCTCAGCTTGGCTAGACAAACCTACAAAATTTACTTTCAAGTTCAAATGCACCACTGCACAAAAAAGTTTGATCACAGAAGTGCTTAAAGTCCAACCTCTTTAGTGCTTAAAGTCCAACCTGAAAGTTATTACACAACATGGACATAAGCGTACTGCTTGATACTTTAGACATTTCGCATAGTTTTGTAAAAGGTTTAAGACTTGCACCATTTTTCCCCTACTAGCATCAACTAGTGTCCTCTGATTATTTCTGTTTCATGGGTGCAAGGCCAGTCATAGCCTATAACCAGCAATTACATTTACAAGTTATATTTATTTACATTTAGCTAAGATTGATTTACAAAATGTTTTAAAACTATCATTTCAAACCAGAAGTATACTGATTAAGAATAGCAGGGGATTGTTAGAGAGTGAGAAAAGGGAGGAAGAGTGCACATAAGCACTTTTACTTCTCCAACAGGGTACAGTCCAATTCAACAACCCCTGAACTTTCCAATACTAAAATGATGACATTGACACCTTTGGTTAAAGAAATACAGTGAAGGTGTTGTGGGGGAAAACAGAATTCAAAGAATATCAATTTACCAGTTTCCTCCAAATATAACATTCTCATCATTACATATTAAAATTCAGAAAACACATGTACACTATATGGCCAAAAAGTTAGTTGACACCTGACCATCACACCCATACGTGGTTCTTCCCCAAACTGTTGCAAAGTTGGAAGCACACAATTGTACAGGATGTCTATGTATGCTGTAACATTACAGTTTCCCTTCACTGGAACTAAGGGACCCAAAACCTGTTCCAGCATGACAAACCAAGGGCCATGAAGACATGCAAAGTCTGCTAAGTTTGGAGTGGAAGAACTCGAGTGTCTTGCACAGAGCCCTGACCTCAACCCCACTGAACACCTTTGGGATGAACTGGAACGCCGACTGCGCCCCAGGCCTCCTCACTAAACATCAGTGCTTGACCTCACTAATGCTCTTGTGGCTGAATGAGCACAAATCCCCACAGCCACGCTCCAAAATCTGAATTCGATCTGGAATGGGATGTTCAACAAGCACATATGGGTGTGATGGTCAGATTTCCATAAACTTTTCTTCAAAACACTGCATAACTGTTTACTTTTCAACAAAGCTATTTATGTTTTTCCTTGTACAATTATACTGTCCAGTGAGGTGATCGAGAGCAGAGGAGCAGATAAGAGAAATGAAGCAGGACGAGACAAAGAGGAGAGCAGGCCAGGCTACAGTGCTGTGGGTACCATGATCAGTATGAATGGGCTGACTGTATGGGGCTGTGCGCCAGGTTCAGAGTGGTGGCTGGCAGGAAGCGAATTGTGAAGTGAACTCGGACTGAATCATCCAGCGGCTCAGCAAAATGGGTTTCTGAGAGTTGTACAACACAGTACCACACACTGCTGCTCCAGCAGACTGGGGCTCCTGTGACTAACCCTGACTCACACTTCCAACACGTTATACCTCATATTCCTCAGCCAACGACATTCAGTGTTCCCTTAGGATTACAGAGTAATGCTGCTAGCTGTACAGAGTCCAAATATCATACATCAGCTGTTTACTTCAGCTCTTCACTGTAGAGGTCTGCATTAATGCCAGACTCCAGTGGGACATGTGGAACCCTATGCAATAGGATGAAAGGTTGCAAGAGGAAGCCGGTGGTCAAGTAGCCAGTGCAGGGGGGAATTGGGGAAAAAACTATTGTGAAAGAACAACAATAACAATATTTTTTCCATCTTTTGATCAAGATGGTTACTTTTCAACGTTAGATGATTGTTTCAACACTGAGAGCCTTAAAGAATGACATATCATACTTTTCATCCATTTATAGTTATACTTACTATAGAGGAACATCTGCAAACCAAGTTAGTTCCTGTCATCATTTATAACTTTTATCTCTCTTGAAATTAATGACAATAAAGCAGCTTGTCATGTTATTGAGAAACTACAAATTACCTTGATCATAAAGACTCTCCCGTGTTGTAAAACTTAAAAGTTACAGCTTTACCTCTGACTGTTAAAGTGCTGACACTGCAGACTCCTTCCAAAAATTCTAAATAAACCGCTTATTCACCATATCAACAATTACGATAATGCAGACGGCACCACTGTAATTCAGAATGGAGAATATGGTACGATAATACGGTATACACATTTTTAACTAAAAGGATTGTTTGGAATACAAAACAATTACTGTATGTGCGCAAGGCTTATCTATTTGTGTCATGGCAAATCTGGAGTCATTGAGACGTCCACATATGCAGAAAATAAATCGCTTAAAGGCTAATAAAAGAACATTAAAAGTAACAAAAGGCAGATCCGACATTTGTAACACTAACGGAATGCATTTCTGTTGGACTTTTGCTGTGTAAGCGAAAGTGAGATAAATGCAAGCAGGACATGGTATAAACAGACTGAATATAAGGTGTGCGCAGGACCACTCAGTGTAAGAAGTGTGTTGTGGGAAGCTACCCGTCTGGCCTCAGTAAAGAAAGCACCGGGTGATGCAGTGTGTGAAGCAGCTGGCATCACTTAGACCCTGCGTGCGGAGCTTAGGTCGGACCGAAACTGTGCTGTTTATCAGTGATGCACTGCAGGGAGATTTACAGTGCCCGAGAGACTGGAAGACAGGACCAAAGGCTGATTGGAGCGCTGAGAGGGAGGTGAAGAAAGGGATGAGCACGGATCAACCAGGTTCATCGCAGACGTGCTGTGGGCTGTTTGTCACGCCACTTGTCTACCTGCAGGATCAGAGTGAACGTGTTCGCTGTGGATTGACCTCCTCAAAGCAGAGGTCTGAAATAGGCCGTGCGCTGGCGTTCTGGGGGGAGATGGTTATTAATAGTCCCAGACACCGGAGCTAATGGGGCTCAGACCTACTGGCACATCCTCAAAGACTCGCATCAGCCCCCGTACACAGATAAAAGAGACTGGCCAAAAGAGGGGGCGGTGCTTAAACAAATTGTTACAAGACATTGTTTTGGAAGCTTTCTTCTCCAACTTTCTTTTATTCGCTCTTAGATGCTGAAAATCTATGTGAAAGTTGTAGGCGATGCACACATTTTCAGTCAGGAGTCAGTGCAGCAGTTCTGTTAAGTTTGCCAGTATTTACATGTAGTAGTGCAACAAATTATCCAATTTACCTTCCTTAAAATTCAGGCATACAGTAAGTTGCTCACGACTTGAAAGTCTTAACAGGGTTATGGACACTGCTGCTTTCAATATTCTCTGGGCGTCAGAGTAGCAGGCATGAGACAGCTTAGGGACCTTAAGTTTACGCAGAGTACAAGAAGAAACAAACTGTACCTTAAACAGGTTTAAAGTCTACTTGCATCTTCCGGTAGTGCACTAGCTGCAGGGGCCAGAGCTTGCCGTCTATCAGCAGGACACTCTCTAAACCTGTACCATGCATGGCTTAAGTAAACACTCAGAGTGCAAGGCTGGCAGTGACACGAGAACTCGAAGGAGGAATAACAAGGAAGATATTGAAAACGTCATACCTAGTTAGCCACAGAGAAACGGCTTGTTATCAAGTTTATTATAGTTTATAGAAAATGTCACTGAAAATAAAATAATGTACCAAAATACCTGGAAATCACCGAAATAAAATAAAAGGAAGATGTAAATAATGTTTTTTTTTGTTTGTTTTTTTTAGCTTGGTGTTGAAAATGGCTCCATAACTTTCAATTCGCTCCTAGTAAAATTGAAACTAAAAAAGTAAAGAAAAATCTCAAAAAATAAATGTAGCTACCAAAACAGCATTATAAACAAAAAAGAAAACGAATTTTAAAATATAAACTGAAAATACAGTCAGAGCTAGAATAACACTGGTGGTTACCTGAAGGCAGCCAGATAGTCCACGTCTCCCATGGGAGGCTCCAGACCGCCTGTGAAGGCGATGTTCACGTTGAAGCCCACACCAGGCCCCGAGCCCACCTGGTACACAAACACAGACATACACAGCCTTAGACAGCAAGAATTTGCTTAAAAAAAGGAAAAAAAGAAAAAGACAACACACACACACACACACACACACACACACACACACACACACACACACACACACACACACACACACACACACACACACACACACACACACACACACACACACACACACACACACACACACACACACACACACAACACACACACACACACACACATACAAAAAAATGAAACAACCAAGGAGGAACATTTTAGCATTTTGGAACCTCACTGCAAAAAATGACAAGAGGAAATACCTGGAATACAGTCAAATTTATCTAGTATTTCTGATTATACTATTACAATAAACCAAACAGAGGATTATTAAACCTATTTCATTATCTTGCTCATTTTAAGCATTTATTTCTAGAAAGAATCAACATTATCTGCCAACAGAATAAGAAAATTACAATCTTGAAATGAGTAATAATGTCCAGAAATAGGTTTAATGACCTTATATTTGGTTTATTGCATTCTTATAATAAGAAAAACTAGATAAATCTGACTATATTTAAGATATTTTCACTTAATGATCTTTCTTTTGTAGTGCAGACTTAAAAAATAAAAAATAAAATATTTAGTTGTGGAGTTTTGGTTAGAACAGTGGCACTTCTCTGATCCAGAAGGAATCGATTAGAATGCAAATATATTGATTAATCACAAAATTGCAAGTGCAGGAACTTTTTCAGGAATTCAGAAACTTTAGCTATGCGATCACTGAAGGAACCAGGGCCGATTATAGCTTCTAGGCCTTAGATTCAGACCTGTTTTCTGTTTCTGCTTCAGATTAGATACTTTTCTGTGGCTCCAAAACTTTTTAGGTGGAGCATGTCAGATATAATCTGGTGTCCTGTTTAATGTTATGCTCCTGGATCCAGCCTGACTCTAATCAGGATAAAGTTGTTCCTGAAGATGAATGAATGAATATAGGTTGCATGCTCCATCTGAGGCTCCATGCAAGATCTCACCTCGTGGAGTTTCAATGATCATGAGAACGGTGAGGAATCAGCCCAGAACTACACGGGAGGATCTTGTTAATGATGAAGCTGGGACCATAGTCACCAAGAAAACAATTGGTAACACACTACACCGTGAAGGACTGAAATGCTGCAGCGCCCGCAAGGTCCCCCTGCTCAAGAAAACACACATGTACAGGCCCGTCTGAAGTTTGCCTGAATGATTCAGAGGAGAACTGGGTGAAAGTGTTGTGGTCAGATGAGACCAAAATCGAGCTCTTTGGCATCAACTCAACTCGCCGTGTTTGGAGGAGGAGGAATGCTGCCTATGACCCCAAGAACACCATCCCCACTGTCAAACATGGAGGTGGGAACATTATGCTTTGGGGGTGTTTTTCTGCTAAGGGGACAGGACAACTGCACCGCATCAAAGGAACGATGGATGGGGCCATGTACTGTCAAATCTTTGGTGAGAACCTCCTTCCCTCAGCCAGGGCATTGAAAATGGGTCGTTCCAGCATGGCAATGACCCAAAACACACAGCCAAGGCAACAAAGGAGTGGCTCAAGAAGAAGCACATTAAGGTCCTGGAGTGGCCTAGCCAGTCTCCAGACCTTAATCCCATAGAAAATCTGTGGAGGGAGCTGAAGGTTCGAGTTGCCAAATGTCAGCCTCGAGACTTTAATGACTTGGAGAGGATCTGCAAAGAGGAGTGGGACAAAATCCCTCCTGAGATGTGTGCAAACCTGGTGGCCAACTACAAGAAACGTCTGACCTCTGTGATTGCCAACAAGGGTTTTGCCACCAAGTACTAAGTCGAAGGGGTCAAATACTTATTTCCCTCGTTAAAATGCAAATCAATTTATAACTTTTTTGAAATGCGTTTTTCTGGATTTTTTTGTTCTTATTCTGTCTCTCACTGTTAAAATACACCTACCATTAAAATTATAGACTGATCATTTCTTTGTCAGTGGGCAAACGTACAAAATCAGCAGGGGATCAAATACTTTTTTCCCTCACTGTAGTTATTAATACAAGATGCAAATAAAAATGTGTGTTGTGTACATGTTTCTAGTGGCATGCTGGTCATGGCAAAGGCATGACATCTTGCTCGTTTAAAAAGCAACATTAACATTTACACAACAAAGCAAAAAAAATAGACAACGATGTCCCAATGTTAATATCAAACTCCTCCATGTTTGCTGTAATGCTAGAACAACATACTGTTGAACAGTTAGCACCACTGCTGTTATTTTAGGTACTGCTTTAGGCTCTAGGGGGATCTAGGACTAGTGTTTGTGTATGTATGTATATGTGTGTGTGTGTGTGTGCGTGCGTGTGTGCGTGCGTGCATGGAGGAAAATGAAATGGAGAGAAGTGTTATTCTTCTTTTCTCGGTCTGTGAGACATGATGAGTCGGTGTCTCAGCTGCGTCTGTGGTTCTGACCTCATCAGGAGCGCCGCTGCCAGGAAAGAAGTTCCCGTCGTCATAGCGATGCAGAGACAGATACAGCACATTGGGGTCACTGTAGAAAGCCTGCTGGGTGCCGTTTCCATGGTGAACGTCCTAAAAGAAGAGAGTGGTGTTATTTTTTAGTGCTTACTGGTGTAAATACAAATACACACTCAGTAAAGCAAAACAAAAAACAAAAAAACAACAAAAAGAAAACCCTCGGTGCATCACGTGGCTAATCGCATGAACATGAAAAATATTACAGTCATTTATATAATGTCAAAATCAGACACTATGCTGGAAAAGACATTATGTGACACATTTTCATAACATTAAAATGCATAAACAGTCTATTCTGAGCTCACTGTAATAATGTTTAATAGCTTTGTGTCTCATCCTGTGTCTTTTGATCTGAGGCGCTGTGTGTCATGGCGTGTGCTGCTCCAGCAGAAGTACTGCGTGACAGACAGGAGGAAATGAACGGCATTTCAAAGACATCCCGAGACCGTAATGATCTCAGGCGAGTCTGGCCAGCAGGATTACTGCACACCGCGGCCCATATCATGGCACTACAGGCCTGAGAGGGACGCTCACTGTCCTACATACATATATTAACCTGTCAGCGTCGATATGGAACGGTTTATGAAAATAGTTTCAGGTGGTGATAGACAGACCACGGCTTTACAGAGTGTAGCGTGCAAAGAACTGATTTCATCTTCTTTTAAAAACTGATATCTTAATTTGGTGAATGTGGTTTGTTCCTGTTACCTCCCTGAAGTTGATTAGTTTCAAATAACAGCCTGTGCTTTATGTTTTATTCCTCTTTTACCACAGTTATTTACCAACCATTACAATTTTTACTTAAGCCTAGCTCACACTGCACCGTCAGACACTGACCAACACCAACAGACACGTTTGTTGGGTTTTGTCAGGTCGGTGTGCTAACCCTGTCAGCGTCTGTTGCCGTTGATCGGTGTTTGTTTCCGCTGACTGAACACGTTCAATCTGTGATCGTCGGTCGTTGAATGTCTGAGCAGTGAGGTATGATTTTTCAAACAGACTCTGACGACATCTGACCTGGGAATGAACAGTTGGCATGCCGATGAGGCAAGCGTCCCTGAGAACTCCATCGAAATGAAAGCTCGTGCGCTAGGTGTTAGGCGCGTTAAAACGTTGCTGTGGGTAAAATGGCAGATTTCTGGACGAATCAGAAAGAAGACGATAAATTATGTATCGATGTGTTTTATTTTGGTAAAGATCATCTACTTTTGTGTTTTGGTTTTAATCGGGATCACCTGCTAACCGTAGGCCATTTTCAGTATTCTGTTTCATGAACTAAGAAGCGAAATCATAACAAATGTTCATAACTTAAAAATATCGGCCATGATGTATGACCTAATAATGGTTTTAGCTGAACACATAGCCTACCTTAAGATGTCTTTCTCGGGGTTGTTGAAACTGCTTGGGGGCAGACCGAGCTAAATTTTGAAAGCTCCGCACGTCCTCTTGTCTGCAGTTCTCTGCATAAATGTAAGTAAGCGCCCTGTGTCTCACATCGCGACAGCCGAGGCTTCACCCACAACCTCTTTCATTTCACTCTTCGTCTTTTCAGGTGAAGAACGACACGTAAAGACACCGGTAATAGTTAAATTTGGATTGTGGTAAAAGGATCATCCATTTTTGAACCAGTCTGACTGTCCGTAAAAAAAAGTTTGTTGGTGTCTCTTGGGGCCGTGTCAACATGACAGATGTGTTTCCCAACATTCTAAATCCAACAGCCAACTCATAAAAGCTGTTGAATGTCGGTGTTGGTCGGCATCTGTCAGTGCAGTGTGAACCAGGCTTTACAGAACAACGTCGAATTTTTTGACACAAGTTAGCTCGTGTCATCACTTACATTATAGCAGCTTTAAACGTTATCTCACCAGTCTCTCTTTTTTTCTCTCTCTTGACGTTAATAAGACAAAACATGCAGCTTGTCATATTCATATTAACAAGAAACTGGAACTCCCCAGGTCTTCTACCTGACTGTTACAAAGTGCTGAGACAGCTTCCATAAATATCTTCTGAGAGAAAGCTTCATCGTATCAAACGATTACAAGTCCCTGTATACGAGTCGTTACAATAGAAACGATAATGTATTAGAATGACCGCATTAATATAAACCTGTGATTTGAATTACAGATGATGCTATGGTCAGAGCTGCTGTTATGGAAAATGAAATCAACACCTTCTGACCAATCAGAACTGAGAATTCAACAGCGCTGTGATACAAATACATTTCATACATTTTGAGACCACTGTGAGTTCTCAAGTAGCAGTGCTGCATATCCGATACCACAGAGTTCATTGAATTATTTACATTGTTTTCCTTTATTGGTCAGACCTTTGAGGAAACACTCACCCAGTCCACTATCAAAATCTTGCTGACATTCAGTCGCTGCTGGAGCAGTTTGGCTGCGATGGCCACTGAGTTGAAATAACAGAATCCCCTGTTATAGCAAAGAGAGAAAAAGCACAAAAAAAAAAGAGAGAAGAGAGATGGATGAGTAAGGGAGAGTAGAAAGAACAGGAGAGCAGTGTAGTGTGGTGTGTGTAAGCCTGTGTAAAGTGGACCCCTGGTCGAGTGGATTCTCCCATTTCACTAATGACAATTCACCCACAGAGTTCTGGCTATACTTCAGAGTGGAGAGAGTAGTGCTTTGGCCTGGCCTACAGCCCATACACAGTGATACACCACTACACACACACACACACACACACACGGCCTCCACTAAGCCTGGCACACTCACCACAGCATTGCGACAACCATCTGATTTAACCTTTTCCCAAAGCCTCAGTGGAACAATAATTTCACTTAACCTTTATGTAATGAGGCCGGTTTAGTGAAAAGGCTTTTCTGTAAAACAAAGAAGGAAGTAGTAATACGGATCACTTACTGTGCAGGTATTTAACACACGCACACTTGCACACACACGGACACACAGACAAACATGGACACAGACAAGCACATGCAGACAGACATGGGTACAGACAAGCACACGCAGACAGACATGGGCACAGACAAGCACACGCAGACAGACATGGGCACAGACAAGCACACGCAGACAGACATGGGTACAGACAAGCACACGCAGACAGACATGGACACAGACAAGCACACGCAGACAGACATGGACACAGACAAGCACACGCAGACAGACATGGGTACAGACAAGCACACGCAGACAAACAAAGACATGCACACACACACACAGATGCACACAGACACCCACACTCACAGACATGGGCACAGACAAGCACACGCAGACAGACACACACGTAGACACACAGACAGGCAAAGACATGCACACACACACACACACACACACACACACACACACACACACACACACACACACACACACACACACACACACACACAGATGCACACAGACACCCACACTCACAGACATGGACACAGACACACAAGCACGCGCACACACGGACCCACATGCACGCACGCGCGCACAGACATAGACATGCAAACACACAGAGGCACAGACACACACATGCATACACACACACATACAGAGCCACACACAGAGACTGAGCAATTGGAAAACAAGCCATTGAAAATCTCTTCAGTCTTTCAGTCTTGACACTGAAACAGAGTCGGTGTGCTTTCACAAGTAACGAGCATGTCAGAATAATATGAGGTTTATTTCATTGCTGAATCTCTCTAGAGCAGCCAGGCTTGTGGGATGGGGAAGTCTGCACACTTGGCCAGGATGTCCACCTCTGAGCTGGGATTCATGTTTCAATGTGTGTGTGTGTGTGTGTGTGTGTATGTATATGAGTTACATCATGTTGTATTAGAGTGGTTTTACATATGCAGTGTTTAGTCCATTAGAATCGAACCCTGGTCTGTTTTCTCCCTCGGTGTGATCTGTTTAGGTTTGTTACTCGGATTCGTACCAAACAACCGTTCCAAGAGCATCTACTGTAGACTCGGTTCCAGCCAAACTCTAGAGTGGTTCTAGTGCAGCAAGAAAGCGATTCGACCGTGAATTGGCTGAACTGTTGGAAGTGAACCAAACATGCTGTGTATTTTGGGTTGTGGGTGACATTTTTTTGTAGAGCCACAAGGTGCAAACTAAGCCAAAGGACAGAGCTATAGCGCTACAGAAATGTGATGTATTAGACCAATGAGGAAAAAAAAAAAACATTGAATACACAAAACATTTTAAAGTGTTATTTATATGATTAATCACAGATTTCTTCAGTGCTGGCTCAGTGTTCTCCATGCTCGAGTTATTTTGGTTATTTCTATGTGCACATGGAAAAGGTATGCTTACCATAACTGTATTTCTGATCAATGAATGAAAGAGTTTTACTAGTACGGTTTTCAATTTTTTTCGCTTTTTGGTTCATTGAGTTATGTGCGGCGTCAAACCAAACCAAACCAAAGCAAACAAACCAAAAGTATTAATTTCACTCTGATTTGTACTATGATGCACGTCTATAGACATGAAAGCACCCTAAGACTATATGTGGCCCGTCCCACAATTTCAAGTGACTGAACCATGTTTTGTGATAAAATGTGAGGAGAATATCTCAGCTTTCAGGTGATGATAACGTTATTTAGCTCATGATAACATTACTGAGCACCAAATATAACATGAGGTTTAGCTTATTTTAATGTTGAATATTTGACTGTTGGGGGCATGGTGGCTTAGTCGTTAGCACGTGCCCGGAATTTGCATGTGATTCGGGGGTTTCCTCCGGGTACTCCGGTTTCCTCCCCCAGTCCCCCATTCCAAAGACATCCATAGCGTGTGATTGTGTGTTCGATTGTGCCCTGCAATGGGCTGGCCCCCCCCTGTCCAGGGTGTCCCCTGCCTCATGCCCTAAGTTTCCTGGGAAAGGCTCCAGGCTCCCCATGACCCTGTGTGGGATAAGCAGTATGGAAAATGGATGGATGGTTTTTCTCTTAGTCGACTGACCTCAAATGTAGAAACGAGGAGAAAAATGTAAGCATGATTATATTATTATTCTCCCATATATGAAAAGCAACAATTATATATTCATGACCTTGACTTAAACAATCCAATATATTGGATGGTGATACATCGTCATACATACAGTATCTATTACGGGATGTTGTAGCTTTGACTGAAAATGATGTTCCATACTGTAAGAGAATAGCTTAAGAAATTACTTGGTATAAAATACGTGGCAAGATTACTGTTACTAATAATAGAGGAACAGACTTCAGATCCATGCAGTGAAGCTGATTTAGCTGTGCAGTGAAACAGTGTTTGTGTAGCAGTGTGATGATGTGGTTTCTGCAGTGAGGGGAGTGGTACTCACATGGGGGTGCTCTCCTCGGCGTGGTGTCCTGGAGGCCGTACCACAGCGAAACCGTTCTGTAATCACACACCAACACACACAGCTGCGTTAGCTATACCACCACACACTGTACAGAGACCAGCCCACATATGTGCACGTGCATGAAGGCTCATACACACCCTAACAGGATGACAGTAACATACTGATGAATGGTTCACTCTCCCAGCATGACATTCAGTTACTCTACAGCCTGATGTGGGCCTGAGTTCATTATTTTTCCATTCATGATGAACGGGTCAATGGAGGATCATGCTGCAGCTGACCCCAAAGGACTGGTGGAAATGCTGATAACAGAGTCACTGTGCTCAGATGAGTGCAGACTCTCCGAGCACAGGGACTTCCCATCCTAATGATGTTGAAGCAGCTGTGCTGTACTGTTTTCCCTTGCTCGCTCCAGAGAATATTAATTTAGCACGAGAGACGGGTTTAGTCGGTGTAATGGTAGTTCTCAGTGGTGTGTTTTGAGTGCGCTGGGCTGAGCTGCGGCTGAGGTGTTGCACTTCTATTTTAGTGTGGGATGACTGGCAGACAGGATGTTATGCTGAGTGTGTGAGCTGAGAGCTACAGTCTCACTAATGATGTGGTTACACTCAGGAGTGTTTGCATTTGGTTGAGATTAGGTTGCTTGCTGTTGAAAGGATGCCCAGATATCAGCTGATCTCACACTGACACACACACACACACACACACACACACAGATGAACTCCTTCACTCAGGATTCGGCTACACAAAACACTGAGAACAGCAAATATTAACACTACATTAAGTCTCCTTTTCCCAACAGGTAACAGACTGGACATAGTGAGACAGAAAGTATCTGTTCTATAAATATGTAGATATTTGAGGAAGTGAGTGATATGCTAATTATAAAAAAATGATCAAAGAGAAGCAACAATTTTGAATGTTTTGGGGTTTATGTGCTTAACCAGCAGAATCTTCCTACATGTCTATAATGTTTTCAGATGTGAGAAGGCTACAGCCTATTATAGGGTTAAATTTCACTGTAAAAAAAAAAATGTTCATAATGTTTTCATATTAGAAGTTCAGCAGTGGACAAATCAGTAGCCCAGGACAATTTTTTTTTTTTTTTTTTTTTTTAATTCCTAGTTGCCTAACAAATAATTAGGTTCAACAAACATAAAAAAAAAAAAAATCAAACTATATCTTATTAACTTTCAAAAAAGAAAAGTTTTTATTTAGTATATACAGTGGGGTCCAAAGGTCTGAGCGCATTAGTGAAAATGCTTCTCTTTTGCTTTCTTTTCTAATTTAATACAACAATTTTCATTAAAAATTATGTCACTGATGACAACCTGAGTGAAAAGTAGAATCTTTGAAAAATTGACATAAATATCAGTTTCTTAGTATTTGGTACGTCCCATTTTTACTTTAAGGACAGTGTGCACTTGAGTTGGTATGGACTCCACAAGTGTGTGCAAAACCTTATGGTCCATTTTAGATCAAATCCAGCGGAGTGTCATCTGAATGTGCTTCAATAGAAGAGATTAGACACGAGGAAAATCTGACCTTTTGTACAAAGCTGTTAACATGGTCAATATCACAGATTTGCTTACATTTAAATAGGGACCTAGAAATAGTGCAGAATTATGAATATTAAATATTCAAGATATTGAACATGTACTTACTTTGTTTTAATTATTGCAAGTTTCTAAAACTTTGTTTATTTCCAATTTTATATGTGTGACTTTTGGACTCATGGTGGTGTGACGCAGCTCAAAGCTTTAACTACAGTCCAAACTACTTGCTCTGAATCCCACCACCTGCTGCACTACTCAGACTGGCCTTACATTGGTGTAGTATGTGTGTATGATAGATAATCGTTTTCAGAATCGGGAAAACGCTGATATGTGGAAACACTGGTACGTGATGAATCCAAACAAACTAACATGCAGTCATAACATTCTCCTGGCTGAAGTAATAGCCACTTCAGAGTTATCTTTTGTGTGACATGACAATAACTCTTCAGTGAGGGCGCACACACAATGTGCGTATTAATGTACTTAACTAGCAATCTAGCTCACCATACATTATTACATTACCGTAGCTACTACTTCTTAGCCTTGTCGTTTTCAGGCAACCAAAACATGGGACTGCGCAACACACTGGAGCTTTTAAGTGTCTGGTGGGCTAGCTAATACATTTTCTGCAGGTGATATAAAAATAAATCCATATAGGAATATATAAAATCCCATGTTCTACTTTTTTCATCATATGAAACTTTTTTGGCTGAATGGCTCTGAATAAATGCACATAATTTATGGCATACATTTTACAGTAATCTTTTTTTTTTTTTTTTTTTGCTGTGGCTGAATTTAAAAAGTTCTTAGGTTATAATGTATGTACTGAGAATATACATTTAATAGAAAGCCATATAGGATTCAGCCACACTGTGTGCTGAAGAGCAGCTTAATATCGATTACTTCAGCATGAAAACAAGTACAAGTGGTTGAGCCTAGGTAGCCAAAAAACCCAAAACAAACGTATTTTCGATACTGATATTGGCTCCTTATGATTTTCTTGTTTTTATGTTCCATATTTTATGCAATACAAATGCAGAGTGCAGCACTACTGCTAATGCTTACGCTGCAGCAAAGTGAAATTAGACTCATTAATATTCAACATTTAAGATGTGAAAGTTAATCTTCGCACTTAAAGGTTAATAAACAAAGCGCAATAGTATATAGCAAGTGGCAATTAGAATCAAGAAATCAGGAATGGTGGTATGTGTGCACAATGTGGAGCTAAAACATTTCATATATTCAGTATTCAAATGTATTGGAGCATTAATGAGCCTAGAATTTTACAATTTTACCCTGCTACTAACATGATGAACTGCCACAGTAGTGCTACACCACGGTGGGTCTCTTTCTTAGGCAAAGACAATCATTTACAGACTGTAAATGTTCTCTACTCACTGATCTATAGCTCAATATTACATTTATTGGGATTCATAAATGAACAAACTTTATAAAAAACAAACAAAAAGGAATTTTAAAAAAAGGGAATAAAAACTGTCTGCTTAACACTAGAACACAAAGTGTTTCTACTGGATAGTGGGATTATAAATCATTACTCTTCTACAACTGTATACTACAAAGTCAAACACTGCTAAGTGTAAGGATGTTCAGCATGGGCATATAGTGAATAATATGCTCATAATCCTGGGCAGTCTTTATGATTACAGCAGCAGCTCTTGGGTACAAATCTACAGTATCCAGGTGAGATTATATACACTGAAGAAAGGGTGAGACCTGGGGGGGATCTTTAGGGTATCCATGTGAGATCATCCACTACAGCAGATTAGTCACAAGTGCAGTGGTTTACTGTTAAACTTGTCCGAGATTTTGGCGCAGAAATACAAGCAACAGAATCTGTTGTAAGGAGAGCTCTGGGGAAAGCCGAGCAATAAACCTTTACAGACCTGTAACGTTAAACCAGTTTTCTTACGCCATGCGACAAGAATCATTTGTATGACAAATATAAAAAAGAATTTACGTTTCAACAGATTTGCATTAACTGACTAACTGACTAAATCTTTACATACTCCCTCACCCGGGCGGTGGTAGCTCAGAAGTTGGGCTACTGATCGGAAGGTCGTGAGGTCAAAGCCCAGCACTGCCACTGTTGGGCACTTGAGCAAGGCCCTTAACCCTAAACCCTCAACTGCTCCCCAGGCGCCGCAGCAAAAAAAATGGCTGCCCACTGCTCACGGTTTGTAGTGTGTGTGTTCACTACTCACAACTCCTAATGTGTGTGCACTAACTTGGATAGGAGGATGCAGAGGACAAATTCCAAGTATGGGTTACCATACATTGGCCTTCACATGTCACTTTCACTTTTTTTAATCATTCAAATGTGGATTATAAAAATATACATATTTCAAATAGCAGTAAACAGTGAAGCTTGTTCCGACAAGTAAAAAAAAAAAAAAATTTTAAAAGTGAAGATGAGGATGGTGTTACCTTCAGTTCTCCAGATGCCACTTTAAACACGAGTTCCACCACGGAGCCGACGGCCAGACGAGCCGCACTAGACGAGTGTACCTCGTTCCAGATAGTGTCACTGTCCACCTGCACAAACGCATTCAAGTGTGCATAAACATCAACACAGCACAGCGGTTTGATAAAAAAAGAAAAAAGAAAAAAAAAAAAGAAAGTGATTGTTTCCTTTAGTTAAATGATACACGGGTTAAGGTATGCAGCCTTTTAAAGCATATTGATGCTTAAACAATCCAAGACTGGGACAACAACACATTTGATGCTACAGCACAGAGAACTGAGGTGTGATATTTGCTTGGGCTGATGCCACAGTAAACACTGCTGATTAACATTCACACACAACACACAACAGAAGTCAGGCCTTGCTTACACACTGCAATGTGTAAACACCAGCTTTGTCACTTCAACACCTGCTAGATGGCTTTAGTGCACAAAAAGCAAGCTGAGAAATTTGTGCTCCTAAAGTTGAACAGATTCCTCTTATCTGCCTCAACATCCTGACCAAGCGTCTGCCTCAAGGCTCGACATTTTGCGTTTGAATGCTTTTCTGCTGACCACGGCTGTACAGAGTGGTTACTGGCGTTATGCTAGAAAATCGGTGTAACAATACATGCCGGTCACGTTTCGATTCAATTCACAATACTGGCTTCATGATTTCGATTAAATTTGATTCGATTTGCAGATTATTTTGAAAAAAAAAAAAAAAAATGAAGACAGATCATGACTGAAAAGACTACTTTCTGAATCATAAACATTGCAGAAACTAAATAAATTGTTCAAAATGCTACAAATTGGAGGTTTAATATTGTAAACAAAATATACTACAGGTTCACCATATGTTGAAAATAAATAAATACATTTATAAATTCTCCTCAGAATGTTGATTGAATAAAACAAAGTGTCTGACATGGAGACTGTGAAAATAATCGACTGAAACATAACATTCAAACCAGCCTGACTGGAACCAGGGTAAAAAGTCACTGAGACGACATTTTCCCCATTCTGATGTTTGATGCAAGATTTTTAAACATTAGCAGAGTGGAGCTGCATCGGGTTGGGAAAATGGAGCGATTCAAAAACCAAAATACAGGATCATTTGGTTATTCATTCGTTAATCCCCAACATTTGGTGTAACTGAGAATGCAGTGTAAAGCGTAAAGCAAAGTCTACTAAATCCAATAGATGCAATTTTTATAATTCATGCATGCATGAGTTACGCATCATATCTTGTGTGACGAATGGGAACGTGTGCATCCTGCTGAATAACTGCTTAAAAGCCGCATGGTTGAAACACAAACTTTAGCAACAGATGTGAAAACGTCCCGGGTTTGAATCTTCTAAAAACACTACTCTTCTCCTGAGAGGCTGAAAGTGGTATAGAAGAGAACATGGCAGGTGAGAGGAGCATTTATTCAGTGCCATGCAGGGTAAACATTAGCGGGAAAAAACCTGGCAGGAGGACTGTGTGTGTATATATGTGTGTGTGTCATCCAAGTGTGGACACAGAGAACACTCATTCATCAGTCACTACTCATTATTCCAACACACGCCTGCAATTACTCCAGCCTGGCTCTGGCCCATGAACCCACCCACACACACACACACACACACACACACACACACACACAAACCATACAAAACATACAGAAACGGACATGTGCACATACAAAATGCACCTCCAACTTAAAAGCCCAGGGTCTTGTTCATGCTCATTTGGAGTCAGCTCTGGAGCAGGTGTCCTCGGCGCAGAGCAACATTACAGCCGACCGCCGTCAAAGACAGCCTTCCATTACATCAGCTGCCTTATTTAGCTTAACGTCTTCCACTAAAGCAGAGAAGGTGAATACACTTATTTCAGCATTTTTCGCTGTTGGTTTAGAGAACAATGTTCTCCTCGTGTTGTGTGCACGTCGGGGAGGTTGAAATCTCAGAGCGGGGGACAAGCCGTGAACCGAGAGGCTGAGGGTTCGCGGGGTAAATCCCTGGGGATCCCTTTGTGCATACATATTCGCTAGCAATTTATGAATTTCACTGCAATGGCATGAGCGCTCAAGGGCAGTGTTAAAAAAAAAAAAAAAAAAAAAAAAAAGGGAAAAAAAAAAAAAAAAAACTCTTTCAAGCCAGGCCAAGAATGACTCTGTCACGAATTACAAGCCTGTGGTGAATTTACAGTTAAAAAAAAAAAAGTAAGAGAGCAGAAACAGTGCGAGGCCAAGGGAAAGACAGCGTGGATGAATAAAAGGGACTAGATATATGAGTAAACACAACATGAAAAACAGAAACTAGAGACACAGTGTGTATAGTGACAGATCATATAGAATTGAGAGCGGAGAGATGTGTATTATGATGTGTATGTCTGAGTAAACACAGGCAACAAAATAGTGTGAGAGGGAAAAGAGAAAAAAAAAAGAGGAAAAAGAGCCTCTTAATGGACAGAGATTTGGGGTGGGGTGGGGTGGAGGAGGGGGGGTTGGTGTTGGAATGAAGAAAGGCAGTCTCTCCCGACTCTGACAGGCTAATTTTCAGAGCGGAGGCTAGCTGTGGAGACGCAGGAAGACAACAATTTTGTTCCATTTCCATAAAAGAGTCCAGAGACCTTCTGTTTCTCACCAAGCTGCACCGGGTCTACTGCTGCAGCCTGCCAGGCCCGCCTGCTATTCATCACCCGGCAAACAGCGCTGATGGGGGTTAACCTACACCCCCTCAGCCACATCACATACACACCTTCATTACTCCAGCACTCGCGTCCCGCAGCTACAACCCGTTAATAAAGACTATCCGTGCACATTCTTCAAGAGGGACAACGATGAAAGTAAACTAACTAGTGTTTTTCAAGTGAATCTCTATCCAGCATGTCTGCAGTGTGTATGTGATTACCACGAAGAAGCTTTTCAATACTTTTGCTTAGAACTAGACACGGCTAGTGGAGAAAACATATCGGATATTGGATACCGTAACAAACGGCACAGATTGCAATTGGATTTGGAAAGGAAATGTATTTTTGCAAATGGAGAAGTTTACATATAAAGAGACTTGACTGTTTTGATTTGTATTATATTTATACTTTATTATATTTATAATGTAAGTGGTTTTTGTGTGAATGACTAACTGGGAAGGGCTTTTCTGGGTAACATTTTAAAGCTTAGCAGTTGAAAAAAAAACTATCGGATGGGTATCAGTTTTGGCGGATACTCAAGGTTTCAGTATCAGTACGGGAAAAGAAAAAGTGGTATTGTGCCATCTCTACTTATGACAGGACTACTGGGCAGATAGTAAGGTCATCAAGAAACATTTATACAAAATGCATGTTTTTGTAAAAAAGCTTCTATGTTTTACAGATATCTGTAAATCAATGAACGCACTTTGGAAAGTACTGGAAAATGTAACCGTATAATTTGCTAAATAAATAATGAATAAAACATAATGGGTGTGCAGTTATAGGAAAATAATAAATGGCAAAGCTGAGTATTTTCTAATAACAGCACATCCTGAGGTACCTTATTCATCTTATACCACTACAATTAGCCATTTTGCAATTATTAAAGAATACACCATTATACTTAAAAGAAAATTATTTATTTTTTTAAAATCAGTTAATAGTTACAGTTTGTAGTTCCACAAAACATATTGCGAAGTGCAAAGCCCTCTGTCCTGAAGACAGCATTGTATCATAAAACCTAAAGTTACAGCTTCAAGTCAGACGATTAGCTTTGACACTAGAGACTCCTTCCAAAAATGCTAAATATACATCTCCTTACAGAAAACTTAACACAATATTATATCAATACAACTAAATCCCCAAACTAAAGACCTAAAAATATTTGTATTATGAGTGAGTTTAGCATTTTTCCGAGTACAGGGGAAGGTGCTGAAATCCTTGTGCGTGGTAATTCATAAACACTACAGATGTGGTGGATAGAGTTTAGATAAAAAAAAAAAAAAAAAAAAAACACTGGCCTATTCATTTAGACATGGAAGAAAACAGACATCAAAAATATACAGAGTTTCTGGACTGCAGAACAGACACAGCTCTGCTCACTCAGCACTGGAGAAGCGGCCATCCGTTCATCCAAAAGATCACACACACTCGAAATATCGAGCACAGTGTGACACGGATACACACCTTGTCTCAGCACACGCACAATATTTCATAATACAAAAGATTAGCCCTCCCTCCCCTGCATTCACAATCTCTCTCTCTCACACACACACACACACACACACACACACACACACACACACACACACACACACACAGCTTGTTTATAGAAAACATCTGGACACGATTACCCGCTCTGCGGAAAGCACAGCAACAGTTTTTGTTGCCGCTAGAGTTTCGGGGGTGGGGGGGCTCGCTGGAGAACAAACAGTCCCATTATTTACACACGCGAATAAGAGAAGCAGAGAGAGAGAAACTTACCCCGATGCCCCCGCAGGGCAACCTCACAAACATGGGTGTCACAGAGCCTGGAGAGAAGAAGGGAAAGAGAGAAAGAGGTGATGATCACCTTTTAGGACCCCTGAGGTCTTCCAAAGTACAGATTTCATCAAGTGGGTAATGTGAGTGTTGCCCCCAACTGTCTGTCTGATTCTGTGAAAAATGAGATTGACAGGTAGAGTTCTCTCTCTGAGAACATTCTGCCCATCACTGAGCTCACGCAGTGAGAGAGAGAGAGAGAGAGAGAGAGAGAGTGGAGTGGGCGAGCTTCAGTGTGTGTGTGTGTGTGTGTGTGTTGATCAACTGCAGCACAGGACTTAATGATAAACCACATGGGAGGTGTGTTTAATCGCTGAACGCTGTTTGATCACTGAATGAAAAGCATGGCAGCGGCTGAAGTCATGGAAAACTGCGTGAGGCTCCCTGGTGGCCTTGATGGACAGCTCTGGGGCGCATTCAAATCTGATGAAAGCCAAAAGGGGGAAACGGTGCTGTTTGGGAAAACAAGCTTTGGGGAGGAATTGGGTCTAGTGTGAAGAGCTGAAAACAGACCTAACACTAAGAGGCAGCAGTGTCAATAGTGGGGAAGTGGTGTGTGTGTGTGTGTGTGTGTGTGTGTGTGTGTGTGTGTGTGTGTGTGTGTGTGTGTGAGAGATGTGTGAGGGTGTGGGTGGGAGGTAATGCTGATTGGTCACACACACACTCACTGAGAGAAAGAATCATTAAAACACATTATCATCAAAACATTTCTATATAGATATTTATATGTGTGTGAGTGTGTGTCTTACTGTCTAATTTCTGTCTCAGTGGGTTGGTCCCGTAGAGCAGCACGTGAGCTTCAGAGTGGACCGTCTGCAGCTCCTCTAGTGTGGCCTTCCTGCCCCGGATACACTGTACACACACACACACACAACTGGTATCAGTTTTAACTATCTTACAAAAATTGTTTACTCAAAACAGCAGTCTGTATTTTTCAGAGCCCTCCGTTGCCCACGAGGTGAAGTGTAACGGCAATTAAAACCTTGCCCCCTCCTCAAAATCGATCCCTCCTCTCTGTTGAAACTACATAAGCATTGTGAACTGCTTTTTTAAAAAAAACTGGGCGGAGCAAATTTACAGGCCATAAAAACGTCAAGCTTTTAATTAAGAAACTAATGAGGTAAACTGCAGGGCAATACTGCGAATCAAAGTTTCTCCCTCATATCTGATGAGTTATGATGACTACAAGTCTAGGAACAATTTTACAAATGACAAACTGCACCTTTAAGCAGGAGAAAGAGAGAAAGGTACAGAAATATCAGCTATGAGTAAGTGTCAGAGGTGTACTGGGTTACTGTAGATTATCAGTACGTGCAGGATTTCGCTAGAGGTTGTTTTTTTTTTTTTGTGATTGTTGCATCCAAAAATGCTTGATTTTGCTGCGGCTTTCTTCAAAATTTGCGATGAAACTTTTTAAAAAAGTTTTTTATCCTTATCCCTGTTTTTTGGCGGAAAACTACTTGAATTGGCGGAATTTCAATTGTGCGGAATTGCACAGTCTTTCGCAGTGAAGTTTGTTGTTAAATGAGACCTTTTAGCTGTACTCATATTCGACGCACGTGGATCAAAGAGGGCTTTGGCTGAATGCCAAAAATGACCCTAACCCTAGGCCCAAATCTGCTGGAAAATCTGTGGTAATTCTGAAAATTGCACGCTCCTCCGAATATTGCAGAGTTTCCTTGATTTTGGTTTAATTTCTTCTATCGCAAAATCGAGAAATACCGGAGGGACTGAGTTGGGTTCAAATCCCAGGATGTACTCATGCTGCCACTGCTGCATCCTTGAGCAAGACTCTTACCTCTAAGTTCGACGAAGCAACAGGTGATCGTTCATGTTCTATGTACGTACACGGAGCCACGATTTAAATTTCAGCACCCGCAGCAATTAACATTTGAATTAAAATTTTTTTCAATTCTATGCAAATTATGCACGCCACTATAAAACGATAAATCCGAAGGACTGGCTCGAACGATCCCTCGGACCAGTACCTTGGAGTGTGTGGTCCATCCTTCTAAACTTTCCCACTCGCACTTTTAACTCCTACCTGCATTCAGTTCTCATTTACTGTTTGATGAACAAAATGGAAGAAAAACTGATAACCGTGGTTTCATTTTATACTGCCACGGCCTCTCATTAAATGCGTATAGAGACAATGCTAAGAAAAAATAAAGTATGGAAGGAAGTAGCAGAGATTAATGCGTTATTTCATTTGAGGTTAACTAGTTAGCTTTAGAAACTATCACAAAAGTCTCAGAGACATGAGCACCTTGTTGCTCGCTTGTGTGAATGTGTATGTTTGGATCTTGTTATAGTCATAACTACTACATCACTTCCACTAAATGCATCTGTTAATATAAATATTAATGTTGTGTACGTTATCATGATATCAAAACCGTGTCTTGTTTCTCCTTTAAGGTCTGTGCTGGAGTCTGCAGTAGGCGTAAGAACCCAGCATCAGGTTTCCCCCTGGATGTGCTCGGCACCAGAACAAAGCTTGGAGCGGGAAAGCTGCGGCTCTGCAATAACGTGAGCCGTGGCACTCGGCCAGACCACGAGGGGTTCTCTGAGGAGTCTGAGCGAGCCAGAGCCGCTCACCTGCGCACATATGTGTGTGTGTAAGCTACGGTGACACCTGCAGCAGCGGAGGGTGGGTTAGCGCTTGGGTTTAACAGCACATGCAGTTAAAAAGGGCCCTCTGGGGCCTGGACTGAGGCTGGCAGCAGCCTGAAATGGCTCCACTGTCTTTAAGGGCCCCCCTGCTGTAGATTAGGGGGTATTAGAGTCGTGACTGCCTTTAATTGAGGCCCAATTCTGTGTTCCCATCTCCCAGAACAATAAACAATCTCACAGAAGAGCTAAATACACCCACTTCCCATACCATGCAGAAAGAGACAGACGGGCAGGAGGAGGGAGAGAGAAAGTGGGTGGGAGAGGGAGAGAGACTCGAAGACTCGCTAATGCTGCTGTGCCTTGTTTACTTGTTTGTTTGTAGGAAAACAGAGACGGCAGCTATGCGACTGGCTCTAATAGCCGTGACGTAATGGAGCACAGAGGAGGAGAAGAGCGTGGTGGGAGAGATTAGACCCAGTTAGAGCTATTAAACCTCGGTTTGGGCTTAGTCACCGCACTTCAGTGGTCCGCATGATGCCAGAGAGGGGGAATGACCCACTGCAGGTGTCCTCGCTAACACCGAGTCTCGCCACGCTGGACTCGGGGCTATAAAAGTGCTCTGTGCAACAGGGCTCATTTAGGGGTTTTCTGCCTTTTCATGACTGAATGATTAAAGTTCCACTGTGAAAGAAAATCTCATCATAGAACATCTGAGGCGATTAAAATAACCCAAAGACTATGCACTGTTTTTCTTTAATGAATAATAAATAGCTTCCTGTTGTGGTTCCCCCCAAAAACTCATCATGTAACAGGATTAGGGCTGGGCAACATGATGAAAAAATACCGATAAACTATGTTTTGGAAATATTGATGGTGTGGCAATATCTTTGTCTCACATTTTATCACATTCTGCATATAAAAATTGGAAGAAATCGGAAAGTGACTGTTTTCATGTCAAAATTTCGTACTAAATCAATAAAATTGTACAATGTTAATTTACAAAATAAATAGTTTGGATTCTAAAATCTGATTGGCTAAGCCACATTTGAAGCCGTTGTAAACTCATTGATATACACACAACTGTGACCGCACCACAATCATTGAATTCTGCATTAATGGTTTTAAAGCAATAGAATTTTTACACTTAAGCTATTCTGTCCACGAAATAGCTTAATCTTTGACTGTTATGTTGCTTACTGTTTACAAACCTTATTGTGTGACAGAAAAGTTGTTTAATGCAAGTATCATTAATACAACAATAAAGTTATTAATACAGTTATTTACTTAACACTTGATTTTCTCCTCCCCCCCCATTTTATAAAAGCAATAATCCACCTGAGGTCATGTGTTCCAGTGATTTTATACTGGGTACGGCGGTTTTAGGCATTCCACTTCACGTTGTACCTAAAAACTTCTTTACTTGTGATAAAATCACTGTGCCACACACCTTTGTGTGGCTGAATGGTTTATTTCCTCCTTTTCTGTTTTAAACAATTAATTTTTGTAAATATTAAATAAACTGTTTCACTTTTTAAAAAATGTAACCCGACTGTTTCGCTGGCAGTTTGTTAACAAACCTATATATCATGATGCATATTGTGCATCAAATAAATGACTTAAGTATTATGATAGTTTCTTTCATATCGCCCACCCCTACACAGAAGGCCCTAAACTTTTACCCTCAAAAACAAATCCATATCTATGGTGCCCTCCACTAATATTGGCACCCTTGGTAAATATGAGCAAAGAAGGCTATGAAAAATTGTCTTTTGTCATTGTTTAACCTTTTGATCTTTTGTTAAAGAAATTTACAAAAATACTCCGCTCTCATGGATATCAAAAAATTGCAAAAACACAGGTTTATCCAAAAAAAAAAAAAAAAAACTTTGTTAAATATAGATGTGCAACAATTATTGGCACCCTTTTAGTCAATACTTTGTGCTACCTCCCTTTGCCAAGATAACAGCTCTGAGTCTTCTCCTATAATGCCTGATGAGGTTGGAGAATACATGGCAAGGGATCTGAGACCATTCCTCCATACAGAATCTCTCCAGATCCTTCACATTTCGAGGTCCACGCTGGTGGACTCTCCTCTTCAGTTCACCCTAAATGTTTTCTATGGGATTTAAGTCAGGGGACTGGGATGGTTATGGCAGGACCTTGATTTTGGGGTCAGTAAACCATTTTTGTGTTGATGTATGTTTTGGATCATTGTCCTGCTGGAAGATCCAACCACGGCCCATTTTAAGCTTTCTGGCAGAGGCAGTCAGGTTTTCATTTAATATCTGTTGATATTTGATAGAGTCCATGATGCCATGTATCCTAACAAAATATCCAGGTCCTCTGGCAGAAAAACAGCCCCAAAACATTAAAAAGCCACCACCATATTTAACTGTGGGCATGAGGTACTTTTCCATATGGCTACCTCTCTGTGTGCGCCAAAACCACCTCTGGTGTTTATTGCCAAAAAGCTCTATTTTGGTTTCATCTGACCATAGAACCCGATCCCATTTGAAGTTCCAGTAGTGTCTGGCAAACTGAAGACACTTGAGTTTGTTTTTGGATGAGAGTAGAGGCTTTTTACTTGAAACCCTTCCAAACAACTTGTGGTGATGTAGGTGACTTCGGATTGTAGTTTTGGAGACTTTCTGATCCCAAGACGCGACTAACTTCTGCAATTCTCCAGCTGTGATCCTTGGAGATTTTTTGGCCACTCAAACCATCCTCACAGTGCGTTGAGACAATATAGACACACGTCCAATTCCAGGTTGATTCATAACATTTCCAGTTGACTGGAACTTCTTAATTATTGCCCTGATGGTGGAAATGGGCATTTGTGCTATTTTCTTATAGCCACTTCCCATTTTGTGAAGCTCAACAACCATTTGCCGCACATCACAGCTATATTCCTTGGTCTTACCCATTGTTATGAATGACTAAGGGAGTATGGCCTTTGTGTTACGTCATATTTATACCCCTGTGAAACAGGAAGTCATGGTTGAACAATTTCCTGTTCCTAGTCACCCAGGTGTACTAAAAATGTAAAATATCAGTGGGAATATACTTCAAATATATTTTTCTCATATGAATTCATAGGGGTGCCAATAATTGTTACAGACCTATATTTAACAAATATATTGTTTTGGATAAACCTGTGTTTTGGTTGCAGTTGTTTGATATCCATGAGAGCAGAGTATTTTTGTGAATTTTTTGAACAAAAGATGAAAAGGTTAAACAATAAACAATAACAATAAAGACAATTTTTCACAGCCTTCTATGCTCATATTTACAGAGGGTGCCAATATTAGTGGAGGGCACTGTATATATATTTGAGGAAATTTACACTCATCTACTCATTACCTCATTTCCCAGGTAAACCAGTATTACATGGCTGGCACTGTCATACTGGAACATGAAGAGCTCCTGACACAATAACAGATGTTCAATACTAACTCAATTTTCAATGAGATCTTCAGCTCAAACAAACCAATGTAGTCATTATGTGTCACTTCTTGACCAGTCTTGGCACTCCAGTATGAATACTGGGATGTACTGAAGTGTGGCTTTATAGCACCCTCTAGAGACAAGAAAAAAACACTGCACTGACAGAAACACCGAGTCATCGCTTTTGTGAGAATTGTATTATTCATTCATGCATCTGAATCAGGAGTTGAATCAGGAGACTATCCTGGGAACACACTACTCTCCCACTCCTAGGGGCAAAGAAGAGCATCCAATAGTACTACTGGCAGGTTGGAGGACAGCGGAGATCCTGGAGGAAACCCACATGGACACGAGGAGAACATGCAAAAGTCCACGAGACAGCAGCTGTGACTCGAGGTTTGAACCTTGGATGCCCACAAATAAAGTATGAATGCTATTACCTTACAAACACATTTTCCCTTATTAGTTTACCATCTTTATAAATCCGTGAGAGGGCGTATGTAGACTAATTTGATGATTTTATTGTGCGTCCTAAGTTTGCTACCTCACACTTGCTGCGCAGTCCGGTCTCCTGCAGTCTGGACCAGATACTCTGGATTCGGCCCGCGTGCTCTGGATGGGTGTTAGTGTTGCCACACATACACTGGTGCTTCTGCATTAGAGTGTCATACACCAGCCCTGTAAGCACGCACACACACACACACACACACAGAACCATCGTCATCAAATCCGACACTTAATGTACCACTGTAATAACAGCAACATAAAATTAATCTTTAAACATAGCAACTCGTTAAATTACAAACACACAAATGTATGAATGCACTGTATTAATACAACCATCATGAACACTACAATGTATTATAGCACATTTGGATGGAAATATAGACACACTCTCTCACACACTTTCTCTCACAAAGGGACGGACAGATCTTTTTTTTAAATATGAGGAATATCTGTAAAGACCTGTGAAGACACGTTTGTCCTTTCAGCATGTTTTGAGAGTGTGACACAAACACAGTTGAGAACAAGATTACTTCAGGAATAACCTATTAATCATAATAACTCACAGAGAGAGAACAGAGGGAGAGAGAAACAGGTGGGGGGGGGGGGAGACGGAGTTAGAGAGAAAGGGAGAGAGAAAGAAAGAGAGAAACAGAGAAAAGGGAGAGAGAGAGAGAGAGAGAGAGAGAGAGAGAGAGAGAGAGAGAGAGACAGATGGACTTACAATGTTCTAGTATGTTCAGGTGTAAACAAATCACTGAAATAATTGTATTTATTTATTCCAATTGGAATAATTGTATACAATTGTAACTGATAAATAGATTGCAAAAATAATCAAAAATTAATTAAAGTAATTACTAAAATAATTGCAACACCACTACCGCAGGGTGACACTACTGAATCTAAGTGCACCTTAAGGACAACATGAAATGAAAATCTTAAAGCAGGCTTTCCAAAACTAGCATGGAGTCAGACGTGGATGATGATACACAGCTGGGGGAAAGGAAGATTTAACATGACACAATATTAACAATTTGTTACTTTTATCCCCTCTTGAGTGTCACTGCATTGTCATTCAGTTTCTTCTTTGATTTCAGGATCAGATCATCTGATAATCAGATCAGTCCAGAGCAGTTTGCGTGAGCCTGTGGTACTGCTGGCTTCACTGGATTATTTTTGAATGACAGTGTAAATGTGGTGCTGCTACTGACCGGTAGTGAAACGCGGCTTAGATGGAGGCTCCTGCACTACAATCGGGAATGTGGCAGAGGCCGGAGAGGACTGAGCTCTGGACAGGGGGCGGTGCCCTGGTAAAGTGACGGACAGGCCGGCGGCCTCCATCGATGCCTGGTAGTTTCTTAGCTGATGGATTCTCTGCTGTTCCAAAAGCAGAGCCTGCTGCTCAGAGACAGGGAGGAAACACAGCCATACTGAGATTTCAGAACAAAGACAAGAAAAGTCGGAGGCATTTAATGAAAAATTGTGATTCTTGAATAAACCTGCAGTTACAAAACGCTACCAGAAGGTGGCAATCTTTACATAACATTGGTCCAAGGTTCCAACAGTGATACGCAAGCAAAAAAGTCAAATGCGTGTCCAATAAGGAAAATGTATGCGTTATATACAAATTATAATTTTAAATATTTTGTGTGAAATACAAGCAATATTGCCCTTTCATAAATGTTCATAATTTTTCAAGACACGTAAAGTCTCAGGGCATCGTGGCCTAAAGAAATCACCCACAGCTTCAATGTTCAGCCTTGCTATTTTTCATCGATTGCATTGTGAAAAGAGGAAAACATGAAAACTGAATGTATTATGTCTACTGGTGCAGATATTTTGAAAATGTCTGACGTTAACATACCTTAGTATGTGAAATGTGTATGCATACTTTTAATCCCAAAAACTTTCCGCTACTTTCCAGACCTGCGCCCTGAATAATGGAAGCCTATTTTGGCATATAGAAGTACATTACCCAGAATGCCCCCTCTGCTGTCACTAACCTTAAAGGCTGTGTAAATCACTGTGTGTGTGTGTGTGTGCGTGTGTGTGTGATGGGGCTGCAGAGAGATGGATACTGCAGACACACACTTCATGGCTCCTAAAGCTTAGCTCATTCCTGCTGAGTGAAACACACAGTCAAAGCTAGTGGCCTCAGTGGAGCGGGGGCGTGCTGAGACATGGTGGTGTGTGCATGAGAGTCTGTAGGTTCATTCGTGACTGTGTGGGTGTCCGGGTTATTTTTAAGCCTAAGCCAAAAACTGATATACAGCGCAGTACATATTCAAATGCCAGTAGCAGACTGAGATGAAATTTAATCACTAATGTCTCAGTACATTTTAACTACAAAGAAACACGAGGCAACAGTTAAGCTTTAGTTAGTAGGAATGCTCTTCCACCTGCACCTCTCCCAAGTGTCTGACCTGTCTGAAGATCAGCTCGTGCTCTGCCTGTCTTTCTCGGTGCTGCAGCTCCTCCTCCAGTTGATCAGGAGGCTCCTGTTTGATGGTGATTCCGCGTGGCAGGCCTTCAGCCAGGTCGTTCAGAGCCTGATGCTCCCTCAGCTCCTCCTCTGTCTCCTCCGGGTGACTCTCATGCTGCCTGCCTGGCTCATTTGGTTTAGTGGCCATAATCTACAAAGATTAAAGTGAAACATATCAAGCAGCATGAGTGAAAAGCTCCTTTTTGTTAGTACTAGCATGGCTTGAATTGACACACCATCCCTCAACATATGCATCAAACCTGTTCTCTGTACTGTACTGGCACTCATGAACTTCCCCTGGCTGTCTGAACATCTGACTAGCTAACTGTCTATAAACGAAGACTCAGCACTTAAATGACCACATGTTTTTTTTTTAAAAAAATGTTTAGGTGGCTGTACTAACTCCTACAAATTCCACAATGCATGCTAAGGTTGATTCAGGTCAGGTGACTGACTTGGCCATTGCAGAACATTCCAGTTGTTTGCCTTAAAAAAGTCTTGGGTTGCTTCCAAGTATGCCTCTGGTCATTGTTCATCTGCACTGTAAAGCGCCGTCCAATGGGTTTTGAAGCATTTGGCTGAATGTGAGCACATAATATAGACCTATACACTTCAGAATTCATCCGGCTGCTTTTGTCAACAGTCACATCACCATGCAAATGTTGCACTTGAAATCAAATCTAAACGTTTTATCTGCGTATTTGTAAATGAAATTAGGAGGGAATAACAAACCTGGCCATGGAACAGCTGAGCAGCCAATTGTGCAATTACTTTTAAGTCCCTTAAAAAGGGTGGGACTATATCCAAAAAGTGCCGTAATTCCTACACCATTCACCTAATTTGAATGTTTGAATGTACCACCCTTAAACTAAAGCTGAAAGTCTGCACTTTTGAACTCCTATTCATTATATATGTATATATATATATACACACACACACACACACACACACACACACACACACACACACACACACACACACACACACACACACACACAGGATTTACTCAGTGCAACTTATAACATCCAAGAGAAAGATATAACACCAACATGTCAGAAAAAAATTTAAAAAACTAAAAAACAGAATCACTGAGTTGGAAAAAGGATACCCCCTTGCTTTAATTTGCCTTAATTTTTTAATTACAACCTTTAGTCTGTTGGGATATGTCTCTACCTACTTTGCACATCTAGACTTTGCAATATTTGCCCACTCTTCTTTGCAGAACTGCTCAAGTTCAGTTAAATTTGATGGTGACCGTTTGTGGACTGCAGTCTTCAAGTCATTCCACAGATGACATTCCATGTAAGGACATTCACCTTTTTATCCTTCAACCACTGTGTGCGCACAATGCACATGCACACAATGACCACTCCTTGTCATAAATTACTGCAACTGCTTCAGAGTTGCTGTAGGCCTCTTGGTAGCCTCTCTGACCAGTTTCCTCCTGGCTCTTTCGTCCAGTTTGGAGCGACGTCCTGATCCAAGGAGGGTCTGTGTTGTACCAAATACCTTCCACTTCTTAATAATAGACTTCACTGTGCTTCTAGGCATTGATAAAGCCTTGGAATTTTTTTTGTATCCATCTCCTGACTTGTGCCTGTCCACAACTTTATCCTGGAGATCTTTTGACAGTGCCTTGCCACCCATATTTGATTGTTTGCTTCAGTTGTACTACAAAATGCTCCAGGAAAGCTGTTTTCATGCTGAGCTAATCAAAATGACCACAGTTGAAAGTCAAATGGCTTTGTGTGCCATTGAGAAGGTGATTAGCTACACCTGATTGAGTTTACAAGTCATTTTAGGAGGGGGGCGATCCTTTTTCCAACTCAGTGATTCTGTTTTTTTTATTTTTTCCTGACATGTTGGTGTTATATCTTTCACTTGGATGTTATAAGTTGCACTGAGTAAATCCAGCTGGATAAAACAAAAACTGTGTCTCTCTTCATTTCAGGCTTAAAAGCAACAAAATGTGATTATTTTAAAGGGGGGTGATTCTTTTCTATACCCACTGTATGTGTATGTATTCTTTTCTATATCCACTGTATGTGTGTGTGTGTGTGTGTGTGTGTGTGTGTGTGTGTATATATATATATATATATATATATATATATATATATATATATATATATATATATATATATATATATATATATATATATATATATATATATATATATATATATATATATATATATATAAATGCAGTAGAGAGCTAAAACAACAATAATCTTGACAATCTCCAACTATTTATGGAGCTGACTGTATGTTTGTATCTTTTATACAAAGTTGCAATATCACAGTGGAAGACATGCAGACAGCTGCAGAGTAACTGTGTATTTCCTGAACTTAGTCTGTAAAAAGCATTTTGCTGCTTCACTACATTTCATTTCTGTGCTAGTTAATGCATGTAAAAGTTTTGCTGAAGCAACTAAAAGCCGAGAAAGAAACTTCTACACGGTCACATGTACTGTTTTGAGGCCACGCAGAGATTTGCTTAATGAGTGTCACACAAAAGTTGTAAAGTAGGGTGCTAGGCCTCTCCTACTGCATAACCAGCAATTTATGATTGTTAAGGCTAACACATGCTTTCCACAAGATGACACAGGCCATCTGAACACAAGTACATTTACATATTTGGCTGACGCTTTAATCCAAAGTGATGTATAATTGAGACAGGATATATCTGAGCAGTTGAGCGTCTTGCTTAAGGACACAACAGTGAAAGCAGCAGACAACAGAAGTTGTCCTGGCAGACATCAACGATCGGCAAGTACCTGATTAACAGGGGAAAAAGGAACACCGTCCCTCTCACATCTTGGACTCCAAGCCTGTACTACAATTGTTCAGGTCTGATTTAAAGCTTCAGGAGGTTTACGCTCTGATTTTCTTGCTCAATCGAACATGATTTCCATGAAACATATCGTTTCTGATGGCTTTGTCGTCATCACTAATGCTCAACAGTGTTATTTACAGAGAAGCAATTACAGAGAATTAACTACAGAGAAGCACAAATAGTGCTGAAGACTGATGAGTCAGCAGGCTGTGAGAACCATCAGCACTTGCTCCAGGACCAGTGCAGGATCTGTTACTGAAGAGCAAAAAAGGTGAAACTCGCCACAGGAGCTCTTCAGACACTAAACCATGAGAAAGGTCTTACACACACACACACACACACACACACACACAGGCCAGCAATATGATCTCACAATAACACACTACTCCTGTGCTGAGAAACTGAAACAAGGGCATGTCATAACACAGAGTGCAGAGCGGGAGAGAAGAGGGGAGGACGGAGATACGAGGGGAGAAACGCAGGAGGCTTTTGTTCTTTTATGACTGCTGACACTCCACCCTTCGAATCTGCCTGCTTTCTGGAGAAACTGCCTCCTGCCCTATCGCCACGGCAATATCACGCACACCCCTACACAGACACACAAACATGGGAACTGGAGCCAACACTGGCAACAGCACAGCATTGTGGCTCTGAGCCAAGGGAACATCTTTGACGTCAGAGTGCTTGGCAATGCCGCATCCCTGTCCTCAGTTCTCCAAACAAACTTTGCTTTTTTTCTATTTTCTTTCTTTCCACACCCCCCCCCCCACCTCCCCGCCGCCTCCCTCTCTTTCTCTGTGCTCTGCTCACATTCTTACTCATTTAAAGTGGAAATTCACCGTGGCTGAGTGGCTGTGTAAGCAGTGATTAAGCTGCTCTTTGCACAATGTGAAGGAAAAGCAGTAAGACAGCAAAAAAAAAATAAAAAAAGCTGAACAGATTAAATAAAAGATTAAACACATCTCTGAATGAGTAGGAAAGCTTTTTCCATTAAGCAGCTAGCTAGAACAATAGCTAATGCTTACACACATTGCTGTAGAAACAGATAAACACGGGATATATGTTTAATATGTATATAGTGACGTGCAAACTAAACACGCACGAGTAACACATGCAGAAAACCCAGCTGTGCGAGACTAAAAGTCTTCCTGGCTGTAAGCATTTCACATGCTCGTGTGGGGCACATATCTTCACTGCAGCGGTTCCTAACTGTGCACGTAAACAGGGGAAATGCCACAGAGGCATTACATTCCTCTAACGTCTGCAGAGCGAGCGGCAAACAACGCCACTTCCAGGAAGAGAGCTGTTTAGCGAAGGCTTCTCCTTATCCTGGGAGCTCGGCCTGCTTACGAAAGCCACCTCTCATCTCCAGCCTGCGTGTGTGTTTATGTGTGTGTGCGTGTGTGTGTGTGTGTGCGTGTGTGTGTGTGTATGCGTGTGTGTGTGTGTGTGCAGATCCTAAGGCTAAGCAGTGGTAACGACATCAGCCCTCTCCAGATTGTACACTGCGTCAGACATACGGCATACACACACAACACAGGGAGGAGGGGGCTATTTTTTTTTTTCTATCTTAAGTCTACTTAAAGCTCTGGCAACATTTACTACCTAAAATGCATGAATTTGAGAGCAAGTGAGCGAGAGAGAGAGAGAGAGAGGGAGAGGGAGATGAGGAAGTTAGATGGAGAGAGAGAAAGAGTGAGCACTGCAGAGAAGGAGAAGGACACAATAAGAGAGGGATAGAGGAAAACGGTGACATAGAAAGACAGACAGAAAGAAAGAGAAGGAAAGAGACACGGAGAGATGAATAAGGAAAAAGTAGAAGAGAGTGACCAAAAGCGAGAAGAGGGAGTGAGAGGGGCGGGGGGGGGGGGGGGGGGGGGGGGGGGGGGGTGTGGTAAGTGTAAAGGATAGAGGGAAAACAGCATGACAAGAAGAGTGACAAAAGGAGAAAGAGATAAAGAGAGGGACAGGAAGAGAGAGAGAGAGAGAGAGAGAGAGAGAAACAGGGAAAGGTAAAGAGGAAGAGAAAATGGAGAAAAGGAAACAGACAGAAAGAGAATGAGAGAGAGAGTGAGAGAGAGAAAGAAAGGGAGAGGGCAACAAACAGGGAGAGAGAAAGAATGAGGGGGGAAAACATCATTCACTGGAGTAATTATCTATGCCCACACTCATCTCATGACACTGCATTAAGAGCGCAGCTCTCACACACCCACACCCTCGTCCCCCCCCCCCCCCCCCCCCCCAACCCCACAAACACACATCCACATGTACATGTACACACACATACACAGACACTCACAAAGACAGCCACACTCAGTGAGCTTCCGATGTGACCAAATAAGGGATGTGCATCCTCCTGGTTGCCATAGTGACAAGTGAACAACAGGGAGAGACAGAATAGAAAGAAGGGAAGGGAAGGGAGGAAGAGAGAAAGTAAGAGAACAGATGGAGGGACAGAGAGATGGAGGGTGTGTACCTTGCTGATGTGCAGCTGCTGCTGCTGGAAGTGCTGTTTCTGTTTGACCAGGAACTGCTGGTGCTGCTGCTGGACCACAAGCTGCTGCAGGGCCTGTGTGTTCTGGGGCAGCGGCGCTGACTGGGTTCGACCCAACGGCCGGTGAGGACGCAGCTTATGGATGGAGGGTGACTGCAGGGGCAGACCGCTCAGACCTGGACACACGCACACACACACTCAATATTTTCTGTTGAACCCCAGGATTATGGGGTCATCTCATCCATCCATAATCCTATCCTCTCTTTCATTCATCCATCTATCCTCTCACCCATCCACTCTGTCATTCATCTACCCATACTCTCCCATATTCACCCATCCTCTCATCAATCCCTCCTTCCATCCACCCTCTATCCATCCATCCTCTCATCTTCTCTTCCATCCCTCCATCCATCCTCTCATCTTCTCTTCCATCCCTCCATCCATCCATCCATCCTCCCATCCATCCATCCTCTCATCCATCCATCCTCTCATCCATCTTCTCGTCCATCCATCCTCTCATCCACATTCTCGTCCATCCATCCGTCCTCTCATCCATTCATCCTCTCATCCATCTTCTCGTCCATCCATCCATCCTCTCATCCATCCATCCTCTCATCCATCCATCCTCTCATCCATCTTCTCGTCCATCCATCCATCCAGCTTCTCATCCATCCATCCACTCATCTCATCCATCTTCTCATTCATCCACTCATCATGTCATCCATCTTCTCATTCACTCATTAATTCATACTCTCATTTATCCATCCTCTCATCCATCCATCCATCAATCCGCAATAAAACTGAACTGCAACTCCATGACTTGACTTGTACCAAGTACGTACACAAAAAGGCAAAGTGTATTTGTACTAGACAAGTGTACCAGAAGTACACTATGCTGCCATAAATATATGCAGTGAATGAAAATTATGATGTACAGTTTCACCATAAGTTATAAATGCACTACACAGAACGTTTTAAGTATGTTAATAATATATAAAAGATGAAAATGGATTAATAATTAACAAAGGCAGTTGGGGTTTACCAATATGGATGGTGCAAATCTGTAGAACTGTAAAGGCTGCAAAACACCAGTGTTGTCTTCAACACAATACAAGTGACCTGACAATAAATATACAGCTCACTTGGCTTAAAACACTATTCAGTGCTTGAAAGAAAATGCACTGAAATGTAATGTTCCTGAGTAAGCTGACATGCATCACACTCTTTCAACCCCTGAGCCAAATAAAACAGAAAGAGAGAGGATGGTGAGCTTTAGCTGTGCATTTCAACTCAACAGATAAATATAGGTTTTCTTTTAGGGGTTTCCCCATTTTATCCACAATTTGGTCATCTGCCAGTTCCCTCCCAACTGCCAGCTATCCCGTGACAGCTGCCATCCAGGAGGGTGAAGGCTAATGTGCCTCTCTGGGACATGATGCCAGCCAACCACATGCATGCGCCACATGCAGCGTAACACACTCGGAGGAAAGTGCAATTTGCCCTCTTCCGCATACTAGAGCTCACAGAAGACCGTAATTGGCTAGTGTTGCTCTGATTGACAAGTGAAAAAGAGACAGCACAGCTAATTCTGCTCCTGGCCAGACTGTAGCATTGTTGAGATTCGAACTCGCAAGAGTTTTCTGTTGCGCCACTATCTGTCGAGAGCCAGATAAATCTGTTATCAAGGTTACAGAGAATCATCATTGAATGCTGAAAAAACGCCAAGGTCTCCTTAAATGTCATAAAAGGAAACTGCTTTAACAAATGCACTGTTTTTTGAACGACGGCTAAACATATTGTAAAGCTATAGGAGGCCCTTACTGGCAGCGATTTTTTTTTTTGTCATGTGTGAACACAGTTTATTTGTAATGTGCAATCATGCTCCCTTGGATGCCTCTGGAGGCGTCAGGATCAGAACGATGAGACAAAAGCTCACAGATCTACAAAGAGCTCCAGATTATGTGCTTTTCTCTCGTTTGAGATTTCAGCTGTTAATTAATTAAATTCAACAGAATTACATTTTATTTGTATTGAGCGTTTAACAATAGGCATTGTCACAGTGCAGCTTGACAGAAATCTGGATGTAGATTTAGATCGCAAATGAGCAAGCCAGATGTGAAAACAAGTCCCCGAGACTGCATGAGGAAGGGAACCTGTCCTCTTCTCGGAATAATCATGCAAAGGCTGATGTTTAATGGTTTAAGAAATTGACAAATCATTATCACTGGAGCAAATCGGTATCAGTGACAAAACATTCATATCAGACAGTATGTACAGTACACTGTGCAAAAGTTTTAGGCACATGCAAAGAAATGCTGTAGAGCAAAGATGCCTTCAAAATAATGTTTCTAGATAAAAAAAGATATAGTAAAGAGCAGTAAACAGTAGTAAATAAAACAAAGTCAATATTTGGTGTGACAAAAAAAATAAAAATAAAAATAGTAGTCTCTGGTATAATTTGTGCAGTTTTATAAGGAAATGAGCTGGTAAGTTTTATTGAGCATCTTGCAGAACCAGACACAGTTCTTCTGGAGACTTTGACTTTCACACTCGCTTCTTATTCTTGCAGCAAAACCCAGCAGCCTTCATTGTGTTTTTTGTCTGAAAAGTGTCTCTTACGTAATATGCTGCTTTCTTTAATGACATACAAACATTTTTCTGTAACATTTCATTTTGTGCTAGAAAACTAATGTTTGGGAATCTAAAATGTTTTTTGTATTGACTTGATAATGTAGAAGTCATAAAATAAAAAATCTATAACAAAGTTTGTACTTAAAAAAAAAAAAAAAAAAAAGGGGGTGCCTAAAATTTTTGCACAGTACTGTGTATTCGATGTATAATGTACAAAGTCAGTCTGTGTGATGTGGCTGTGAAACTGAGATGACTCCTCTTGACTACTCCTAAGTGGCATTGTGTAACGGTGCTCTTCTATTGTAAAGAACAATCAGCACTCTTCACCCTCTCTGCAGTGTCTCTGTCCTGTGTGCTTCCTGTGCACTGATTTCAATAATCTCTTGAACAGATGAGATGAGGTGGAGGAGAAGAGCGCAGCACAGACAGTTGTGATACAGGAGCCCGTCAGTGTGAGCAAAGAGTCGACTACATCACCGAAAATCTCTCTCTGTCGGCCGGGCAGAAGTATCGACCTGCCTGCTGCTGTCATGCAGAGCTCAGTGGGAGGCTAATTAACATTGTCTATGACTAATTTCATTAAAATAAAGCTTCCTCAGAGCCAATCAGCACAAATTGATGGCAATTTGTAAGGGGTAATGTTCATAAAGTAGCGCTTAGAGCGAAGACGAACATCCAGCTGTGAGAGTATAGCTTGATGCTGCACTAAGCCTCCATTTTATTTACTGAACCGAGCTGCTTAACCATTGAGAAGGGTTCGATCTGCTTTAGGGTGCAAACTGCACATTTAATAACCAAGAACGTTCCCAAAAACCAGCAGATCTAAGCTTAATAGTATTGATGTACTTTAAGTAACATTGCTCTTTTGTTTCTGCCAAAATTACACACAAGGCTCATTAACAACCAGTTTTTAAATCTTGTCACTGTGATGAAATTGAACCAGTGATTAATTTCATCCACTTGTTGGTTGAAAACAGTTTCATTTTATCAGCGTATTAAAAAACAAAAGTAGATCATGTGCAGTATTTCTGTTATGAAAGTAACAGTCCTGAATGTTTTTTTTTTTTTTTTAATATAATTAAAAGTGCAGTTATCAATTTTCAAGTCACAACATTTTTGTTCTCCTTACATTCTGGGTTCAGATCTGCTAATTTCTTCACAAAATTTTCCGCCACTGTCATGACTGTCATGAACTTTGTCTGAAATAAAAAACTATACCTTACATTCATTAGAATCTAGAAGATCCAGAATATTGGTACGCAAAATCTACGCAGGTTTCAAGGCTATGAAAGGTTTTAAAATCCAAACACTAACTGTAATGAGGAAATTCAAGAAAACCTGTTAGTCCTCCATCCGTTGTGGGCATCACATAAAATCAGGTTATACTGCCCCCCAATATTGTGTTGGTACTGCACCATGAGCATGTTGCATTAATTTTTCAGATGTGCATAAGTGATGTGGAAACCATCATACATGTGCATAGTTAAAAGTAAGTATAACCCTAGCCTTAAAGTAAAAAAAAAAAAAAAAAAAAAAAAATATATATATATATATATATATATATATATATATATATATATATATATATATATATATATATATATATATATACCTGAAACCAGGGGATTCTGTGACTGCTCCAGCAGGGCCATGTGCTGCAGCAGAGGGTTGTGGGCGGAGCCTCCCTCTCGCTCCAAGGCCGAGGCAGCCAGATATGAGGGAAGGTGGGCTCCAGCGATGAATGGAGTGGTTATGGGTAATCCGGGCTGCAGGCCTGCCATCGCTAGCCGCTCACCCTCCTGCTGGCCAGACGCCACCTGGTGAAAGACATCGACAAGACACAAAAGCAAAGAGAGCATAAGATGAGCAACCAGTGTGTGAAATGTGAATACAAAAGAAATGAAAGGAACATATCAAAGTTCCAAAAAGTCAAGGAACAGAGACTGTGTTTCTCTCAAAATCAATACGAGTGTTAGATCTGTATTTTGGGGGGCCGGTGTTTGCGTCAGCAAGCAGCGGTCAGTCATTGTGTCTCAATGGGCCCTTTCTGAAATGGTAGTGGCACTGAAAAGCCACATACAGCACACTGACGGTCTAGACAGGAGCCTTCTATGTGGACTCTTCATCTCAATGACCCATTGGTGGCAAACCCAGGGGCAGAGAATAGGGGAGAAATACGTCAGAGAGACAGAGAGGGTGGAGAGAAAGCATAAGAAGCAATATAGACAAGGCACTGAGCTAAAGATAGACAGTGTGAGAAAGATATGCATGTGAGAGGAAGAGCGTAAGTGAGAGTGAGAGAAAGAGAGTGTGAAAGTGAGATGAAGCCACTCACAGTGGTGGAGCCGGTGGCTGGCAAGCCCAGAGTGATGTTTGGGAGGGAGGGGGATGTGTACAGAGACAGCTGGCTAACAGGACCCTCTCTGCTGGCAAGACGATGTGCCAGGGAAGGCTGGAAAAGAGCAACACACACACACACACACACACACACACACACACACACACACACACACAAATAAATAAACGCTGTGATCATAACTAACGGCTCTGTGTGGTGGTGTAAAAACGTGTACACACACACACACGCACACACACACACACACAATCCACAGCACAATCTCAGCACTCTAGTGCTATGTAAAGCAGCAACATGGCTGCTGGATCATGTCTATATTTATTTTGTCACACTTATTTAGTGAAACTGCCAACAAAATAGTTTTAGTACACTCGTTTTAAACCAACAGGAAGCAGCTTATTCATTCACAGTGTACTTTATAAACCCGTGTTCCTTCTAACGTATACAGGTGCATCTCAATAAATTGGAATGTTGCGGAAAAGTTCGTTTATTTCAGTAATTCAACTCAAATTGTGAAACTCGTGTATTAAATAAATTCAATGCACACAGACTGAAGTAGTTTAAGTCTTTGGTTCTTTTAATTGTGATGATTTTGGCTCACATTTAACAAAAACCCACCAATTCACTATCTCAACAAATTAGAATATGGTGACATGCCAATCAGCTAATCAACTCAAAACACCAAAGGTGAAACCTGCAAAGGTTTCCAAAGCCTTCAAAATGGTTTCTCAGTTTGGTTCACTAGGTAAGCCACAAACATTCATTGCCAAAGAAGCTGGCTGTTTACAGAGTGCTGTATCCAAGCATGTTAACAGAAAGTTGAGTGGAAGGAAAAAGTGTGGAAGAAAAAGATGCAAAACCAACCGAGAGAACCGCAGCCTTATGAGGATTGTCAAGCAAAATCGATTCAAGAATTTGAGTGAACTTCACAAGGAATGGACTGAGGCTGGGGTCAAGGCATCAAGAGCCACCACACACAGACGTGTCAAGAAATTTGGCTACAGTTGTCGTATTCCTCTTGTTAAGCCACTCCTGAACCACAGACAACGTCAGAGGCGTCTTACCTGGGCTAAGGAGAAGAAGAACTGGACTGTTGCCCAGTGGTCCAAAGTCCTCTTTTCAGATGAGAGCAAGTTTTGTATTTCATTTGGAAACCAAGGTCCTAGAGTCTGGAGGAAGGGTGGAGAAGCTCGTAGCCCAAGTTGCTTGAAGTCCAGTGTTCAGTTTCCACAGTCTGTGATGATTTGGGGTGCAATGTCATCTGCTGGTGTTGGTCCATTGTGTTTTTTGAAAACCAAAGTCACTGCACCCGTTTACCAAGAAATTTTGGAGCACTTCATGCTTCCTTCTGCTGACCAGCTTTTTTGAAGATGCTGATTTCATTTTCCAGCAGGATTTGGCACCTGCCCACACTGCCAAAAGCACCAAAAGTTGGTTAAATGACCATGGTGTTGGTGTGCTTGACTGGCCAGCAAACTCACCACACTTGAACCCCGTAGAGAATCTATGGGGTATTGTCAAGAGGAAAATGAGAAACAAGAGACCAAAAAATGCAGATGAGCTGAAGGCCACTGTCAAAGAAACCTGGGCTTCCATACCACCTCAGCAGTGCCACAAACTGATCACCTCCATGCCATGCCGAATTGAGGCAGTAATTAAAGCAAAAGGAGCCTCTACCAAGTATTGAGTACATGTACAGTAAATGAACATACTTTCCAGAAGGCCAACAATTCACTAAAAATGTTTTTTTTATTGGTCTTATGAAGTATTCTAATTTGTTGAGATAGTGAATTGGTGGGTTTTTGTTAAATGTGAGCCAAAATCATCACAATTAAAAGAACCAAAGACTTAAACTACTTCAGTCTGTGTGCAGTGGATTTATTTAATATGCGAGTTTCACAATTTGAGTTGAATTACTGAAATAAATGAACTTTTCCACGACATTCTAATTTATTGAGATGCACCTGTAAATACTCAAAACAAAGCAAGATTACTTCAGCAAGCTGAATATAAACAGAAGTAAATTTCTGATGAATGAATAAATATGCCACTACAGCATGCAATCAAAGACATAATATATTTAGACACTGAAGTCATGGTTTAACCTGAAGATAAAAATGCAATCACTGATTTAAGTTCTGAGCCGAGGCTGAAGTGTAACGTGAAATGTGAGCTGTACCTCTACTGGACTGTTGGAGATTGAGCTGGTGATGCCGTTCTCGTTAGTGATGTTGTTGGAGCTGTTGTTGGGAGAGCTCGGGCCAGAACCGGGTGCACTGTTACAAGCTGATTCTTTAAAAATAAATAAATAAAGTAGAAGGACACAAGGTCTAATCAGTAGTGCATAACTGCTGTATGTAACTCACTCCAACAGGATGCTCTGGAAGAGTTTCTCTTATTTGTGGGTTTTGTTACTGAGTCACTCACCTGTCACGTCCAGAGAGCGTTTCTTGGCCATAGTTACGGGGCCGTCCCTCCTCCGCAGCAGCGGGCTGCTCCGCCGCTCCGTCACCTTCTGCTTCAGCCTGGAGCGCAGCTTCAGATTCGGCTCTGACGCTGCGGGGAGCCCAAACACACACTGTGTTCACATTGCAGCCTGTCATATCATGCTCAAATCCTTCCTTCTTTGCTACACATAATCTGATACTAATCTGCTAGCCGGTGTTTACAAAAGATATCACATTAACAAGGTAATATAAAATCAAAAGCACACACACTTCACATTATGTTTCAAGTTAATCTCTAACAGATCAACATTTTGAGCAACCCTGCACCAAGGTTAATCAAGTCAAGCGGAGTCTGAATACAACTAGCGTTGGTTTCTTCATGAACTGTGGACTGGACCATACTAACTTGAGCAAGAAGCAATAATCCCGGAAATAAGTGTTTTCCCCACATACCATCCACTTGACCATTGGCATTTCAACCGCTAGTCCCCCTGTCTCCACTCCTCTCATTTAGTGGACCAACCCTAATGACCCATGATTAGCATGTGACCATGTGTCAAATATGCAGTGGCCAATAATGAGTGCATCCAGAGATCATTAATGGTGTTCAAAGCCCACTGGGTTTTGGTCAACATTAAGTGCGGTCAGTAGCCACTGAGAAAATGACCATGAGCACCATCTTCCCATCATTCACACCCATTTAGAAACACTAAGTTAGACCATAGATAAACCTGTCTTAATGCACTTATGTAAAACGTCCAGGTTCCATAACTTGAAGTACTTTCCAAAGAGCACTCAGTATTAAATAGCTGGTCTTGCGGTTGCGATTAGCAAACTAGGTGAACGTAAGGGTGGCACTTCTTGTAAGAGGCAGGACCATTCCCAGACATCTTTGTTAAAGAATGTAGCGCATCCTGCCATTAAGACCATGCATTAGTCAAAGATGAGGAACGCAGCTGCCAAAGACTGAATTAAGCTTTGCCCTTTGCCTTCTCATAAGTGAAGTCTCTAGCAAGCGCTCGAATGGCAAGAAACTAGCCTTTCTTACCCAAGCTAAATGAGTAGTTAAGGTCACACCAGAAGGATATTTGAGGATGACCAAAGTTTGGAAATGTTCCTTAAGTAGCATCACTGCAGAAATCATTATGAACAACGGAATAGTCGATGCAGGAAGGACATGCAGTGGGTTTGATTATCAAAATCAGTATATGTGAAAGTTCTCACATACAAGTTTAGAAACATCTCCTAGAACACCTAGAATCTCCTAGGGGAGTATGGACTGTGATAATCTCAGATGAACACTAAAAGGCAATAATTAGAAAATATATTTGGAATAATCAAGTGCCAAGAAGCTGTCACGCTTTTTTTTGCGGTGGGATATCAATTGTAATAGAGTGGGCTAGTGTGTAGCCATGGCTGGCAGCCAGCAGCAGGGTATCACCAGCTGTAATTGGAATGAATGAGGGCTACCATGAGGCCAAGGACCTGGGGACAGCCCCCCTCACTCTGGAAAAGTGTTAACGTGGCAGAAGTGAGATCAGCATTAGAAAAAGATACAGGGTCACCCTTGGACTCGCTGACTTTGAAGTGTTTTTTGTTTTTTTTTTAAGTGACACATTTTACATACATGCTTACTTTATCAAGTTATACACATGAGCCAGCCGTATCAGAGTACTACAGTAGAGTAACTACAGTACCTATAATATTTTTCATTAATATATTGTGTATTTCAAGAAATGCAAGCAAGCTAGATAGTCCTTTTTTTCTATTTTTGCCCCATTTTCGCCTAATTTGGTCATGTGCCAATTCCCACCCACTAGCCACCTCTACAGCTACTAACTAGGGAGAGTGAAGATGAGCACATGCTTCCTACAAGACACCTGAAGCCAGCCACCACATCTTTTCAAACTGCTGCTCACAGGGCAGCTGCATCACAGGGCAGCATAACACACTCAAGGAACGCGCTATCTGCCTCCTTCCGCATATATCTGCATATAACACCATCCGTTCCACCCAGAGAGCAAGGACAATTACGCTCTCTTGGACTACTTGGACAAATGGATGTGGCATCAATGGGATTTGAACTTGGGATCTCCCAACAACAGGGGGGATGCTTAATTGTTGCACCATTAGGGAGCCCTCGGTTAGAAAATGTCTCTGTGGAAACAAGTATATTATTATAAACCATTCAAAAAGCACAGTCTTAAGATAACCAATATGTTTGGGCCCCATACGTCAAGTTTCAGCATGAAACCTATGCAAGACACAGCCTTGGAGTTAGGAAGTTTATTGTAGTGTGGCACCAGGGTATAAATCCAGGGCTCCGTTCAGTTTAATTGACAGAGTAATATGAGTGCAATGCAGTAACCATGCAAATTCAATAGGACGGATTCTTAAGGCTGTAGCACGTGGCAACATCTGCTTTCATATAAATGCAATTACCTACCTTTTTTATCAGAAGCTGTCTGACTTTACTGCTTTGAAGGTACTGATATGTTTCCAAGCTTTTTGGGTAGATAATACCCCCCTGTTGTAAACAATCAATAAAATAACTAAAAATAGTCCTGGACATTTTTATATATTCCCCCCCCCCCCCCCCCCCCCCCACACTTTAAAGAGAGACGGGCGGTGTAATGCCACTATTTTTCAGTAACTTGTCATTTTATATGTTGCATTAGTATTTATCATAATGTTTGTTACACTTTTTTGGCATGTATCCTGCACAAGGCATCATGGGACTTATTACTGGAATATTGCAGATATCCAAGGAATGTTATTACCTGCTGTAAAAACAAAACTAATTTGCTCTGAAATTAACACAAAATGCAAACACTGCCCATGCACTACAACGACTTGCGGATATTAAACCAGTGAGAACACTGCAGTCGGTTCAGCCAACATCAGATCCCAAACCGTAATAAGAAAGGATTTACAGCTGTAGACCTTACCTCACCTCATGCTGTCGTTCTACACAGGGACGCTTTTGTTACGAGAAATGTGCTTCTGTATGGATTAGCCTATAACATTCTCTCATAAAAAGACAAAGTAATGCCGCATGGGAGTACATCTCAAACACATACCATCTGGGCTCCCTGCGTCTAGCTTCTTGCCAATATTGTGCGTAGATAACATGGGAGAGCAAGAAAGAGAGAAATTAAAAGTGATGTTGAATTTCAAAGCCAGGCTTATTTTGACCTCCTGCAGTAATACCAATAGAAAACAGAGAAGTACAGCTCAGCATGGCCTCCTGTAAGTGTGCTGATTAGAATGCATAAAACGGGTTATTAATCAGATACTAAAGAGATCTCAGTTGCATGAAAGATGGTTATCTGCATGCACCCTGGGTAGACACCGAATTCTGAGAAGGCAATTGCAAAAACATTACCAGGAGAATAGCTGTAGTAGCCTTGTTGATGTTCGTCTCATTGGTAAGACCAGATTAAAGACGCGCATGTGCACAGTTAAAATGGAGTTGGAGCACCTGAGTGCAGAACGCAATGGACTGGGATCTTCACAGGGCCATAAAACATGAACATTAGGAACCCAACTGTTGATGTGTGCCTTGCATTTTGGCATCGATCATCTCTTCAGTATCCGGTCCAATTTAAGCTCATCAAGATGTGGAAATGACTCAGACTTCCCACGAACATTAATCAAATCTCTGAGTTTTTACACTCATTAACTCGACATCACAGTTCATCAGAGGCTGAAAACCTTTTGCGCACTGATTAATAACTACAGTAACTAGTTCTTTGAGAAAATGATTTCCTCTATTCTAGGGGTCTACTCATCTCTATACGGGCATAATGAAGACACCCTGGTACATCAGGGGAAAGGGAGCATCATTCTGCATATGCACCTGACACGGTTGAGGAACGCAACCGACAAAGACGAGGAGGTGAAAAAGAGAGAGCAGGAGGAGAGGCGAGGAAAGCCATTCCCCCCTGCACTATAAAGCTTGATGAAGGCTGATGAGAAAGCTCTGCAAGGGAGTTTAAGTGCCATCAAGGACACGCAGTGACTGTGCCAACTATGGCAAGGCACCAGCCGAGTGCGGTAGAACGAGCAGGAAATGATACACAAGTCGTCTGCTGAGATCCATTTAATAAGCGCTTAGCGCTGTTAGAAAGAGTTTGAATCAGGTGAATGAGTTCAGAGAGCTGTTCATGGTCTAATATAAGGGAGGAGAGCACACAATGTACCATGTGAGGAATGAGTACCGTCCTCAGCAGCACTGAGGGCACCGTAATGGCTCACTCAAGGGACTGTCGCTTTGCTAAACAAATACGTGGAAACGTTGAGCAGCAGAACTTCTCTAGAGGACACAGAGATGTGCCTGAGAAAGATGAGAAAGAGTTCATCAGGTTCTGATTAAAGCCGATTAGGCAGAAACACTGCCACTGAATATTCATATACAGTTTCTATTGGGGTCGGGCAAAACAAAGGCAACCAATGTATTTGCCTTAAAAATTAATTTTGTAAGAGAAGTGCTGCACACACAGCCATGAGGCTGCAGTTTACAGCAATTACAGCTGCTTGATTAGGAGGCAGAAAACATACTGATCTCCAGCACATGATGTGTTTTTGAGGCATAACATTAACTGATGTAGGACTGAGAAGTCTGATTTGAAAAAGGGTGGTGTGGAAATGGCATGTTTCTGTTTTATGCTTGTAGCATTGCCTGCTGAGTAAATGGCAAAAAGTGATCATCAAAAACACAATCTGCGCTGCGGTTGGACTAGTTTGTAGAAAATAATCGCTTCATTTTTACAAACGTTTTGGTCATTTTGCTTCATTGCAATTTACATGACTGTCCAAATACAAAGAAAAAAAGATCTATGTGTAATACATTCAGTTTGCAAAACATCCCAGTCACTTGGTGACAAAAATGTGAATCAGAAAATGGATATACTATGATTTGTACTGTCATTGTGCAATATGTAGGGCAAAAAACACGATTGGGCATGCAGTTATAGGTGTGATGGCACCCAGCGTCAAGCAGGTTTACTGTTACCGCTTCCTCTCTCGAACATAATAAGCCAATAACAAATCCTGAAGACGTTCCTGTTGTGGAAAACTGACTGTTACAAAGCGCTGACACTGGAGACTCCTTCCATAAATATTAAAGAAACGTCTCTTCACAGAAAACATCGCCAGTGGTATTGCTTCAGCTCTGACTTCATAGTTAAGTGAGTCAGTGCTTCCTTCAGTTCACTCATCCGGCAGTATACAATTCAAGCTGCACCTAAATGTTCTAGGTGTACTCTGCAGCCAACTGACTGAAAGAAGTAGGAAATACATCATATAGTTATAGCAGGTACTTGACGTTTTCTTGTTCGGCGTCTTTGACAGGGCAGTGACATGTGGTATGGCTCCGGCAGTCCCGTCCCCTACTGTGCCGTGTTTAGCGAACATTAAGGGCCGAACCGAAGCCTTCAGGCTGTGGAGACTAACTGCTTTAGTGCCTCAGCCTGATTCCTTCCAGATTGCTGCAGTTTTTGCTTGATGCTAGATGGTCCGCTCCAAATGAAAATCACCATGTCAACGAAAATGTGAACGGTACTTCATTATAAGAAGGAGGTGGCTCATATGGAGCACAACTGGGAGGCAGGCTGCTGGACTAATAATGGCTTCCTACTGCATGCCTAACAAAAGATCCCAGATATTACTATAGACCTGGGGTGTCAAACTCATTTTAGGTAACGGGCCACATTATACTTAGTCCAGTGTCAAGCAGGCTAGACTGAAAAATAGACCACAGCAACTCATAAACTAAAAATAATTAAATAAAATAAAAGTTGTAAATGCTTCAGTATTCATCAATCCTGTTGCTATGAAACCACTAAATCTGTTATTTTGGAAAGACACACGGTTACAGTGTCACATTTTTTAGCTTTCTAATGAACATTTACATTTCATTAGCTTATTTTGTTAGTAGCTGTGTTCATAGCCTCGCATTAATTCCTCTAGTGGAATAACAAAGACTAGCTCTTTTTTGATTCTTTCAGTTCAGTTACGGCTCACAAGATGATTTTTTTTTTGTTTGTTTCTAAATGTATTTGGTGGTCCAGATTAGAACCTTTTATCAGCCCACAGGCTGTAAGTTTGACATCCTTGCTATAGACATTTTACACATATTTTACTCCAAAACAAATATGAATTGAATTATTTTATTAATGTACTTTAATTTCATGCTAATCTAAGACAGAGATTAATATTGTTCCAAAAAGTCTAGAAAAATTCTCCCAAGTGCCACTTTTTCCATCCTGTGGGAAAAGCTGGACTTGAATTGATCTCATACAGTTGAACAGTGTCATTAACTGAGGGCAGCAAAAGGACCTGACCAATGGAAATATCAAATCTGTGACCCTCATGTCAGCTGGCACACAAAGGCTGTGTTCTCTCGTTCTGAATAAGAGATACACAGCTCCGCATGCACGAATGAATGAATGGACGAAGACACAAGAGCGCTCCAACAGCTCGTTTCTACCCTCATTCACCCCTCGTGCGTCATGAGAGAAGGGGGGGGGGGGGGGGAAGAGACAACGAAAAGAATCATGTATCAGAACAGAGAAGGACACAGATTCTCTGCACTATCGCTAATCAGAGAGGTGAAAGGCTTGTGTAAAACTGAAGGAGCTTAAAAAAATAAAATAAGTCGAGGCACTGCTTTCTGATGGGAAAGGAGGAGGAAATGGAGCTACTGTGACAGGAGACGGAGCACTCTACCCAGCCCCAGGAATGCACCGCAGCAGCCAGAGCAAACTGAGGTTTATCTACAGCGGGAGAGCTGGAATCGACACTCAGACGTGCCTCGCCACAAAGTGAAGAACTGTGACCATACAAAGGAACGCTTGACTTGAGGTTTAGATTCTTTCCCCTCTAAAAAAAAAAAAAAAAAAGATTTACCTGAAGGCGTGTCCCCAAACTAATTAATTCATTTGGGAAATATAACTGCAGATACCTCCAAAAAAGGAAAAGAAGTAGAAAGTGTTTTAAAGTAATACCCCAGAATCTTCCAACCTAATCTCTATCTACCAAGTGTAGTGTGCATGTGATTACCCCAGACATGAATTTCAACACCAGCATTAGGAAACGAATAGAAAACCTCTTCACTTAAATCCCATGTATAACAGAAGTTTAAGGGCAGTTTTCAGGGAAGTCAGAATCATTTATAGGTTTTTGTGGAATGCTTTCATGAATGTTTGAAAATGAAGCTGGAAATTTGTATAATTTGTCCGTTCGGAGATTGGAGTCATTTTTAAGAGTGGTGTCCCATTCAGGGTGTATTCCTGCCTCATCCCCAGTATTCCCGGGATGGGCCAAGGATCCACCACAACCCTGACCAGGATAAAACTTACTGATGATGCATGAATTAATGCATTGCTCCATTGTTGAAAATAAGATGACATAGAAACCATTTTGGTTAGACATTCTCATACACTTGTAGTTTAAATTTGCATTATGTAGCCTCTACTTTCAATGTTTAGTGGCAGTTCAGCCCTTAGACTTGCTGAGGTTCCATCTAGAGGTAATTGCAGATACTCTACAAACATGGTTGTTTGAAATTAGTTTGGGAAAACGCTTTAGTTTTCCCTTTAAAACATTTTTGAAGAAATGTGTGCTTCTAAGTTTACACACAGTGCAATGATAAAGTGGCAAGGAATCCAATTTTGAGGTCAGGAAATACAGAGTCCAGATTCAGTGATACTCTGCCCTGAAATATGCTGCTGTGTGGAAGTAGATCCACCCACACTCTCTCTTGCTCTTGTCCGGTGATGGGCATATTGCAGCTGTAACATTCCCTTCCTAGCCTTGCTGTAATTGCTGTGGTGTCTCAGGGGGCTGCGAGTGTGCAAGGAGCCTGGGCCCAGCTGCACTGCAGTACTCTGACAGGTCCATTTCCAGCATGATTAATGAGAGCAGTGGCCTAATCTCAAGCAGCCTAAGGTGAGCGTGCAAAGGGAAGGCCCTTAAGTGCAGCTCTCCTGCTGAGGGGAGCAGCTCAGGACCTCAGGCTCCGACTGCACTCTCTCAGGGCCTTGTGTAGAGCACTGATCTGCCTTACTCACCAGTTCACTCGTAATAATGCTTAGCAGCTGGCAGACATCACGCTGCAGTGCCTACCAAAGTCACTTCCTCAACCACACTCGTCTGCAGAAGCCTTGGGTTGAGCGTAACACAGAAGAACTGGGTGAAAGCCACAGACATAAGTCACAGAAACCTTCTATTGCACAACATAGCCAGACATCCAGCTATAAATAGAGAGTCAAAGTGACCAATAACCACCAATTGACCAGAAGAAGCCACCTGACTGAATATGTAAATCAACCAAGCACAGCTGTTTTGCTTGAAATGTAGAAGGAGGAGAATTGGGAAATGGTGCAACAACCTGGAGACAGTAATTTATGACATTCTGTGATCCTCGGGGACTGTTATATTCCCTCCAGAAAATTAGTTAATTAGTGCCACTGTGTTTAAAAGTTTAATTTCTCTTCATTGGTCTGGTGCATGGACTTGTCTAATCTTACTGTGCTTAGCCAGTAACATACAGTCAAGATTCTGATAGTAGTATCCAAGTACGTGGTTAACATACATCAGACTAGAAGCATCACTCATCTGAAGAAAAATTAATAATTCCCAAGGCAGATCAGAGTTAGTCCTTGTTCACCATCTTGGATGATCCAGTCAAAAGAAGACTGCTAAAGTGGAAATGACAGCCATTCTCACATGATATTTTTATGTATCTCTGTTGGCAACTTGTTACCAGATTTCATGATGCTGAAAACCTGTACGCAATTCTAAGGTAAACCGTCTCAGCAAGAGAACCGCGGACCTGGCAACCTGGACCTTTGATGTTGTTGGGGGATGCACTGCTGTACACGCTACAATGTGGCCACGTGTATCTTTGACCACTTCCGCAAGCGGGTCGATTGCTCAGGTGACAAGACGCACTTGACTCAGTTCACACCTGTATTTACCGCTGTCCGCTTGTGATCGGCGATCTTTTAGTCTTCTTTTGGTCTTTTTGTGCTTTTGAGCACAAGACAAAGCGTGAGTAGTCCAGTGTATGTTATTTCTCTTGCAGAAAACATGCATTTCTCTCAGACTCAGAGCTGTAATGTGAGAGATCTGAGCAGTCCATATGCTGCCAATAACCAAAAAAAGTCTCAGGTAGGCGAAAGACACATCTATCTGGAGTGTTCCCTTTTTTTTCCTCCCATGTCATCAGTGGAAGGAAATGTACTAATTCAGGAGGATGATGGCAGGCTTAGCAGAGACGGACAGAAAAGAACGACAGAGAGAACATTCCTTTCAGGCTCATGCGCTCGCTGCTGGCTGTATGCCTCCCCTGATTTAAACTCCAAGTGATGAAAAGGCTCGCTCGGCCTTCTGGGATTGATGGTGGGGCCTGTCATCGTAGCAGAGTTGTGTGTTACCAGACAGCTAGGATAAAGACAGAGTTTCCACTGGTTGAGTCCAGCGCCTGACCACAAGCCTCCTTACACCGATTTTGCATCATTACTTCAGTTTGTTTGGATTTATGCTTACATGCAGACCGAGACTGCCGAGACCGAAAGCTTCATACTGTGTGCTCTGGACAGAAATAGAAATGGTGAGAATTCGTCTTCTAGCAGTAAACTTCACACTGACAGTGAAGGTTATCAGTTGTGAGGATCAGTGTGTGGGAAGTGAGACATAGATCAAGTTGTTGTTAAATGATCTGGTCCTGAATCAGAATCAGAACATGGCTAAATAAAGATAAGCCTAAGTTATGAGTGTTTTGGAGGAATCTTTGTTAACCGTTAATCGTGGAGCAGGAAGTTATGTTACCTGTCTTGCGGAGTGGAAAGTCGTTTTTGGAATCGTAGAGTCCCAGGACTGGGTGGTTGTAAGTGGACATCCCTGTCTGAGGAGGAGAACTCTGATCCAGTGAACTGTGCTGGGTTTTCCTGTAGAAAACACAAACATGAAAATTGAAGGCTATTTAAAGCTCTCTAACATACTGTCGGGATTTTCTTATTTTCTGAATCCCACAGCCCTGATTAATCTCTGACCATTATTTTTCCACTCTTTCTCTGACTAGAGCTCCGAACCAAACGGGAAGTTCAACCAAAACCCAAAGAGTCAACATCACCTAATTCAGCCAGACAGCCTCAAACATCATCAATTCATCCGAAAGACATCCTTTCATCTTCTCGAAATAATATTATTTCATCCCTAATACAGGTTACAAATCCAAATCCTGTAAATGTATCTAAGCTTCACTTCAGAAAAATGGCAAATGCTTTTAACACATGGGTATTTAAGGCTTGTTATTTTATTATTATTATTTTTTTTCCCCAATGTGTTTTTCCAAACAGTTTGAGTAGTGGCAGCTCAACATTTTACTGTTTATCTAAAGTGTATTGGACAAGCAATATGGAATAAGTTTCCATGTCAAATATAAAGAGGGAGCACAAAAACCAAACACTTCTCTGCTACGGGTTTGATACACCACTTGAAAACACAGCATTCCGCTCAAAATGCAGAAGACAGCAAAACAACAGAAGCAAAAAGTAAAGTTCCCATGAGCACACCGACACCATCTGTACCCAATTTGAAAACACACAAAAAAATAAATGAATAAAAAAAAATAAAAAAATTAAAATAAAAATCACAAACAACACTGACAAAAACAAATGATCAACTTTTCTCTGTCAAGGATGCTGGATTTTTGCAGGCTAATGGAGCTTTGATAACCCCAACCCTAATGCCGAGCATACACTATTACTCATTCACATCTTACAGAAATGTACAACATAACATTGTGAAATTGATTTTTTTATTTTATTTTTTTTGTTATTTCATTGCACTACAAAACAAACACTTACCCACTTGACTAAATGATAGGAAGCGATGCTACCTAACATAAGGCCATGTCACCAATGACTACATTTACACGCGCATCAATATTCCAATATTAATCAGAATTAATCGGAATTAGGCGATATTGTTGAAGGCATCAATTTCTAAATTTGTTTATATTTACAAAATACAATTAAATCGGTCAGTGAAAACTTTTGTCAGTTGATTAAAGTTTCAAGAGACTTGACAAATCACAGATTTTATGGGAATGGGTTTAGTAATTAGTATTGAGTATATATGTAAACGCTGCAATCCGATTGCCTGATTCAGATTAAAACAATATTCTGATTCCCACCCTTTAGAATATGCCTGTTTTAATCGGAAATGTGTTGCATGTAAACACCTTATTCAGAAAATCCACTGAAAGGAGATATATGCACATGCTCAGTCCCCAAGGAATTGTGGGTGCTAACAGATGCTTAGCTTTAGGCTAGGTATTTAGGAATGGCAACTCGGGCATACTTACAACAACCATGTATACAGGAATATCCTGATGCCTGTACGCATATAAACCGTATTCGGGATATTACGGCAACCCGAATATAGCCCTTAAACGCAAACTGATGTGCATGTAAACATAGCCACTGATACATTATAAGACATGCCGATTAACAAAAATGAAAAATATACACACCATTTTACACTGACACCTTCACAGACACAAGCTTTATGCCGCACAGCAGCGCAAACCTCAGCTACAACACTCACAAAACGGCTGTTTTCAGTGCCAAGGCAGGCAATCTGGCACACACCCAACCCAACCTACTCACTTTGCCTGCTTTCCCATCATCTAAAAAAAAAAAAATAAGCTGTGTGTTTAGCAGCGTGAGTGATGAGCTTCTGGAACCTGCTGCAATTAGAAGAACTGACGGGCGTTTTAAACAAGTGAGAATAAATGTTTTGATCAATAAAACATTCCGCTTTCGCCGCGGGATCTCTTTGTTAAGCCGTGGGTGTTGATCTAACTGTGAAGGTGAGATGGTAAACAATGTTGTATTGATACACTCCTATTATGAAGAAAGCCAAACTGACGATTTCAGTGTGTGATGTGGAGAAAATGTGAAATGGCGCTACTGCTTGCACGCAAGACGGTTCGGGAGCGACACTATGGCCTTGATTCGAGTGGAGTGGAGTGGAGTGGAGTGGAGTGGAGTGGACAGCTCCATCTTGTTCAAACGGTGTGTAGGGAATTTATCTTCCCTCTCCCAGATGCACGTTCATAAAAAAAGAAAAAAGGGGGAAAAAAGCGCTCCAGTATGCTAATATTCATTCTGTGCACAATCCCTCGCTCCCTCCTCACACTTTATCTGAACCTGAGAGATAACGAGTGTGAATTGGTGTGCTCTTTTTTTTTTTTTTTTTTTTTTTTTTAGAACCTGCTGCTAAAATAAAAGTTCCTGTTATCTTTCACTTTGCTCCTCAAATCCTCTACAAATATCGTAACAATCCAGAAACACTCCCCTTTTAAATCTCTAACTGCTGAGGTTTGACTGATAAAAAAAGTCAAAAGGTAGACAGAAACTTCAGTCAGGTCTATGTTTACCCATGTCCCGAGTCTTATTCCTGTAAATCACGCTGGCTCTCTGGCTCTCCCTCCCTTAGAAAATATTCACATTTCGTAGCTTGCCTCATGTGTGACTTCTGAGTGGAGGTGTGGAAATGAACTAAATGTGTGTGTGTGTGTGTTTTTTTGTTGTTGTTTTTTTTAAAAACTTACCAGTATGAGTAGCGTGGGTCATTGGGCATGCAGTGGTTGAGGCTCCTCTGGGCCAGGGCTTTCTTCTTATTCAGCACAAACTCCTGAAGACGCATCTTCACCTCTGTGCTCGCCACGGCACCTGCCAATCACAGAGCAGTGCTCAGAAACAGAGGCCCCGCCTACTACACTAATGCTGCCTTCAAAATCCTTGTGCTGAGTTTATACAGGCTGTCCCAAAAGACTCCATACATAGGGGAAATTAACACTTCGTTTATATAATAATAATAATAATAATTATTATTTTTAGTCTTTAAGAATGCCCTTGACAAAAGGAGAACGTACTGAAATCATTCTCATGGCTGGATCGGGAAGCTGTCGCAAGGTTGCGATGGACTTTAACAGGAAACATGGCAGGCGCATCACACACACGACACTGTTGCCAAACTTGTTAACAAATTCAAAAAGACAGGAAGTGTTGTGGACCGACCGAGAAGTGGACGTCCACGAACATCCACTGACGAAGACACAACCGACGTGGTGCTGGAAAACATAGTCCCCTATGTGTGGAGACTTTGGGACACCCTGTAGTTAAGATGTTTTCTTTGGTTAGTTTAATTGTAGGAAGATGGTGTAGTTCATGCTCTTGATATTTTCACAGACCACAGTTTGGAGTCAGCTTTATTTTGACTGTTGGTATTGGAGATTTTTTTTTATTTTTTATTTTTACAAGTATAAGTAAATGAGTACGGTAACAATATAATATTGATACATGGAACAATACCATTATCAGTATCACTATCAATGCATCTCTAGTTTTAATATTTTTGCATATACACCCATCTCCAAAGTGCCCAAAGTGTTTACTCAGTGCTAAATACCTCCACTGACTCACGTACAAACATAACAGCTACTGCCAGGAAAATCATTAGCTTAAATAATCACTTTTACCATGCTCAGGCTCGTTTATAAAAACATACCAATCTCAGTATTCACAAAATAATTGATTTTCATCCGTATTTCGTGTGCGCCTTGACAATGTTGTGAAGTCAAGTTTGACTTGTATGGGTTAAAAAAAAAAAAAAAAGTAACAGCTTTGCATATCTGACGGTGCAATGCCAGAGCCATTCTGTTTGCATGCAGCATGTGTGGATAAGGTGTAACATGTTTCTCTATACGGCTTCATACTGAAGCACTGTGGTCCTCACCTGGTGATGTTAACGTTAAAGCGTGGCCCTGTAATAAACCTGTTGGTGGAAGTGTTTAGAACACGGCATCATTACAACCTTCACTACTCACTGAAATGCTTGTGTGATGACTGGAAAAACATTTTCCATTCGAAGATGAATGAAGTTCAGTCACTTTATTAGCTCTTTTCACCAAAACAGCAAGTGCACATGATCACACTATAATATGAATGATGCACCATGACTAAATCAGTAACAGATAGTAACAGAGTTACTATCTCTTTCCTGTGTCAGCAATTATATTTAAGCAATGTGCAGTTATATTTAATAATCGGCTGTAGGCACGAGCCCGCAGGAAGAGTGCCGATATTCTGTATAACAGCATGATTGCGAGAGTGATGTTGCTTTTGTACAACAGTTTTATGAACAAGAAATTAATATTGAGTAAGTGATATTTCGGACCCTGTATGTCCTAATGTTTTGTTTATCTTTGCTCCGCTAGAGGAAATAATCCCGAAGAAGCTAGACTCACTTTATGGTACGTCAGCCGGCTTGCTAGCTACAGCACTGTGCAAACATTTTAGGCACCCTATTTTTTTTTTTTTAGTACAAACTTTGTTATAGATTTTTTTATTTTATAACTTCTACATTATCAAGTCAGTACAAAAAGCATTTTAGATTCCCAAACATTAGTTTTCTAGCACAAAATGAAATGTTACAGTAAAATGTTTGTATTTCATTAAAGAAAGCAGCATATTACGTAAGAGACACTTTTCAGACAAAAAAAAAGAAAAACACAATGAAGGCTACTGGGTTTTTCTGCAAAAATAAGAAGCGAGTGTGAAAGCCAAAGTCTCCAGTAGAACTGTGGCTGGTTCTCTGCAAGATGCTCAATAAAACTTACCAGCTCATTTCCTTATAAAACTGCACTAATTGTACCAGAGACTACTATTTTTTTTTTTTTTTTTTTTTCACACCAAATATTGACTTTGTTTCATTTACTACTGTTTACTGCTCTTTACGGTATGTTTTTTTTTTTTTTTTTTTAAATGTAGAAACATTTAATTTCATTATTTTGAAGGCATCTTTGCTCTACAGCATTTCTTTGCATGTGCCTAAAACTTTTGCACAGTGCTGTACATATCAAAGTAACATCCACATGAATGCCAGGACCAAAGGTTTTCCAGCAGAACATTGCCCAGAGCATCACACTTCCTCCACCGGCTTGCCTACTTCTGGTGCATCCTGGTGCTGCATAGGCAGCAAGCTGTGATACAAAGGTGTCAGAACACACAGTGTATCATAGCCAGCATTAACCTTTTCAGCATTTTGTGCTACAGTAGCTCTTCTGTGGGATCGGACCAGGCGGGCTAGCCTTCGCTCCCCACGTGCATCAGTGAGCCTTGAGCGCCCATGACCCTGTCGCCGGTTCACCGGTTGTCCTTCCTTGGACCACTTTTGGTAGACAACTGACCCAGTTGTCTAGCCATCACAATTTGGCCCATGTCAAAGTGACCCAGATCCTTACGCTTGGCCATTATTCCTGCTTTCAACACATCAACTTCGAGAACTGACTGTTCACTTGCTGCCTAATATATCCCACTCCTCTGACAGGTGCCATCGCAATGGGATAATCAATGTTATTCACTTCACCTTTCAGTGGTTTTAACGTCATGGTTGATCAGTGTAGACGTTGCAGACATTACTGGCAAGCACAACTGATGACCAAACCAAAGTTACAAATTATTTTTTAGATGTCTAACGCTTTTAACAATGAACATTGTCAGAAAGCAGCTTTACAGAAATCCGTATGTAGATCTGGATTCAAATTGAGCAAGTCAGTGCAACAGCGGCAAAGAAAACTCCCTGAGACAACATGATGAGGAAACGTCTTCTTCTGGGTATAATCCTGGGTATCGTTTTAAAACGCTGGGGAATTTTCTATACGTTTCTTTCCTTTTTTCTGTGTATCATGAAATGCAGATAATGCAAATAAGCCAAAATCATCAGAAGTTCCCTTAAAATCACTGACGACACTAACCCCTTCCTCTACAGCTATCGGTACGGCGCAGCGCAGTTTCCGTCAGATAGGCACCTCAGTGGTTTTTGGGTAAGGTGTCTTCTCTTTAATGTCTCTCTAAAAGAGATCGAATTCATAGAACAATACCGCAGAGACTGTTTCAGTTAAACAAAGCTGTGCGCTCATTTCTCTCTCTAAAGGAAGCGTGCTTTCTCACAGCTCTCGCTACAATTACCACCTTTCCAATCATCTGTAAACAAGTCTTCAGAGACCTCTGCCGGCTTCACACACCCACTCACCGACCCACAAGCTTCCGCCACCAGGCAACACATACTCACAGCCAGCAACAGGTGAGCAAAATCTCAGGTGGCGGATAAGAAAGCGAGTGATCAGCAGTAGGAGTAGTGAGGAGGAGTGTGCTTTCTAATCTCGGTGCCTCACTGGGACCTGTAGGCTACACTGGGACTTTCGCTGACATACGGCTCAGAGGATTCTTGGGTTCACACCACAGCTGTGACGAGGATGGGAATTAAGCACTGAAACCCCAATCAGAGGCTGCTGAGATCGGTCTCATTATCAGCAAAACGAAAAACAAACACAATCTCATCCATCTCTGCTCTTGGTCTCTACATTACATTGAGATCCAGTAATATGTTATAGGCCTTTAATGCCTTTTGGAAATAGTAAAAGGGAATGTTTCAGTTTTACCTTCTAGTCATACACATGAATGAATCTTTTTGGCTGCTGCACTCAAGAACTCACACCTCAAAGACTACTGATAGCCTTTCATCTACGTGAAAAGAAATAGCTCCATACCAGAAGGAGGAAGCAGACTGTATTTGTCATCAAAAAAGTAATCCAGAGAGGAAGCAGTAAAATAAAACACATACTTCAAATTGCATACTGAGGGGTGGAAAAATCAGTAGCCTGGGCACCTGGGAGTTCTCAAGATTTCATGCAGAGGCTATTGGCATTTTAGTCACTGCTGCCAGTAGACAAGTAGGTTTAAAAACCAGATGAAGGGAATGAAACAAACATTCTCATTTGGTATGTTTGAACATAATGCACTTCACGGCGGTGTAACTACAGAGCACTAACCCTATTTGTTCTGAATACCACCGCATGCTGCACTACACACATCCACAACTCTAAAACATGATATTTTCAGAAAGAGGAATATGCAGGTACGTGAATGTGAAACACTGACAAACCCGAGAAAAATAAAGTCTAGCACAAAGCTGATACACTGATCAGCCATAACATTAAAACCACCTGCCTAATATTGTGTAGGTCACAATAAAACAGCTCTGACCCACAGAGGCATGGACTCCACAAGACCTCTGAAGGTGTGCTGTGGTATCTGGCACCAAGGTATTAGCAGCAGATCCTTTAAGTCCTGTAAGTTGCGAGGTGGGTCCTCCATGGATTGGACTTGCTTATCCAGCACATCCCACAGATGCCCGATCGGATTGAGATCTGAGGAATTTGGTGGCCAATCAACACCTTGAACTCTCTGCCATGTTCCTCAAACCATTCCTGAACAATTTTTGCAGTGTGGCAGGGCGCATTATCCTGCTGAAACAGGCTACTGCCATTAGGGAATAACGTTGCCATAAAGGGGTGTACTTGGTCTGCAACAATGTTTGTGCAAAAAGGTGTTCTGGCACCTATCTATCAGCATTAACCTATCAGCATTAACTGTTCAGCAATCTGTGCTATAGTAGCTCTTCTTTGGGATCGGACCAGACGAGCTAGCCTTCGCTGCCAACGTCCTCATGGGCTGCCTTGGGCGCCCATGACCATGTCGGCGGTTCACCGGTTGTCCTTCCTTGCACCACTTTTGGTAGGTACTAAGCACTGCATACCGGGAACACCCCACAAGTCCTGACATTTTGGAGATGCTCTGACCCAGTCATCACACAGTTACATTTCTAGGGCAAACCAAACATTGAATCGGGCAACACATTGGAGGTTGTTGGTTACTTGTTACTTATCCGGGTGGGGCTTATGAGTTTATCATCTGTTCCTCCCTGATACTATGTTACTAGAAACTACACTCATTGCCCACTTTATTATTATACAGGTTAAAATCTGAAAAAGTCCAGGTGATGGTTTTCCGATCTTCAACTGTGCAGTTTCATTGAACCTGTGCCCACTGGAACTCGATGTGGTCTTCTGCTGTTGTAGCCCTTACTCCTCAAGGTGTGACATCGTACATGCTGAGATGCTTTTCTGCTTATTATGGTTGTGAAGAGTGGTTATTTCAGTTACCATAGGCTTCCTGTCAGCACAAACCAGTCTGTCCATTCACCTCTGACCTCTCTCATCAGAAAGGCGTTTCTGCCTGAGGAACTGTTGCTCATGGGATGTTTTTTGCACGTTCTGTGTGAACTCTATAGACTGTTCCCAGGACATCAGACAACAACAGCCCAGTCTGGCATCAACAACCATGCCACGGTCAAAGTCAGGGAGATCACACGTGACATGATTTTTTTATGCATTGTGCTGCTGCCACATGGTTGGCTGACTGGATGAATGCATAAATTAAGTGTACAGCTGTTCCTAATGAAGTGGTCGGTGAGTATAATAGTATTATAATGCAGCATGTTATTATTATAATGTGTAGTATGCGGTGTGAATGAATTCTGACAAAAGAAGTAAAGAAACTGTGTGTGTGTGTGTGTGTGTGTGTGTGTGTGTGTGTGTGTGTGTGTGTGTGTGTGTGTGTGTGTGTCTACTTACTCTCCTGGCCACGCTCCTTGTTTTTGAGCAGCTGCAGTTTCTGCTCGCGCTGCTGCTTCTCCAGCTCCTGCTCATGACGATGCCGCTCCAACTTCCTCTGGTGCTCCAGCAGCTCCTGCTGATGCTTCATAGCCAACAGCTCCTGCTGATGCTGAGACAGACAGACACACGCTTTCAGTCTATCACACTCCGCTTTTCTGTGCGTGACTAAGGCAAATCACAATACTGCAGAAAAGTGTGTTCATTCTTGGTGCTTCCACAATCAAGCAGCATAAATACCAACGTTCAAGGAGAAGTTGCAACGTTAAAGGTCTGTAGGCGTACAGCTATATAAGTGAGTAAGTGTGCTCTATCTAGCCTAGTGGAGAGCATCAGCGGTGGAAGTGACATTGCCTTTTACAGGCAGACCCGAGCTCTGCGCTCTGCTCGCCATCTTCCTGAGATGTGGCCCTTCGGCTTGTTTAGCAGTATAAATAGCTGCGGAGGTGTGCTGAAGGAGAGCCTCTGGACAAGCGCAAACTTGTGGCTGCTGACAGCTGCTCAGCAAAGCTCGACACAACACAGAGCAAACACTAAGAGGACGACTAGAGAAAACACTACTGCTGCTGTGAAAAGCCGCATCTTTCCATCTCCCTCCTTCCCTGTTTATGTCTTTGAGGCGGGACCAGGATGCCCGGTCTTCACCTCACTCTAACAAAATAAAATTGAATCAAATCAGCCTGTTGTGACTACTAAAGCATTACACTCAAGACGAGATGCAGTTTACTCGGTGATCTACTGCGTTGACATTTATTCGTTTGCCAGACACCCAGGAGTCCAGAAGTTCTGGGATTTGAACTCACAACCTTTCCAGAAAATGAAATACGGAGCTACAAGTGAGCTACATCCAGGGTTTTCCCTAGCATAGAAAGGCTTAGGTTCAGCGCCCAAGTGTTTTTGTGGAGCGCCTTAAGCTGAATGACGATAAAATGCGTTTAGGTGTCATATCAGAAAGAATGTAAAAACGACGGTGAAAGTTGACCGGCCAATCAACAACCAGTGTTTAGACAAACGTTTGTGTGATTGGTGTGTGACAGATGCTCATCAAACAGCTGATTGGATATGTGTCTGTACCGTCAAGTCGGGATGGTAGTTACAACCATCGACTCGAATAAGCAGGGTGCAAGCCATCGATAAGGAAACCTCAACAACGAATAAAATTAATTAAAAACCTTTTTTTTTTTGGCTATGGAGTAATTCTTGTGGATGTTAACAATAGCGATAGCAAATAGAGAAAAGATCTAACTAATGTAGCCTATTTTACAACTAAAGAAATTGCTAACCTTGCTAACTTCCATAGATATTCATGTACTGAATGAAGTCACGTTAGCCAGCTTGGTAGCTAAACAAAGTCAGGCTGTTGGTGTGTTCAAGTCATGGTGGAAAGCTCGTATTTACAAGTTGAACGCACACGAATGCCACCACAAAGTCGTAATTACGAGTGGGGGAACTCAGGATTTTTGTTGAGCTCCGAGTTCCCGAGTTTGGGGCGTGTCAGTAAGTAAACAGGGTGGAATCAGTGGATGTGTTATGTGTTTGGTATATGCAGCAAGTTATTGTCAGGCTTTTTTATTTACAATAAAACAAGCTAACTGCCTGCACAAAATACGATAGCACTGTACAATTACTATATAATATGCAGCAATAAAGTTTACAGTGACTTCATGAATTGATTAAAAACATAAAAAAGCAAAACACACCAGATGTGCATTCTTTGTTGTTCATTTGCTAGGAGTTAAAAAAAACCTTGCTGTATTTTTTTTGTAGTTAATTAAGAGAAGTTGCACTGCCATCTTGCTCCAACCGAAGTGACTTGAACGCAGCTGATGTCGTAATTATGACTTCCCAACTGGGAAATACGAACTTCCCAGGAGGAGTTGAACGCACAGTGTGTTCACATGTAACGTCTTTTTCTGATGAAAACCACCGGTCAAAGCATTGTTTTCATATTAATTAAAAAAAGACAAAAAAACAAAACAAACACACACACACACACAAAAAAAAAAAACGCTGTTCCAAAATGCAGGTTGAGAGTGTGCCAAAAGAAGCTCGGGGTGTTTTTTAAAACATGGTCTACTCCATAGGATTATTATGTGAAACATAACTTAATCCTAACTTAAAATTTCCTTTGAATAATTTCAACCACCACAACCACCACCACTAAATATAAACTTCAAATATATTTTTCTCATAGGAATTCATATGAACTCATTTCTTATATGAATATTAATTGTTACACACCTATATTTAACAAAGATTTTGTTTTGGATAAACCTGTGTTATGTTTGCAATTGTTTGATATCCATGAGAGCAGAGTAGATCAAAAGGTTAAACAATAAAGACAATTTTTCACAGCCTTCTTTGCTCATATTTACCAAGGGTGCCAGTATTAGTGGAGGGCGCTGTAGCTTCTGGTGCTACTGAATCGCATTAATGTAAATACGAAGCCTGGAACATAACATGTAAATCATAAAACCAATTTTCACACTGACTAGTGTGTTATGTATTTTGGGTTTAACTAGTTATAAGAAAATACAGATATATAGACATATGGTGGTGCCTCTGGTGAGTGAATGTAGCTAGTACAGTTAGCTTGTGCTGCTAATCGGCTAACCATGCTAATATGAAGCCTGCCATGTATTGTACATCAAACAACCAATTTTCACAGTTTTTTTTTTTTTTAACTTAAAATATTAGAACTTTTTTATTTATTTATTTATTTATTTTTTTAACACAAAGTGTTCGTATACTGCTAGCTAAACTACTCAGGATTTGGTTGCTAACTTTTAGGTGACACAAATGGAAGAGAGATCTGTTTGAGGCTTTAGGTTATAGCTTCTCAACTGTGTGGTCCCCTACAATTATTTATAACATGGTTCTAGTTCTATATAAACTTGAGTTATGGGATACTTCATATTAATTGTCATCATATACAGTGATAATGCATGTTTATAATATTTACAGATATTTGCATACAATACTAGTGAAATAAAGCACAGAAATGAATCCTTCACTCCCCTGACGCACATGACCTGTGATGCTTTTGGGGTAAAATGGGTTATATGCTCATGAACATGCCTGATTAAAACTAATGAACCCAACCAGAACATATTTATGGCACGTAGGATTCAGTGCCCTTGTGTGCATCAAATCAGGCCTGGGCATTCGGGCTGTAGCCCTGAAGATTTTTTCTTTAGGCCTGAATAATTCTCCACTTGGAGCGGTTTGTCACTATGTAACTGAACGTCAGTAAAAGAAGACGGCGGTGTTGTAATTTTGTATCTTCGGTGAACGGAGTGTTGTATTTTATCTTCAGTGAATGGAGGCAAGACCAGTCAGACAGGATTTACAGGACAATACATGGAAATACTCGTATCTTATTGGCTGACAGCTCTCAATTCTGCCAAACACAGTGGGTATGTCTCGATCATTTACATTTACGGCATTTGGCAGAAGCCCTTATCCAGAGCGACTTACGTTTATGTCATTTATACAATTGAGCAGTTGAGGGCCTTGCTCAAGGGCCCACAGTGGCAGCATGGCAGTGCTGGGATTTGAACTCACAACCTTCTGATGAGTAGTCCAACATCTTAACCACTGAGCTACCACTGCCCAATCAGCTCCCTAGCTCGTGACTCAGTTTATCATGTACATTAATTGGGGCACTGGTAAGGACCCTGGCTCACTACACATCGGATACTTCAAGCAGGCTCACAGGCTAGAAAAAAAAAATCATTAAACCACGTAAAAGTTGTTAGACTCAAACAACCCGTATATAGAAACAGAAAATGGATTTACGCTGATTTTTTTTTTTTTTTACCAGTAAAGGGGTTGAAACTGAAACACGAACATCTTCTGATGCTGAGCAGGAAAACAAGGTGTGTAAATGTCTATATGAGTTTCAGGTTAGGTGAACATGATATGAGAAGAGCATAAGGACATGTAACGTACTTTGCATGGCACTGTAGCTGCCACTGTGGGCCCTTGAGCAAGGCCCTTAACCCTCAACTGCTCAGTTGTATAAATGACATAAATGTAAGTAGCTCTGGATAAGGGCGTCTGCCAAATGCCATGAATGTAAATGTAAATGTAGCAGCTAAACCCATGCAGTGATGGCTTAGCTGTGCCTCCCCTTGGCTAGCGACACCAAACTAGCCTAGTCTCATGTTAGATAGCCAGAAAGTTTTATATTTTATCGGTCTGGTAGTCCTGCAAACAGTGATAACACCCGAGGCAAGTTTTACGATAAATCAAATTTTTGTCCAATTTTCACATTTTTAAGCAATTAGCCCTCACATGCAAAAAAATAAATAAATAAAAATAAAAAATAAAAAATAAAAAATTCCAAGGAAACAGTCTATTTGGAAGTACTTTTAAAAATGTTTTTGGATGGAGAAGAATCTGGGCTCAGCCCTGGATGATTAACAGTCCAGCTAACGCCCCTGGTAATCTAGACTGGATGTAACAGCTGAGATGAGATCTCCTGACTCTGATATGCTGCAGTGCGACGCACAAGCCCAGTCCTCGCATTAGATGCACACAGTGAGTCATAAAAACACTGGTAAATGTGTACATATAAAGAACCCATGAACTTGTATTTTCCTTTCTGACGTATAACAATTGAACATGTGAATTTCTTTTTATTATTTCAGTTTTAATCTTTTAAATACGTTGTGAGAATTTAGGGCCTTTAAAATGGGGTTACAAGCCAAAATATTTTGAGAACCCTTGCTGTAGTTACCATAGTGTTACACACAAACAGTCATTACAACATGCAACAACCAAACTATATCTTTCACCCCTATCTGTCCATCATTCCATCATATTTTTTCTCTATAATTTATCACTCAGATTGGATTCTTGCCCACAAACCCAAAATATTTGGCATCCCTGTTCAGTTAATTCATTTCTCAAATTTTCAAAGGGTTATGATTATACAAAGCCATAACTGAATTTCCCTCCAACCTCGTTCATATCCGGTGAACAGCTCTTGGATCATCTCAGTTGTAATGTTTGCTTCTATTCTTCTTGATATTTCTCTTGTAACTCGGCCAGATGTCACACACTGGCTTTTTCAAATCAGTTGTGCAGACTGAGAGGCTCATGGAAGAACTCTGAATTCTTTCTTTTGGTTCTTTTCAAGTTTTTATTTATTATTATTATTTTTTTAAAATTTGTTTTTGCTCTGTTGTGTCTTTGTGTTGGACTGTTTTGATGCGGGATACCACATTTAATTTTTAACATCTTGGAGTTCTTTTTTTTTTTGGACTTGAACGAGAAATGAACGAGCTGCAAACTCTGCCTATGTTTAAATACACTGAACAACAGAAAACATCAACATTACATATTAATGATTACCCCTGAACCTATGTTGTTTGGAGCAAATGGACATTTTCAGTCATTTGTAAATGGAATATTATGACTGCACTAGGTACTAGATGAGTAACGTTCTGGTTTAACCAGCTGCAGATCTGTGCTGTGTGCTGTGTGCTGTGTGCTGTGACTGGCTGCAGTGAGACGGTGCTGAAAAACACAGTCTCCGTTCCTCTGGTACTCATCAACACGGCGTCACCACAAAAAGTGCAGGCACTACATCACTCAACACCCTCCATCCTTTCTCTGTCCACTGCTTGGGTTATTTATAGCCCAGCCAGAAATACTGCTCTTCTATTGGCCAGAATTCTCACTGTGGCAACGCTGCAACGCCGGTGATGTGCTGAGCTCATGGCTTCATGGAGTTTCCCAAGGACAGGGTTACCACAGCAGACCTCCTCTTTCCCTTCACCACACTGCACTCCTCGACACACTTCCCTTTCCACAGAACACTGCCATTAAGCCCAACACACACACACACACACACACACACACACACACACACACACACACACACACACACACACACACACACACACACACACACACACACACCTTTCCCACAGCACCCTGACCTTCTGCTGAGCACATTCTAGTCTGTAATCAAGAGCTTTATGCTGGGGCCTCACACAGCAAATCACTGACAGCAGCACAGATTCACAGTCTCTCTCTCTCTCGTCTCTCTTTTTCACGTAACACACACACACACACACACACACACGCACACACACAACAGAGAGGGAGACAGACACACATGCACAACTCAGAGAGTGAGAGAGAGAGAGAGAGAGAGAGAGAGAGAGAGAGAGACAAACAAACACAAACAAACACACACACACACACACACACACCTCGCTGCAGCTAAACACATACATGCTTTCGGACTACTGCCATACACAAACTCTAAGCACACAAATACACACACACGAGAGAGAGAAAGAGAGAGAGAGAGAGAGAGAGAGAGAGAGGGAGAGAAACACATATACACCTCTTGCTGCAGCTAAACACATACATGACACTTTTGGACTATATCCACACACACACACACACACACACACACACACACACGCACACACACCAGTACATACAGCCTAAAGCTACACAAACACTCTCACACACTTCTCACAACAAAAACCCCAAACCTGTACATAGCAACACAGACTTGACACTAGAAAAAATACTACTGTAGCTATATAAATTAATAACAGCTACGCAGCAAGATCTGTTAAAAAGAAAACATTTTGTAATCCCACTGTGTCATCCTTAATAAAAATCAGATTAAATCATGCGGTCTCCACTACAGCAGACTATCCATCAGCAGAAAGAAGCAGTGACAGAAAAGAAGAGGACGTGTCTCACCTTAATGTGCTCCTGCAGCTGGGCTTCGTGTTGGCGTGAGAGCTGCTCGTGCTTCCGCTGGAAATCGTTGATGAGCATCTGCCTCTGGATCTGCTGCCTCTGTTTGAGTGCCAGGAGCTCCTGCTGCAGCTGCTGCTCCCCAGACACGGGCAAGTGCTGCTGATCCACACGCAGATCCATCGGGATGGCAGCAGGGGGAACGGGAACGGGCAACACCACACTCACATCAACTACACACACACAAACACACACACACACTATAATGTATTAATACCTTCAGTGCAATGTTATCCTTCCATATATAAACAGCACTGTGCAAAAGTTTTAGGCACATGCAAAGAAATGCTGTAGAGCAAAGATGCCTTCAAAATAATGAAATTAAATGTTTCTAAATTAAAAAAAAAAACATGCAGTAAAGAGCAGTAAACAGTAGTAAATGAAACAAAGTCAATATGTGGTGTGACAAAAAAATAAAAAATAGTAGTCTCCGGTATAATTTGTGCAGTTTTATAAGGAAATGAGCTGGTAAGTTTTATTGAGCATCTTGCAGAACCAGCCACAGTTCTTCTGGAGACTTTGACTTTCGCACTCGCTTCTTATTTTTGCAGCAAAACCCAGCAGCCTTCATTGTGTTTTTTGTCTGAAAAGTGTCTCTTACGTAATATGCTGCTTTCTTTAATGACGTACAAACATTTTTCTGTAACATTTAATATTGTGCTAGAAAACCAATGTTTGGGAATCTAAAACGTTTTTTTTTTTTTTTCTGACTTGATAATGTAGAAGTCATAAAATAAAAAAATCTCTAACAAAGTTTGCACTAAAAAAAAAAAAATAAAAAAAAAATAGAGTGCCTAAAACTTTTGCACAGTACTGTACATATATGAAAACATCAATACAAGAACTGATCTGGTGGACGTGGCCTAATATTTTAATGGCCATGCTTGATTGACAATCTTTCCAGAGACTCCTCTGCTGCAATGCATGACAGGGAAGGTGAGAAAAGTCTCTTGCATAAGTATTCACCCCCCCTTGAACGTTTTTCACAATCTGTAGTGCTACAACCTGGAACTGAAATGGATTTCATCGGGATTTTATGACAAAAAAATCAGCAAGGTCTCCATGAAACTCCTGACAGAGTTTGAGAAGTCTTGGCGAGAAGAATAAACAAAGATATCAGGATCAAGATATGCACCTGATAGAGACATAGTCCAGAAGACAAATTGTGGTTCTAACAATTGTATTGACCTGGGGGTAGGGGTGGGCGATATGACAAAAATATCATATCGCGATACTTGAGGACATTACGATACACGATGCGTATCACGATATATATAATTTAGCCAAATAACTGTCTGCAAAACAGTAGTAAAATAAACAAAAAAACGACGATACTTTTCTTTAATGCCTACAAAGACGACGATTAAGCTAAAATAAATAAATAAATAAATAAATAAATTACATCAAATTAGCGGCATCCATTCAGTACCATTTTATTTGTAAGTATTAAAAACGTAAAAAAAAAAATACAGCACCATAGCAACGATATCTCAGAAAAGTGTATCAGGTAATCATTTATCACAATATTTATAATAATATATCGATATATCGCCCAGCCCTTACCTAGGGGCGAAATATCGATACATTATTATAAATATTGTGATATGTTAGGGGCGAATACTTATCTAAACAACAATCTGCTTTTTTTGTGTGTAAGTAACCTTTGTATTATGATAAAATATTTTGCACCTTAAAAATATTAGATATACTGTGTCAAAAATATAAGGCAAAAAAAAGGCCATTTCAGTTCCTGGTTGAAATAATACGAATTATAGAAAGGTTCAAAAAGGGGTGAATACTTATGCAAGACACTGTACATATATGAATCTACTGAATGATCATAGTGTTCCTTTCCAGCACCATGATACAGGAGTTACGTGGCCGAACCTTGCTATTTGTTTAAGGTAAAGTTCAAGTAAATGCAATTTACATTGAAAAGGAGAGAATTCTGATGAAGTAAATGCATTATTCATATTATGTGCGGCATACTGAGGCCCACAAGGCCAACACTGACCTGATTAAAAAGCGATCACCGATTTACGTCCCCTGGGGCTGAACTAAAAGCGTAATTCATCAAACAGAATTCAATCAGCAATCACACAGCGATATGTCAGTGCTCTTAAATGCTAATTATAAAAGAACGTCAAGGAATGGATGCTTTTAGGACAGGTAAGTACCTCACGCGGGTCTTTTGTAAACAGAGTATCCACACGGAATGAAGACGATGATGCACAGACTTGTACTGACATCTATTTACCAGGCAAACGTATTTATCAGAGTACAGTTAGGCCAGGATGAAGCACACGCAGCTCAGATATGCAGTTAATAACCTCGGAAAGGCTGATCGAGACTGCTAACACATCAACCCTAACACGTCACCCTCAAATCAGCCTTAAAGGAAACCTCCACCCTGAAACATAAATACTAGAATATTTGTGATTCTGGTACTAATTTGTTGGCTGATGCTGTATCTCTTCCTGACTGCTGTGAGACATTAGTGGTTGTGTGCCTCACTGATTTCATTGGAAACATTGCTAGCACAGTTATAGTGGTGTTTAGTAAACTTTGTTCAGTGATACCTGCTTTATTTGGTGCTAAACTGTTCGCACCTAAAATCAAATTTTTTCAGTGATGTTCATTGTGGGTAATTTAGCCAAAGTGAAAATGTTGATGAAAGAAGTTTAAACCAAAAAAAGTCCACTCAGAATTTCATATTCGGCACAACTGAAGCCATCATGTACTGTAAATGTTATATATTATCCCGTTGTTCAGGGTGGAGTTTTCCCACTAAAGAACTGCCGTGGACACGGTCAGGCCCGTGCGTCTGCTTCAGGACGTCACACACTGCTCTCAGCAAATGCAGAGACCCCGAAGCCATGCCAAGATCAGGGTCACAGCCCTTTTCTTGTAACAGCACAGAGGAGAAAATGATCCATTCATTCCTTATGACTTAATAAAACCATATCCGTGACGCAAAAGCGGCCTCACAAAGGGTTCATTGAGTCACGGGGCCTGGAAGAAGTCAACCGCACTCGGCTGGACAGGAAGCCGAAAATGAACGACTTCCCTCGGATATGCTTTGAATGAGTATGTTTTTGCACTTTTCGAGACATAAAATGGGCAAACGCTTGCTTTCAGCTTGAGCTCAAATCCCAAAAAAGCCGAGCGAGCAAACCAAAACAAACAACTATTAACACTAATTAACATGCCAGTTAGCTCCCCGCGGCACAAACGGCCCAACAAAACCCTCTAATTAAATAACTTTCGTGAACATCGGCGTAGTCTCTTTCCAAACAATAAGTGGAAAAGCGGCTGGAAATACAGCAGTTAATATTAGCTGTCAAAAACTGTTTATCTCTGTGCATGGCAATGAAATCTCACTCAGAGGTGCAGCACCTATGAATCACTCAAACACACACATCAGAGTCACATTTGTTTCCTTCTGCATTACTGTTTAACGACTTATGTAAATGTTTTGGTGTAATTATTAGTTAGACAATCGGATAGCAGCACTCAGAGTTTAAAGTCCACTTGAGAGTCACAGTTTGATTCTGTACTTTGACGTATTTCCTTTTGAAACAGGAAGTCGGGGACAGAGCCTGTCGAAGGGCTTGACTGATTTCCACAACAGCCAGTAGCTTTCTAGATCAGCCACACGCCCCACCCTCTCTAACCAGACTGAATCATAAGAGGATCACAAGTTTAAATAAAAAATTAATAAAAATAAATAATTAATAAGAAGTTACATTTACATAGCGCTTTTCTAGACACTCAAAGCACTTTACATAGTATGGGGGGGGGAAATCTCCTCAACCACCACCAGTGTGTAGCATCCACCTGGATGATGTGACCGCAGTCATAGTGCACCAGAACGCCCACCAGCTATTGGTGGAGAGGAGAGTGATGTAGCCAATTTAGGGATAGAGATTATTAGGGGGCCATGATAGACAAGGTCCAATGGGGCAATTTCGCCAGGACGATACACCTACTCTTTATGAGAAGTGACCTGGGATTTTTAATGACCACAGAGAGTCAGGACCTCGGTTTAACGTCTCATCTGAAAGAAGGTGCTCTTTTTACAGTATAGTTTCCCCGTCACTACACTGGGGCATTAGGACCCACACAGACCACAGGGAGAACACCACCTTCTGGCCTCCCTAATACCACTTCCAGCAGCAACCTTAGTTTTCCCCAGGAGATCTCCCATCCAGGTACTGGCCAGGCTCAACCCTGCTTAGATTCAGTGGGAAACCGGGCGAGAACTGCAGGGTGATATGGCTCTGCCTCTGGCAACTATGTAGGAGTGTGCTCTGCCCATTGTGACTTACTCGTGAGACGAGGGCATGTATTTCCAGCCAAATTAACATCTTGATCTTATGACCTTTTCATACACAAGTTAGCTGTATATGAAACCGTGTGTCGCAGCACAAAGACCATCACAGTTAGTACGACTCGCAACAGCTGTACGTCTCTGAGCCGAGATCAGAATTGTGGAGCGGGATGAGCAGTTTGTTCACGGAGGCGGGGAAAACGCACTCTAGAAAGAATATGATTGGATGCGAATTGGATGAGTTCAGAATGGATCCATCCATTTTCTGTACCGCTTATCGTACACAGGGTCGCGGGGAGCCTGGAGCCTATCCCAGGGGACTCGGGGGACGAGGCGGGGGACACCCAGGACGGGGTGTCAACTCATCGCAGTGCACAATCAGGCACACACTCACACGCCCATTCACGCACTACGGACAATTTGGAAATGCCAATCAGCCTACAACACATGTCTTTGGACAGGGGGAGGAAACCCAAGTACCTGGAGGAAACCCCCGAAGCACAGGGAGAACATGCAAACTCGGCGCACACGGAGCAGAGGCGGGAATCGAACCCCTAACCTCGGAGGTGCGAGGCAAACGTGCTGACCACTAAGCCTCAGAATGAATCATCGAGCTAAAATAAGAATATCTAAAAAAAAAAAAAAAAATATCTATATATGTGCTCTTACCTTATTTGTGTCTACAGTAGGGGTGGGCGATATAAAACTGTATCACATTTCTTGAAGTCATTTCTACAATACACAATCTGTATTGTAATGTATTGTAATACATATGTTTATTATTAATAAACAGACATCATCTTTTTTATTTACAATGTTAGTACAATATTTTAACATCACATCAGCTGCTTACAGTCGGTTTGTGGTTGAAATTTTATCACCATATCTCAGAAAATCGTACTGATATCATTTATCACAATATCAATATTATATTGTCATATCACTCAGCGCTAGTCTACAGGACCAAGACTTTAGCGATGAAAGCTTTAGCTAGAAAGCTATGAAAAAAAAAAAAAATCTTGATTTCTTTAACGCATTAAGAAGCGATCCCTCTCTCCCTGTCCCTTCAGGAGGAAGAATGGTGAGGAAATTACAACCTCAGTGAGTGAATAATGTTCCAGTTCCAGTGTGAGGAGAATGTCTGCAGCTCTGCACTGCTTAGTGATGCAACATGGTGCAGAATAAAAATAAAACCACACACCCCAGCAAAGTTCAGCAAAGAAGTGATTTGCTGACATAAACAACACTGTGTGTAACTCATAAAAACACACACACCCACAGGGCGAACACTGATAAAGATTGATTCAACAGTGCTGTGCACGTATCAGTCCCGGCATGTACCTTAGCGGAGTGATGCATCATGGGAGCAGAAGACGGAAAGCGCCTGGTGGTGTGGGTCAGTGATCCATCACAGTTAAGGCGAGCTGTAGGTTCCTCGGTACAGACCACAATCATGTGACCAGATTACGAAGATCTGCTAAACCTGATTTCTCTCTGTCGTCGGTCGGAGTTTCCTCTCTGCACAGCTCTCAGTGCTGCTTGCTGGTATGAGACTTCCTGTGCTCTTCCACATGTCTGACTCCCGAGCTGCCCTAACCTAACCCCCGTGACCAGCGCAGCTCCGTGACCCAGTGACCCCCAAGCGGACTCGGACGGTCAGCAGAGCTGTGTGACTACTGTGACGTTAGCAAAGCCCAGTTTCTTCTAGAGTCATGCTCGGGATAACAGAGACATGTCTGTTCTCTAGCACAAACAATGGCCTTGTCATGACACACACACACACACACACTCACACACAAGTGAACAGCGAGTCCAGCCTGCAGGCTCTATGTGTCTTCAGTGTCATTATGGTCTTATGGTAGAAAAGTCTACACAAAGCTAGCACACAATCTACTCCAGCAGAAAGCAAGAGAAAGAGAGTGCACACACGTGACTAAGAGTTTCACCCTACCAAAGAGATGGAGCTAAAAATAGCCTTCAGTGAACCTTCTAACTCATAAACATTGACTCACTTTTATGTTTCCCCAAAGACCTCGCTGCATCCATACACTGAGTGCTTATCGATACCGACATTTCTTGACAAGTGAGAAGTACACTAGCAGTAGTAGTATATGATCAGAACAGTGCATCTTACACACAGATCCCATGCACACTGCAACGCTATACCAAGACGAGGGAGGGAGAAAGAAAGAAAAAGAAGAAGAAAAAAAAAAAAAAAACTAGCCTGAAACAATAAAATGGATCAGTATTAGAACAGATTTTATATCTCTGAACCAATCTGCTGTTCGGCACTGACTAACAATGTACTACTTCTTCAGCCAACTCACGTGCACATCACGGAGGATCGTATTTCCATCTTAAGCACGTCATTAGCCGAAAGATAAGTAAGAAAGAAAACACTTGGGGGTGTGCCGTTATAGGAAAATAATCAACGACGACGGCAGGGATGAAGTGGGACTACAATCATGAACTCGGGTCTCCATCGATGAACAGCCGACCACTTCAACAAAACAGACTTCGTGTGAAAGCTAGAATGAATTTTTCCTGGTTACACAATTGCACTTTTTGACCATGTAGTACACAGTTATAGAAGGGAATTATTTATAATCGCACTATCCGGTGTCACCCAGATGAGGAGGGGTTCCCTTTTGAGTCTGGTTCCTCTTAAGGTTTCTTCCTCATATCGTCTCAGGGAGTTTTTCCTCGCCACCGTCGCCTCTGGCTTGCTCATTAGGGATAAATTCATAACACATTTATATCCTGAATTTATCTATTTCTGTAAAGCTGCTTTGTGACAATGTCCAACTGAAGTGGGGTTACAGTTACCACCTTGAAGATGATTATTTTCCAATAAAACACATTGTTTTGTGATTGTTGTGCTTTTTTTTTGCGGAAAACTACTTGAACTGGTGAAATTACAATTGCACGAAATAGTTTTGCACGCTCTTTCACAGTGATGTTTGTTGGTAAATGAGACTTTAGCTGTACTCATGTTTGACGCACGTGAATCGGAGGGGGCTTTGACTGAATGTGCGTTGTGATGTCACGTGACGCGTCTTGGCCCAAATCTGTGGTAATTTTGAAAAATTGCAATCTCCTCCGAATATTGCGGAGTTTGCTTGATTTTGCGTTCATTTCTGCGATCGCAAAAATTGTGAAATCCTGGAGGGACTGGATTACAAAGTATTCATTAAAGATCGACAGGTAGCACATCGTTTTTATTGGTTTATAGTGACATATGTGTTAGTTACGTCCAAAAAAAAAAAAAAAAAAAAAATGCAGCTTGTGATATTACCAAGAAACTGGAAAGTGCAAACTCGTCTGTCCTGAAGACTCCGTGCTGACACTGGAGACTCCTTCCATACACGTTAAATAAACATCTCCTTACAGAACGCTTCTCCATATCAACACACATGTGTATATGTGTGTGTGTGTGTATATATATATATATATATATATATATATATATATATATATATATATATATATATATATATACACACACACATACATTATATATATATAATATATATATATATATATATATATATATATATATATATATATATATATATATATACACACACACACACACACACACACACACACACACATACACACACACACACACACACACACACACATATATATATATATATTTTTTTTGGTGTTTCATCAATGTATTATTAGCCTTAGATTATGTGGATTGTCTGCTGTACAAGTCCCTGTGAATGGGTTACTATAAAACAATAACAAATCAGAATGAACACACATTAATATATTAAACCTGTGATTTGAATAACAGCCAGCACTACTGTTATAGAAAATAAATCAGCACCTACTGACCAGCAACACCGGTCCTCACACAACACCGCATCAATTACATATAGAAACTGTGATATCGATACTGAATTAAACATTTTTAAAAAACGTGATCTCTAATACTGCACAAGGCAGTGTACATGTAAGCACAGGAGATTAATAACGACAAGCAAGAAAGGGGTCATGTGGTTTAGCAGGGCTCTGCTCCTGAGAAAACACGAGTCTTGGGAACCACCGGGTGCACATTTCCCTCAGTATGCCAGACTCCTAAACAAGCCCTGTGCCCTCGGTGTCCTTTGAAACGGTTAAATAAAGAGCCCGTGCTGGCTGAAGGCGCCGTGATGAGGTCAGAATGACCTCAGCAGAGTTGCTGTGGCACAGCGGTGTGTGTAAACAGCTGGCTGGACTCTGCTGCAGGAACACACACGGTCTTACCGTGCAAAGCCAACGTGCCTGTCTCCTTACGTCAGCCAGGCAGCGCTGCTCAAAAGCCTCCTTTTAGCCCCAGCTGCACTGTAACAGCAGGAGCATGGGAACATTCAGTTATTCCACGGAGCTGCAGCCAGACCTGGCATCATCGGCCGTCAGCGCCTTCAGGCACCGGGTCTAAAAATGACGCAGGAACAAAACGGGTCATGGCGGTGCCTGGGTGGGGCAAGAAGGCATGTTTTTGGGATGTGGAGCCAACTGGGGTGTGTACGCGCGTGTTTAAGAGATCGTTCCATTTTCTATACTCGCATATGTTATGCATTTATACTCATCATAGCCTGGAGAGAAGTTGGCCTGCTTCAGAGAAAACTCCTCTGTAGAAGCAGATGTCATGGTTATAAATGTTAAAAAAAAAAAAAAAAAAAAAGAGCACATTTTGCTTTTAGTAGTCTTATGTAACTCCACATCAATCAATAGCACAGTTATTCATTTATACTTAAGCTCACATAAGCTTTCAAGAAGCACATCTATCTAACTATCTCTTCAATAAAATACCGGAAAATAGCCGACATAAAAAACAAAACATTGCTGAAATCGCTAGCGCTGAGTGCTGGTTAAAAGCTCCTCCACGTCTCTCGCTGGTCATTCACCTGACCGCGTGCAGCTTTTCAAGCCTTCCAAATGCATTCCATTAATTCAGCGCAGTTCCATCCAGTGATCAATGGAGGCCAGGTTTACTCCAAACCCTGGAATGAATCCACGAGGAGCTCAGAAGCTGCGGTAATCGCTGCAAACCCCGCCGCTCTGGCAGATGCGCTAGAATACAGGAAGGAGCTGTCTCTCTGTGGAGCGCTCAGATTCACCGCTGTACGCATAGATGTGCTCATGCATACAGCCACAGCTTTAATCGTCCTCTGCTGCATCACACACTGCCAAGCGAGACAAGCCACAGCAATCACTTCAACCATGAGGCAGCCAAAACAAACAGAGAAACACAGTGCGCACATGGTGTCTCTCTGTTACGCACACACACATACACAAACCTGCACGTACACAGGTCTATAGACAGGGCCAAGCTAAGTACATAAAAGCTCAAATATAATTAAGCATGGCATGTTTACAGTCAACAAAGTCGAATGAAAAAAAAAAAAAACCCAACAAAAAAACAACAACTCCACAGATACTGCTGTCAGGCAATTAGACACTCTAATGGATAGACACTAGAAGAGCCAACGTGCCTAAGTGTCGTATCTGAGCACCATGCAGTGATTCAGTAGCGCGATTCAGTCGCTTCCTGCCCAAACCTCACAGTATCTCATGCCAGTGTTTAGGCTGAAGCAACATGCTTCAATAATGAAGTTCAAATGAGGTAACATGGTGACGATATTGGGGGGAAAATCAAAAGGGCTTAAAAAAACAAAACAAAACACATTATGGTTAAGCTTTAGAAGATATATGCGTTCAAGATTTACAGTCCCTCTCTACCACCAAAACAGATCAACAATTTTGATGACATCGTTCTGCACTTCAGCTTCTCATCGGATTTTCAGTCCAATCAAATGCTCTCTAGAATCTGAAGTGTCCCGCCCCCAACATTATAAAAATCCATGGTACTAACTGTCAAATACGGTTTAGCCCGGGCTGTGAGTTAAGCTAGACGCTATTG